>OZ019973.1:33340808-33831859 GCA_963970395.1 Ephialtes manifestator | reverse complement strand
TTTGGATAGCTGATTTATTTTATTGGGAAAAGAAGTCGGAATCAAAATTATGGTCTTACTCACTCGATCCGCGTGGTGAAGCTTGTCGTATGAGAGCCTTATACCATTCGAAACATACGCACGCGCGTTTTCCCTTTCTTATTCCCGGCTTCACCGTCGCCTTCGCTTTCTGCCTCAACTATTTAACGCTTCGTTATTTCTCAGTGATCTCATTTGAGTTATTTGCGAAAAGAGAATAATTGATAGAATCGGAAGTATTTATACAATTGGAAGTAAGAGATAGTAAGAATTTTCATTTTGTATATAATAATTATGTAAACGAGTTATTACACGGAGAGATATTTCTGTGTCATGATACAAAACTTTTGTTGCATCAACAAATCAGTTGCTGATATAGTGACAGCTTGCTAATATAGTAGGCTTGTCAAAAAATTTGGTAGGCAAGCAAAATTATTTGTTAGGCCAGCAAATACATTTTCTAGGCCAACAAATAAAGTTTGCTGTCACTATGCTAGCAAATGATTTTTCTTCGTGCAACAAAAAAACGGCGATAACAAAAATCGTTTTGTTAAGCCAACAAAAAAAATTGCTCAACCCAGCAAAAAGATTTGTCAGCCGAACAAAACTGATTTGTCAGCATAACAAAACTGATTTGTCAGCCGAACAAAAGATTTATCAGCATAGCAAAACTGATTTGTCAGCCTAACGTAACGATTTTTGTTGTCACCGTTTTATGTTGTCATGATACATTAATTTCTCTCCGTGTAATAACTATTACCAATTGAACAGATTTGTTTTTTGACAAAGTTTTGGATAGCTGATTTATTTTATTGGGAAAGGAAGTCGGAATCAAAATTATGGTCTTACTAACTCGATCGCGTGGTAAAGCTTGTTGGACGAGAGATTTATACCATTTTTACATACGCACGCGCGTTTTTCCTTTCTTATTCCCGGCTTCACCGTCGCCTTCGCTTTCAGCCTCAACTATTTAACGCTTCGTTATTTCTCAGTGATCTCATTTGAGTTATTTGCGAAAAGAGAATAATTGATAGAATCGGAAGTATTAGACATAGTAAAAATTATGTTTTTATACAATCTCGCGTAAAAATAATTATGTCAAATTGAGATCACAAATCGATATATGTCAAAAAGTGCCATTTTTGAGATGCGTTAAGACGAAATATCTTAGAAAATTTCAAAGCGATTGATTATTGAGATCGATTTGATATCATATTTACCGATATTAAATTGTAATTTGATATCAGTAAACGTGATATGTACAATTCATTTTAACCTTTCAAATGTACACTTGAATTTCAGCGCAATAATTGCTCTCAAATTAGTATTAAAAAACTTGGTATCAAATCGATCTCAAAATCGCTTTGAACTTTTCTTAGATTTTTCATCTCAACGTGTCTAAAAAATGGCACTTTTTGAGATATGTCAATTTATGATCACAATTTGACATAATTATTTTTACGCAGGATGACCTCACTTGATAACGTTGCGAAAAGAGAACAATTGAAAGAATCGTAAGTAAGTATTACAGATACTAAGAATTTTGATTTCGTATAATAATTATGTAAACGTGTTATTAATAACTATTATCAGAATTAACAGAATATGAACAGATTAGTTTTTTGACAAAGTTTTGGAATGCTCATTTATTTTCTTGGGAAAGGAAGTCGAAATCAAAATTATGGTCTTACTAACTCGACCGCGTGGTGAAGCTTGTTAGACGAGAGATTTATACCATTTGTACATACGCACGCGCGTTTTTCCTTTCTTATTCGCGCTTCACCGTCGCCTTCGCTTTCTGCCTCAACTATTTAACGCTTCGTTCTTTCTCAGTGATCTCATTTGAGTTATTTGCGAAAAGAGAATAATTGATAGAATCGAAAGTATTAGAGATAGTATATAATAATTGTGTAAACGAGTTATTAATAACGTTTACCAATTGAACAGATTTGTTTTTTGACAAAGTTTTGGATAGCTGATTTATTTTATTGGGAAAGGAATCAAATTATCAAAATCAAAATTATGGTCTTACTAACTCGATCGCGTGGTGAAGTTTGTTGGACGAGAGATTTATACCATTTGTACATACGCACGCGCGTTTTCCCTTTCTTATTCCCGGCTTCACAGTCGCCTTCGCTTTCAGCCTCAACTATTTAACGCTTCGTTCTTTCTCAGTGATCTCATTTGAGTAATTTGCGAAAATAGAATAATTGATAGAATCGGAAGTATTAGAGATAGTAAGAATTTTTGTTTTGTATATAATAATTATGTAAACGAGTTATTACTATTACTATTACCAATTGAACAGATTTGTTTTTTGACAAAGTTTTGGATAGCTGATTTATTTTATTTGGAAAGGAAGTCGGAATCAAAATTATGGTCTTACTAACTCGATCGCGTGGTAAAGCTTGTTGGACGAGAGATTTATACCATTTGGACATACGCCCGCGCGTTTTTCCTTTCTTATTCGCGCTTCACCGTCGCCTTCGCTTTCTGCCTCAACTATTTAACGCTTCGTTCTTTCTCAGTGATCACATTTGAGTAATTTGCGAAAATAGAATAATTGATAGAATCCGAAGTATGAGAGATAGTAAGATTTTTTATTTTGTATATAAGAATTGTGTAAACGAGTTATTAATAACTTTTACCAATTAAACAGATTTGTTTTATGACAAAGTTTTGGATAGGTGATTTATTTCCTTGAAAAATGAAGTCAGAATCAAAAGCCAGACAGATTTGTCAAACTTTGTCAAATTTTGTTGGTCATCGAGATTCTTGAAATTTGATGGAAAAGGAAAGTTTTCACCAATAGCGATGACTGTAAAAAATTATTTAGTAAATATAAATTAAAAAAAAAAAACAAAAAATTCCAGAATTCGCAATTTTCAAAAAGCTTATAACGCCAAACCGCATGATGAGTTCGTTGTTCAATAGCAAACAAAAGTTTTTGTTAACCCCCAAGACGATGAGATTTTTTTTAGTACTGTTTTATCGAAATTAAACTATTGGAAATTTTATTTTCGAGAAAACAGTACAAAAAAAAATCTCATCGTCTTAGGGGTTCACAAAAACTTTCGTTTCCTGGTGAAGTTTGAAAATTGTGAATCTTCGTACTTTTCACAAAAACTTTCGTTTCCTGGTGAAGTTTGAAAAATGTGAATCTTCGTACTTTTCACAAAAACTTTCGTTTCCTAGTGAAGTTTGAAAATTGTGAATCTTCGTACTTTTCACAAAAACATTCGTTTCCTGGTGAAGTTTGAAAATTGTGAATTTTCGTACTTTTCACAAAAACTTTCGTTTCCTGGTGAAGTTTGAAAATTGTGAATTTTCGTACTTTTCACAAAAACTTTCGTTTCCTAGTGAAGTTTGAAAATTGTGAATCTTCGTACTTTTCACAAAAACTTTCGTTTCCTGGTGAAGTTTGAAAATTGTGAATTTTCGTACTTTTCACAAAACTTTCGTTTCCTAGTGAAGTTTGAAAATCATGAATCTTCGTACTTTTTGGTTTTATTTTTACATTTCAAGTGACGAATAAATAATTTTTCACAGACATCGTCTTTGGCGAAAACTTTTATTTTCCCTCAAATTTCAAGAATCTCGATGAGCAACAAAATAAAAAAAATATTGTCTTTTTTTTTAACAGGTCTATTTGTACATACACGCGTATATACGCACGCGCGTTTTCCCTTTCTTATTTACGCTTCCTCGTCGCCTTCGCTTTCTGCCTCTGACTCTTTAGCTCACTGGCTCTACTATTTTACGCTTCGTTCTTTCTGTGATGCGACGATTGCTCGGTGGCGGTGATGGCAACGACAGCGAACCCCATGCGGTCCTTCGAAGCGAAGGAACGCGCGTTTTCCCTTTTATTTATTCTTCGCGTTAGGTCTGAAGCAGCATAGAGGCGGCATAGAACTGCGGGCACGAGGGGAAAGATTACAGTAGCGTGGGTTGTAGCACTGTACCTTTGTAACGGCAAAGGGAAAAGTGGTGGCCCCCGCGAGTGGTTTCTCCAATCTCTTAACATGTGGAGGAGATGCCTTAAGAGTTTTACACCGGTCGATGGAGGATTTAATTTTTTTTAAGCGTGAAATAAAAAATGTTGCTGAGTTACTATTCATTAATGAAATCAGAGTTGTAAATCCCCATTAATTCATGAGATATAGTTTACAGTACAATTTGTTTTGTAATTATGATTTCATAATAATAATATGTACTGATTATAAAATAGAGTGTAAACATTTGAATAGCTGAAAAAAATACTAATTTTCGCTTTAATATTGAAAGAAATAGTGGAAAAAATGGAAGAAATAAGTAATGCATTACTTATTTTTTTCCATTTTTACAAAAGGATTACCGTGAATTATTATTGAAAAATAATAATTTTTGCAGCCATTCCAAAGTTTAATCATCGTATTACAATCGCTACATGTTATTATTATAAAATCATAATTATAGAGCTGATCGTATCATCATCATTATTTCTATAAGTATTAGGCATTTACAACTCTGAATGAAATACGAATTTGTGGTACGATTATTATCGTAATTGTCATTTTGTAATAATTAATTGTGATGCTGCGAAGAAAGTTCGAACTACGTAAAAATTTGCGAAAGACTGTGAGAGGAATTTAAGACTTCTATTTTTTTATTGTATTAATTACTAATATCAATAATTCCATGAATAGCCACGATTTTTTATGAATTTTTTTCTTTTCTTGTAGCAATTATTACAAACTTTGAAATTGAAAAAAATAAAATCTGAAGATAATTGTTGGAAAATAGTAACATAAATTGAGTACATGATACATTATTATGCAATTATAGATATTTTTTTTGAATATATGCAAAGACAATTTATTTTCAACTAACATTTTCAATGTGATGTCCCATTTTTCAAGAATATGTAAAAAAAAAACATGTTTATCTCAGTAACTATTTTGAAAAAAAATGAACATTAAAAAAGAAAAACTACAGATCATGATTACAATATAATAACTCTTAAGTCAATTAAATTATGAACGTTTCTAATTTATTCTTGTTCTGTTTTAACAAATTAAACCCTGGAGACGATAAACAAATTGAAATAAATTTTTCGTAATATTATTATCGTAATTGTCATTTTATAATAATTAACTGTGATGCTGCGATTTTTTTCTTTTCTTGTAGCAATTATTACAAACTTTGAAATTGAAAAAAATAAAATCTGAGGATAATTGTTGCAAAATAGTAACATAAATTAAGTTCATGATACATTTTTATGCAATTATAGATATCTCGTTTGAATATATGCAAAGACAATTTATTTTCAACTAAAGTTGACAAAAAATTGTGAGAAAATATGGAGGAGTAAGATTCTTCATTTATTTTTCAATGTGAGATCCCATTTTTCAAGGATATGTAAAAAAACATGTTTATCTCAGTAACTATTAAAAAAAAAATTAACATTAAAAAATAAAAACTACAGATCATCATTACAATATGATAACTCTTAAGTCAATTATATTATGAACGTTTCTAATTTGTTCTTGTTCTGTTTTAACAAATTAAACCCTGGAGATGATAAACAAATTGAAATAAATTTTTCGTAATTATTATCGTAATTGTCATTTTATAATAATTAACTGTGATGCTGCGATTTTTTTCTTTTCTTGTAGCAATTATTACAAACTTTGAAATTATAAAAATAAAATCTGAGGATAATTGTTGCAAAATAGTAACATAAATTGAGTTCATGATACATTTTTATGCAATTATAGATATTTCTTTTGAATATATGCAAAGACAATTTATTTTCAACTTAAGTTGACAAAGAATTGTGAGAAAATATGGAGGAGTACGATTCTTCATTTATTTTTCAATGTGAGATCCCATTTTTCAAGAATATGTAAAAAAAACATGTTTATCTCAGTAACTATTTAAAAAAAAATGAACATTAAAAAATAAAAACTACAGATCATCATTACAATATGATAACTCTTAAGTCAATTATATTATGAACGTTTCTAATTTGTTCTTGTTCTGTTTTAACAAATTAAACCCTGGAGATGATAAACAAATTGAAATAAATTTTTCGTAATTATTATCGTAATTGTCATTTTATAATAATTAACTGTGATGCTGCGATTTTTTTCTTTTCTTGTAGCAATTATTACAAACTTTGAAATTGAAAAAAATAAAATCTGAGGATAATTGTTGCAAAATAGTAACATAAATTAAGTTCATGATACATTTTTATGCAATTATAGATATCTCGTTTGAATATATGCAAAGACAATTTATTTTCAACTAAAGGTGACAAAGAATTGTGAGAAAATATGGAGGAGTAAGATTCTTCATTTATTTTTCAATGTGAGATCCCATTTTTCAAGAATATGTAAAAAAAACATGTTTATCTCAGTAACTATTTAAAAAAAATGAACATTAAAAAATAAAAACTACAGATCATCATTACAATATGATAACTCTTAAGTCATTTATATTATCAACGTTTCTAATTTCTTCTTGTTCTGTTTTAACAAATTAAACCCTGGAGATGATAAACAAATTGAAATAAATTTTTCGTAATTATTATCGTAATTGTCATTTTATAATAATTAACTGTGATGCTGCGATTTTTTTCTTTTCTTGTAGCAATTATTACAAACTTTGAAATTATAAAAACAAAATCTGAGGATAATTGTTGCAAAATAGTAACATAAATTGAGTTCATGATACATTTTTATGCAATTATAGATATCTCGTTTGAATATATGCAAAGACAATTTATTTTCAACTAAAGTTGACAAAGAATTTTGAGAAAATATGGAGGAGTAAGATTCTTCATTTATTTTTCAATGTGAGATCCCATTTTTCAAGAATATGTAAAAAAAACATGTTTATCTCAGTAACTATTTTTAAAAAAATGAACATTAAAAAATAAAAACTACAGATCATCATTACAATATGATAACTCTTAAGTCAATTATATTATGAACGTTTCTAACTTGTTCTTGTTCTGTTTTAACAAATTAAACCCTGTAGACGATAAACAAATGGAAATGAATTTTTCGTTATATTTAAATTACGACAGGTACACAAAATCATTGATTTATCAAGACCTTTTCCTTCTGACCTTTCCAACGCGCCTTCCTGCTTCTAATATCGTAAACACTTGAACCAACGTCGCCAAATTTCCGGTTCGTCTGAGCCAACAATTTCAATAAATATACTCAGACGAACATAAAACATAATAAAGATGTTTTTACAGGTGTTTAATTCTGAAAAGTTCGTATCATCCAGTAGCACACTACAATACAGAAAAAAATAAAGGGGCTTCTCTCTGTGAGAGAAATGCCCAAATATTTATTTTCCTACAACGTACATAATTAGCAGACCTTTTTCAGTATTGAACTGTTCTTCATAAAAATGTCAATCATCTGCTTTGTAAAAGGAAAGAACAAATATATATCAAGTGGCATTCGAGACTCTCGAACGAAATACAATAAAAACACTTGATGCAGTTGGTGTTGCCCTTCAACCGTCATTGTTGTTCAGATCGAAATGAAGAGGAGAACAAAAATGGTAAATCCTTGTAACGACGGAGTCTATTCAATGGCTATCGAACGAGAGGCACACATTGCATTGGATACGTTGATGCGACTCGTCGATTCAACGAGTTTCGTACGTTCCTCAAAACTGTAGCTATATAGATATCGTTTTGAAGCTCTTGCTGAGGAGAAGCGGGGAACGAAGAGACGGTAACGAAAAGGTTACGAGTGGGAGGGGCCGTTGCGTCGCGTCTATTCAAACGAAAGCTGACTCACAGACTCATTGTGAATTAACGACGTGCCTTTAGCTTCGAATGCCAGCCATGCAAGCTGTGATGCTGATGCTAGTTTGGTGCGAGAAGTCGCGATAAAATTCTGCTATAGTAATAGTACATTATGCTACAAGGGAGGAAAGTACGTGTTTTTCGCCCAGCTTGAAATTTGCTGCTAGAGCGAAGCGAGGGCTGAAAAAGCAAAAGTGGCTACAGTCACTTTTCCACCCGCCGCGTTACTTTTTTTCCCGCCGGTCAAAAATGTGGTCTTTTTAGCGTAGGCGAGAAAAATAATACATTACGTTACAAGGGAGGAAAGTACGTGTTTTTCGCCCAGCTTGAAATTTGCTGCTAGAGCGAAGCGAGGGCTGAAAAAGCAAAAGTGGCTACAGTCACTTTTCCACCCGCCGCGTTACTTTTTTTCCCGCCGGTCAAAAAAGTGGTCTTTTTAGCGTAGGCGGGAAAAATAGTACATTACGTCACAAGGGAGGGAAGTGCAACTTTTCATCGAGAGTTAAAAGTCCGAGAGAGAATTCACACAAGGTGAAAAGTTGCACTTCCCTCCCTTGTAACGTATTATACTTTTTTCCCGATTTCGGTAAAAAATAACCACATTTCGTGTGTGTAATAAAGACGGAGAATAAGCACATTTTTAACAAATGAGCGATTTTAACAAGAAAGCGGACTGCGCATGCGTACGTCATTCGTAACAAAAGAGCGATTTCCCGCCCGCATTGCGGACACGAAATAGGGTTATTTTACCGGAGTCGGGAGAAAACAACTTTTCGTGTTGGCTAGTTTAAAGAAAAATTATGCTGTTTAAAAGTTGATATGATTCCCTAAATAGATAGATAAGAATTATTTCCATTGTATAGCTTATTCAGCCTTTTACATTCCCTTCTTGCGTTCGACTTATGACTTAAACCTATCCTATGCTTATTTTAAACTTTAACGCATCGATACGAACTTAATACTATAAAGCATAAAACATAAAATAAACAAACATATCAACTTATATGATTCCCTAAATATATATCATCCATTTTTTCACGACATCTTTTGATCTAACTTAAAAAAAAATCCTTAACGGTACGTTCTGCAGTGATATTCGTAAAATAATAACGTGTTTTGAAATCTGCATTCGAGCTAAAAAAGCCAGGCTCCGAATAATCCGCGAATCTAAGTCTAGGACCACAACGTCTGAATAATTGAATTTTTCCATGACTATGCCAATTTTTCATAATTTCGATAAAAAATACTATTAAAAAAAAATCATGCTATAAATACTAGTGACAAAAAACAGTGTTCATCAATCAATTTTTATCAAAGACAATCGAAACTAAATTAACAATTAATATTACAGCACAACATCCTTTGATCTAGCCTAACCAAAAAAAAAAAAAAAAAACATCCTCATCGCTAGTTGCTGCAGTCTCGCATTCATAAAATAATACAGACAAATCGTCGTGTGAACACAACATTAATTTCTTTTTTAACTCGGCGTCGAGTCGCTACCGTTTGATCAATCAAAATCCGACGTCTCTATTAGATCTCAAAACCCCAGACTCCGAAAAATCGTGGATCAAAGTCTACATCCACCACCTAAACACACTATCATAAAAGATCCTAACCAACAGATTGCTATAAAACACCAAAAAAGTTATTAGAGAAAAAATAGGGATGCTAAACTCTCCGTACTCTTCCTTACTGCTCTCGCGAAGTGTAGTATAGAACGCGACAGACGATACGGAATATTATTGTTATGTGTTGCTTTAGCCGTTTATGAAGGATATGTGGTATAAGGTGCTTCGGCGAATGACGGCTTATGACTTTTTTCTTTTTTTTTTTTTTTGGGTTTAACGTTTCGCCCTGATCAGGGCCTCTTCAGAAACCATTTATTGTCTATATTCTAAAATCGATGAGTTTGTGACCTCATGCTTTGTTTATGTCTCACATCTGTATATTTGCTGTTTGACAAAATAGATCTTATCCTCGAGTGCTTTGTGATTGGTGACCGGGCTCCCCGGTCTTATAGGTTAAGCCTGTCTGTGTTGTATGTTCTTAAAAGTTTAACACTATGGCTTCTTTTTCTACATTGCACTTGTATTTATTTTTATTTTTCACTTTTGAGACCGGAGAGTCCGGTCACCACGAGGTCACATTTTTAACTCAGTTGAGTTAAAAATGTGACCTCGTGGTGACCGGACTCTCCGGTCTCAAAAGTCACATTTTTAACTCAGTTGAGTTAAAAATGTGACCTCGTGGTGACCGGACTCTCCGGTCTCAAAAGTTAAAAATAAAAATAAATACAAGTGCAATGTAGAAAAAGAAGCCATAGTGTTAAACTTTTAAGAACATACAACACAGACAGGCTTAACCTATAAGACCGGGGAGCCCGGTCACCAATCACAAAGCACTCGAGGATAAGATCTATTTTGTCAAACAGCAAATATACAGATGTGAGACATAAACAAAGCATGAGGTCACAAACTCATCGATTTTAGAATATAGACAATAAATGGTTTCTGAAGAGGCCCTGATCAGGGCGAAACGTTAAACCCAAAAAAAAAAAAAGAAAAAAGTCATAAGCCGTCATTCGCCGAAGCACCTTATACCACGATACGGAATATTGTATATACATATAAAAAAGAGGGGGTAAAGCAGAGCGTAGAGTCGCGCGAGTTGCTTCCCGGAGTGGGGATTACGCCGGTGCTGTACTCGTCGGCACTTGGCGACGGCAGCAGCAGCAGCCCGTTCGTTCGTTCGTTCGTTCGTTCGTTCGACTGGCGGTAGTGGAGGTGGTACACACGGAGCTGCTGCTAGCGAGCGCGGGCTCGGCGTGCTCGGTGTCATTGCCTCGACGCTCAGGGCGGCCAGTGACTCCATCACTGACCTAGTGCCGAGGTTTCCCGAGCTCCGACGGATCTAACCGAGCCTCAGGACGTCGACCTCTCAGAGCAGCAGCAGCAGCAGCAGCAGCCAGCGATGTTGCCGGCCTCCACTGGCGACGAGCTTACGAGCGCGCGCATACTATACACGTATATATCTGTATACATACATTCATATATATATATATATATAGT
Source organism: Ephialtes manifestator (assembly GCA_963970395.1). Classification (NCBI taxonomy): domain Eukaryota; kingdom Metazoa; phylum Arthropoda; class Insecta; order Hymenoptera; family Ichneumonidae; genus Ephialtes; species Ephialtes manifestator. The sequence continues at coordinate 33,820,960 of OZ019973.1, read as the reverse complement.
AGTGGCGAAGATAGCAGATACGTCGAGTGCGGTAACGAAGAGAAGCTCGAGAGCGAGTGAGCGAGATGGAGATAGGGAAAGGGATAGAAAAGCGTTGGATGTATGTATTTATGTATGTATGTATGTATGGATGTATGTATAAGTCGACATGGGTAGACAAGCGAGTAACTCTCGCGCACGCACACACGTAGAATACGCGTCATCACTCACGAGGATACCAATAAGACGGGGAATGGTGGTTCTAACTCACTCGCTCGGTCGCTCCTTCCGAGCGCGGAACTAACGTCAACCAGTGAGTTCCATGGATTGCTTTAGGCTCTAATGGATACCGAGGAAAGCGAAGATGAACGTGGAGGAGTAGCATAACTATTGCATCGACTTTACTGCTTATGTGGGCAATGTTAAAAATATTTTTTAATTTAATATACAGATATTATGTTGTATAATTTCGATTATTATTATTATGGGTACAATTTTTATGAAGTGTTTAGTTTATAGTGTACATTGATTTTGTAACAACTTTTTTGGGTATTAATTAATGTTTTTATATTAAATTTAATAGGCGCTAAAAAAATTTCTATAGGTTATTTTTATTTTTATTAAAAAAATGTCTAACAGTGTATATCTTGGCTGGGCTAAAGACGCGAATTAAGGACGTCCTATTGATACATGCTTGTCAAATATGTGTCATGAAAATGGTGTAAATTGATCAAAATTAAATGGTGTTTTTTTTGACAGAATTATTAATATTAAGAATAAATATTTGTATGTAAATGTTCAGTATTACTAAATTAACGCACTAGTAAAAATATTTTCAATATGTAAGCTCATTTGAATTTTATTTTCATTTGGCGTTATTAAGTTGCAATTATTCATTCAAAATCTGGGTAAAATCACTTTTTTATGGTATTAGCGGAATTTTGAAGTTTCAACGATTCCGCATATATAAATATCTTATTAAAAGTCAAAATTCGGATACTTTTTCATAAAAGTTCACATATATTCCACTAGATTTAATGGCAAATTTCTCAGTAATTCGGTCGGTGATGGAAGCTGAAACTTTGTAATTTCCTCCAGATTTGCTTCAAGCATATAACCTATACATTTTTCAAGCATTAAAGTTTAAACATGTAGCTTCTGAGTGGTTCAGTATATATTTTTCAACATAGCCATTTTAAACCAGAAACATGTATTTATAAAAATTGCAATTTACACGAAAAAAAGATTAGTTGCCATAACCAAGAAATGAGTTGACACAACCAATCGATTATTCTATTTATCTTACAACTCAAATGGTAATACCAACGATTCTCATGGTAATACCGACGATTCGAATGATAATACCGACGATTCGAATGGTAGTTCCAACTATTCGAGTGGTCGTCCCAATGATTGGATTAGTTAACCTAACTAATCCAATTTTATTTGCTATATATAATTTTTGCTATATATATACTAATTTTATTTGCTATATATAAACTAATTATTTGATTAGTTAACCTAACTAATCCAATCGAGAACTAATCGTGAATAGTTGAGGTTACTATTCGATATGGTGGAGGCAACTAATTTTTTAGACATTGTGTACAGCAAATCGAAAACGTAGTTGCCACAATCAAACATTTCTTTCCGTGTAGATTTCTGAATTCGATTAATTCAAGGGTTGCTGTAAGTGATATTTCTGGATTTAAGGGTAGAGCGACTGTTTGAAGACATTGAATTCTCTAATCTGTTCGTTTGAGACGAGAAAGTGGACGTCGTAGTGACGTCGATATTTATTTATTGTACTATTCATTGTATATCATCTTAAGAATTATTTTATTTCCTCGTTGGATCGCGTGTTCATAACCGATTTACCCATAATTTAAACGCATTTCCATCGACGACACAGGGAAACTACGGAAGTACAATACAGTCGGTCTTTTCTGCAAAGAGTGATGTTTCTGTAGGGAATCACTTGTTTCCGGGAGAATTACCTTCCACTCTGATTTGATGTCATTGCGACGGTGCGATTCATCTAAGCAGAATTGTAAATGCCTAATACTTATAGAAATAATGATGATGATACGATCAGCTCTATAATTATGATTTTGTAATAATAACATGTAGCGATTGTAATACGATGATTAAACTTTGAAATTGCTGCAAAAATTATTATTTTTCAATAAAAATTCACGGTAATCCTTTTGAAAAAATGGAAAAAAATAAGTAATGCATTAAGAATGTAATGCATTTTTGTCAATATTATTACAATATCATCTACATAAAATTCCGAAATGTGCGGTTTGTTCATATTTTTCTCCCTTATTGAACTTGAAATTATTTATATAATTTTGTTTATTGAACCTGGAAAATTTATGCAATTTTTCTCGTAACGTTAATAGTATTAAATAAAAAATTATCCACATTTAAATAAAAATTACAGAGTCCGATTGTATCATGCAACAAAAAGTTTGTTCACAATTATTCAGATAAAAATGATAATTAAACTTGCAATCTTTGATACATGAAATTGTAAATAATTTTATTTCCAATTATTTTGTCAATATTATCACAATATCATATACATAACTTTTCGGAATGCGAAGTTGATTCATATTTTTCTGTTTCATTGAACCTGAAATTATACGAACTGTGTTTATACAATTTTTTTTGTTGCGTTAAAAGTTTTAACAAATATGGCCCAAAATTAATCTAAAATTATAGAGTACAATGCAAAAAAAAGTTTGCATGATACAAAAGTTTAGTCGATAAAAGAATTAATATAAAAAAAAAGTTTATTCATAATTGTTCAGGTTAAAATGATAATTAAACTCGCAATCTTTGAGACATCAAATTGCAATTAATTACATTCTCTATTTGTGTATTTATGTTTTCAGAATATATGCGCTAGACATGCCGTTGCAAACTGGTATATGCAGTGTGCATACGTATTCGGGATGAATTTAGAATATGCGATGCTCGTCGCGGAAGTAAGAATGTGAGGCAGAATATATAACGGAAGAGAATTTCCCGCCACACGCGAGAGACACGGTAATGCGCCAGATGCTGTTACACGCTGCATCATATAGAATACCGTAGAAGAGATGATAGTTCGAGAAATTTTCTCAGCTAAATTTATGGCCAACTGTATCACGAAGTATACCAACTGTCTACTGGATGTTATATATAACCCACCACAAATACACGTAATATACATGTGCACTGAATTGCAACACAAATAAATCGAGACACTATAATATTAGTTGAAGTGAAATGGACATTGTAATGAGAAGTAAGGTAAATGTCCCAGTAATCGACCAGTATGTGGTAAAAGAGCGATAAATAAGACTGTGAGTGCTTTTCGACGCTTAAATAAATTAACAACACTTCCTTCGATTTATGTACAATATTATATGAAAATTTGAGGCTTGTAAAATCACAACAGTGATAATAAGAAAATCGTAAACTTGCAGTGGCCGAGCCGAGCGTGATTTCGTCGAAATCCTTGATATGGAGGTTAAGGTGCGTCTCGTGACATTTAGTTAAATTCTGCGATGCACGAAGCCTTTGTCTGAGTAAGTTTAATTTGATATTACATATGAAGAATCTGGTATTACTAAATGAATATAATTTTATCGTAAAATTGTTGTTTGTGCAAAAAATCGCGGAGGTCGATAACTGTTTCAGAAAAACACGTAAATGTCCGGGTAATCGACCTACTGTCGATCACTAGGACAAAATTGTGGATAGAAAATTAGTGTAAATCGCGTATTGTTTTTATGAATTAGATGATAAAAAATAATGTAACAATTCATTCATCGATCGAACTGTACGAGGAGTAGTTATGGACAGGGGTATTGGGCTCTCTATAAATAATTAAACAGCAAAATAAATCATGTCGATAACTGGGCCATGCATATGTCCATGACTGGGTCATGTCATGTCATGGGTCGATTACTGGGCAAACCGTGACTTTAGTATGTCCATGACTGGGACATTTGCACACCTCAAGTTTTATGTTAATTTTTTATTACAAGAAGATAAGGTATACCAAAAGTTAAGCGTTCTATTTGTTGACAAGATTATACTGATTCTTTATAACCTACAATGACAGTTATTGACGTCTTAATTTGTGACTTTTCTCAACGTGTCGATTACTAGGACATATAACGGTCGATTACTGGACCAACTATAACTTTAGTATGTCGATGACTGGTACATTTGCACTTCTGAAGCTTTAGAGTAAGTTTTCTCTACAATAAGATAAGATACGAAAATTTTTGAGGTTGTTATTTTTTCATACGACTATTCTGATTCATTATTACCTAGAATGACCTTTTTTTGTATCTTAATGTGAAAGTTACGTTTTTATAAAGTCGGGCAATTTGGTTAACGTGTCGATCACTGGGACATTTACCTTAACCGCATTTGGTTTTCCAGCGACATTCTGGTCAGATCCTTCTTTAAAAACTATGTTGTGAAATTTTATCGAATTGCGAGTTGGTCCATTGTTGTCACGTTATTCGCGCTGTGATTGGTCCAAATTGGCGCGAGATCAGATCAAGACCGAGACCGAGTTCGTGTTTAACACGTTTGACAGTTGCAATTCTGACAGTTTTGTCAAGCATATCGGGCGCGCGAGGTTTGAATTCCCAAGTTGGTTGAATTTACAATATTTCGGGGTTTCCGGATTATGTGTTAATTGCGAATATTAAACTAGGCTTAAGATGTTGAACGACAAAGTGCGACGTAGTCTCTATTGCAGCAACAAAACCAGGCGTAAACGGAGTCACTACATGCGGATCAACAGAACAATCGTGAATAAGATGATAAGCGAAGAGATCGGGGAGAATTGAAATTCTGCAGTCAAGTAAATCAGACCTCTTTGTTCACTGTTACTTTTAGCAAAATCCATGCCAGGTTTCCAGAATTGGAAATCCTGTATTTATTTCATTGAGCAAAGAGGTCGTACTGCTTTACTAAAAATGTAAAGCCCCATATAATGATGGGACTTAACATTTTTTTCTAAAGTCTGGAAATGCTCCAGACCTCGCAAATTTGAAGTTATCAAGGTAAATACTAATTTATAATTGAAAGAATGTTAAAGAACAATTGGTAATCAATTTGAGTCAAATATATAGTTTCCGATTCGATAAGATTTGGAATTATTGGAAAAATTTGTTAGATCTCTTAATTTTTGGGAATTCTGATTATATATATTATATGTTTTCTAATTCAATATAATAATCGATGAAACTTCACACTATAAATCGATTTAATGGATATATTTTAATCAAATATGAAATCTATTTCAAATTAATAAAATTTTATTTCGATGAAATAAAAGTTACTTGAATTCAATACGATTTAATTGAATGAAATAAATTCTATTTCATCATAATAAAATCCTATTATGTTAACATTTGAAGAAGAAATTTATTTAATGGCTGACCCAATAGGATTTTATTTCAATCAAATATAATTTATTCTAACTATAGAATTTATATTAATTATTATTAATAAATCGTATTGATTTTTAATAAAATTTATTTAATTCAAATAAAATGTCATTTATTTGAAATAGATCTCATATTTTATTTAATTCCATGAGTCCGATTTCTTTGGATGGACGATTTAAAATTATCCACATTGTCCTCGTCTCGAAATAACGAAATTTTGACCTGATGATTTTTTTAATTGTCGATGAAATATCAATTACATGTGACATTATTACAATTAAAATTACAAATCAATTACTCCTGGATGTTATATACAACCTGCCACAAATACGCGTAATATACTATCTTAATTAATCGAAACACAAATAAATTCGGTTAGCAATGTTAATTGAACTGAAATTGACATTTTAAATGAGGGATAACCACGTTTGGCCTTCCAGCGACATTCTGATTAGATTCAATAAAATAGTGATAAACCAGCACGATTCAAAATTGTCCTCGTGCTCGAAATACCACATTTTTTACCTGACACGAAGCTTTTGATTTTTTTTTATCGTTGGGCAAATATCGATTACAAGCAACGAAAGCAGAATCAAGGGTACGATTCAAAACATAATCTGACAAAATCTCGTCGAACGATCGTGCGACAGAAAATTTTTTTTTATCGCTGCATCCACGACTAATCTGATAAAATCTATGAAACAGGGATTTAAAAAAAGAAGGTATTACGTTGAGTGAGATTTAAGGACATAATGCAAGATCACTTTAGATATAGACATCAGTGTATCATTTTTTCATCGCAGTAATAATTTAATGGGGCTTCGGCATTTTTAGGAAAAAAAGAAAATGTTTTATTTTGTTATAAAAATATTTAATAAAAAATGTTCGTTCCCATAAATGTTAAATATTTATTCCCATGCAACTAATTGGTTGTAACGATGTTCTAATTGTATTCGATAAGCTCCAAATTATGAAAAATTATTACAGTTCATTTTTTTTAAACAAAAGTACAATTTTCTTATTTTTCGTGTGTAAAAAAAATTTATCATGGAAATGATGAATGACACTATAATTTTTTATATCTTGGAGATTTTCTTACATGCTGAAAACATGTTAAAAAAAACATGAGCTTTCTATGCATTTTATTACCGATAACAAATTAAAAATTAATTTTCAATATAACATATTTACTAAATTAGAGGAATAAATATTCTTCAAAAACCCTTTATTCAATTCTGAAAATATTCACATACTACATTTTTATTTCATGCAAAAAAAAAAACGCATTTGCATCAAAATTAAAAAATAGAATTAAAACAAAAAATTCTCTTTTCCACTATTTTGATTGAAATCCAGCGATGGACAATATTCAACTGACAATAAATTCAAAAACCTTTTTGAATACAACTAAATTGAACATAACTAAAAAATATTCGAATCTGATAAGTCATCCAAAATATTTAACTCCAAAAAGCTTAATATCGAATTTAAAATAACTTTATTTGCATTACACTGATTTTCATGTTAAATAGATTTTATTGAAATATTGCCAATGGTAAGAGGCGTTATTATTAATGCAAATATCAGTGTTATATATGCCCAAAAAAAAAAAACTAAAGAGTGCGTAATGGCCATTAAGCGGAAGCGAATTGGGGAAGGGAAAGGAAAAGCGAAGAGAGTGGAGAGATAAATAGCTCAAGGCCTATGGTTGGTACAGTGTGGAGTTCGGAACCAGAAATCGATTACACCGCTTTTGCCTCTACCGCGGATCATTAGTAATAATGTGCTTCGCGCAACGCACGCCGACCGCGGAAGTGTCGAGCGTTAACGCTTCCGTCTTGTTTTATCGTACCCGGAAAACTTTCGCACTTATCGTTTATCTTCGATCCCGGTTTGAACTGCCTAGAAAATTAGAAATGGTTATATGAACCCGAAAAAAAATCACCATTAGACAGAAAATCTTTTGTCATTGCAACAATAAACATATAATTATCAATTGTATCTATTGAAACTGCGTGAAAATTAGAAATGACTATATGGACTCGAAAAAAATTCACCATTAGACAGAAAATCTTTTGCCATTACAATAATAAACATATAATTATCAATTGTATCAGTGGAAACTGCCTAGAAAATTAGAAATGGTTATATGAACCCGAAAAAAAATCACCATTAGACAGAAAATCTTTTGTCATTTCAACTATAAATATATAATTATCAATTGTATCTATTGAAACTGCCTAGAAAATTAGAAATGACTATATGGACCCGAAAAAAATTCACCATTAGACAGAAAATCTTTTGTCATTGCAACAATAAACATATAATTATCAATTGTACCGGTTAAAACTGCCTAGAAAATTAGAAATTACTATATGAACCTGACAAAAATTCACCATTAGACAAAAAAACTTTTGTCATTGCAACAATAAACGTATGAGCAATTCCATCTAAAATCGGCCGAGAATGGACCTCGCATTTTTTTTTATTTGAATGAAACTTTTTTTACGCAAACTGTATCTAAAAAGAAAAGACTCGTATTTTTTTGATTGGCCAAAATTTTTTTTTTTTAATTATGTAAAAATTAACCTAACAAAAATTCACCATTAGACAGAAAAACTTTTGTCATTGCAACAATAAACGTATGAGCAATTCCACCTAAAATCGGCCGAGAATTGATCTCACATTTTTTTTTATTTAAATGAAACTTTTTTTTACGTAAATTGTATCTAAAAAGAAAAGACTCGTATTTTTTTGATTGGCAAAAAAATTTTTTTTTTTTAATTATGGGGTTTTCTATTTTTTTTTAAAACGAGTGCATGGCGAACTTAAAAAATTAATATCTCCGGTTCTATTTGTCCTAGGAAGATGAACCAGAGCGCGTTTTAAAGTCAAAAGAATGAGGGACCATAAAATAATTTTCTAGAAATTATAAACTTGCAAATTATTATTGTTATTAACAATTGAAAAATAAAATTATTTTTTCCCCTAATTACGGATTTTTTTTTAAATTTTATTAAATTCTCCATTTCATCCCGTAACGCTTACATTTTTTTTGAGATAGAGATTTAATGGACTCTATCTTTTGTAAATTTTTCAAGGTACTGGCTGTTTCGTCCAGTGCCTTACAAAATTTAAAAAAAATAGAGTCCATCAAATCTCCATTTAAAAAAAATTATAAGCGTTACGGAATGAAATGAAGAATTTCATCAGTCAATCAGATCTATTGTATCAGTTGAAACTGCCTAGAAAATTATAAATGACTATATGAACCCGACAAAAATTCACCATTAGACAGAAAAAATTCTGTCATTGCAACAATAAACATATAATTATTGATTGTATCAGTTGAAACTGCCTAGAAAATTAGAAATGACAATATGAACCCGACAAAAATTCATCATTAGACAGAAAAACTTCTGTCATTCTGTCTGCAGTAAACATGTAATTATCAATTGTATTGTACTTAATTTATCCTTCGTGGAAAACTTTCGCTTAATTCATAACAAAGTGCATAATGTAATCGGAGTCGCAGCTATAATCGTATACATTTGATCACAATTGGAATTAGGAAGTAGTGTTGAAAATGCTGAGTAACAGTGAGAATTATTTTTCAATAGTTTCACCATTCTATTTCAACACAATCGTTGATTTAGCGATAATTTCACGTGATTCTATCCCACGAATAGTAATATCATTTTATTCCTTGCATTATTCACAATGGTCATAAATAAATAATTGACATGAAATAGCGCAGCTCTTAAAGTTACTTATAACATGATTTTTTTTTCATTTCTCTCGTTTAAAAAGACAGACGGGCTTTGTAGTGTCTTTTCCAGAAACTTTTCTGGATGACAAAGGACTAGCACGGAGATGGAACGCGAAAGAGAACGCAAACTCAATTGGATATTTCGTAGCTGCGTAGAACGACGGAAAAAGTGAAAAGTATTTCTTGCAATTTTCATTCTTTTTCGGTATAAAAGTGCAAGAGAATTTCATAAGAACGGCGCCTTTATCACACGAGAAATTCTTCACAGGATTTTAATTCTCTTTCGGATCATTTGACTAACATTTATCGAATATTTGACTTAGTTATTATTTTAGAACAAGCATCTTCTTTTTTTATGAAAAGAAATTCGAATTTTCAAATGACAGCTATAAAAACTTTTTGTTTTTTAAATTTTATATACAAATTTTCATATAAATTGAGATGCATTGAATAATAAATGAAAATATTTTTTATCAGAATTATTCGTGTTATTTTATGAAAATAAAAAACGTTGCAATAATTTACAATTTTTTAAATGTTTTTACATTCCATATAAAATATTTCATAAAGTAACAATTTACAAATTTATTTATTTAGGTCTGGTTATCTCCTTTTTGCTGTAATTTTTTTTTTTGTAGATGCATTATCAATATAATTGCAAATTGCTCATCGAGATGCAATAAACAGTTGTGGAAAATGGTAACTTACATTTTTGTTGCGTCGATGATCTGCCATCAATGCGGAACTCCAGCGGTCCAGATGATTCTCCCTCGACGTTGCACCCAAATATAAGCTCGTGAAACGCGCGCGCCCCCGAGCTAACGCACGTGACAATGATTTTTCGATCACCGCAATGAATTCCGGATCTGGGATCCTTATTACGTTAATTCGTTTTACCGACGACACTGACGATCATCATCGTTCTCATTGTCGTCTTCGGCGTTCAGCCAGGGTTATCGGTAATCCTTGTCGTCTGAAATGTTTAAAATTGTCATTAGGTTCAAATCATTATAAAAATAATCATAATTTTTTTTTTCTAATAATTACTTTATATTGTCATCGCGGGAAAAAATGTAGAGTTATATGGTGTTTGTTAAAAATATTAAAAAATGAAATTTTTGGTAATCCTGCTTAACTTTTAAACCCAATAAATGACGATTTCGTCATAGATGAAAATCATTAAATTCCTCTAAATTTCAACATCCATTATACGGATTTTAAAAAAAATTCTTATAGTATTCTTACGGCCATTAAGAAAATTAAAGCTATGAGGATTACAACAATATTTTAAGTGTACTTGTGATGATTTAAGGTCACTATAAAAAAACTCTACATTTTTTAAATCGGAGTAAAAATTATGAACGCCTGATACATAATTTTATGATTTTAAATCGTTACAAGTGTACTTAAAACATTGTTGTAAACCCCATAGCTTTAATTTTCTTAATGGCCGTAAGAATAAAATAAGAATTTGAAAAAAAGGATGCAAAATAGAAAGTAGAAGTTTTCGCTTTTTACAAAGCCGCCTCTATGAGGAAGTTTCTTTATTTTATTTTTGGCTTCCTCATAGAGGAAGCTTTGCGAAAGATGGAAATTATTGACGAAGTTGATGATTTTTGACGTTTTACAAAATCCAGAGCGACACCAATAAATTTTGAAAAACTTCAAAATCACGTAAAATCCGAACCGCTTTACCGATCATCACCAAATTTGGTACGTAGCAGAACTGAATGTTATTTTTTCTGTATAGAAAATTTCAGTCGATTAGATGAAATTTTGCCTGAGCTAGAGCAAATCGAAATTTTTTTGAAAAATTCAAAATCTCATAAAAATCGAACCGCTTTACCGATTTGGCCTAAATTCAATACCAAAGGTCGTATCACTTTATTCAATTTTAATACGAAGTTTCAGCCCGACAGCTAAAAATTCGTTCGAACTAGAGCATTTACGTACTTTTTTCAAAATTTCAAAATGCTTATAAAAATGAAATGCGCTAAGCGATTTTTGTAAAATTTATACCAATTGAAGATTAGCCAGTACTGTACATGTTGTTTAAATTTTAGTGAATTCGTTCGAATACTTTATAAGTTACAGTTATATGAATTTTTGGCCTTTCATCACACACACACACACACACACACACACATACACACACCCACATACAACCGAACAATTTTTCTAAACCACTTTCCTCGTCGTTTCAGACCATTTTAAAGGTTTTGTCATGAAAATTTCGAAAAAAAATGTTTTCATGAAAACAAAGCTTCGTCTATACCGAGAGAAAAAGTTTCATTGATTCCCGGAAATCTTTGCCAATGAAATGAAATACTTGAATTTCAATACTATCTTTTCTTTGAATGATCTCAAACTCAATGAAAAGTATTGACATTGATTCGAAGAAACATTTCTTTAAACCAATAAACCTTTTTCATTGATTTCAAAGATATCGTCTCCGATTCAATGAAACCTTATTCTTACCACCTCAAAATTTCGAAACCTATTTTTTCCTGAAGTACGCGGCAGATAAAGCTCAAACTTTGTGAGTACGTAAGGAAATATGGCAGAAATAGGCTAAACTTCTGGCTCCTCAAAACTCGAAGCCGTTCGTTCGGTAGAACCGGAAAACAAAAAAGTGAGGTTAGGTGCGAGAGAGAGATCAATAAAAACGTTTCTTTGAACCAATAAAAACGTCTCTTTAAAACAATAAAAACTGTTTCTTTATTATATGCTCACTAAGTAAATCTTTATTTACAGGCAGAGCTGGGCATAAAAGTACTTAAAGTACTAAGTACTTCAAATGCCGCAGGCGACTAAGACACAGTACTAAGTATTTTTAGTGCTGCTTCGAGAGATTAGACCTTTTCTAGTTACTAGACAGCATAACGTTTAATACGAAATACCAATTACCATGTAGCACTTAAAGTACTTTAGGTACTTGAAGTATTTTGCCCAGCTCTGTTTACAGGCAATGAAATGTTCTCTTTGAAATTCAAATGCAGTTTCATAGAAATCAAAGAAATATTTTGTTGAAATCAATGAAAAAAAAAAAAAACATTTGTTTGGCATCAATGAAATCTTTTCTCTCGGTGTATGAGGAAGCAAAAATGAAATAATAATGTCGGTGACGTTATAGTAGCACGGATAGTGGATGAGAAGGATCGTCATCACACAGTTTCACTTTTAAATTCCGCTCCCGCTCGTTCACTCGCACTCTCAGGAGCAGCAGCCTGGCTGAGTTGGTTGGCCGGTTAGCCGTCTGCTGGTGTAACGCGCGGTCTCGTCTCGCATACACGCCGCGAACAGGGCTAGGTCGTGTCTCGAACGGTGGACCGTTCCCGTTACCGTTACCGTGGGGCCCCGTTCCCGCCACGGTAACATAGTTTCTCCTTTGAGTATAGCGCCTCATACACACATACATACAACGATCGTCTTCACTCTCGGCACATTCTCACGCGCGCCCACACTCACTCTTTCTTTCTTTGCTTTTCTCAGGCTTCACTTAGACGACCAGATACCTTCGCATTTCTGTTTGCTTTGTTTCGCTAAACAACATTAATTTTTTTTTTTGCAATTTTTTAATAAAGAAAGGTATTTTTCTCTTTTTCTAAAATTAAAAAACATCATATAATATTTTATAATATTTTTTTGTTTGATCGACTGGCAAATGGAATTTTATTTTGCAAATATTGCAATTCTATTTGCCTTGTTTCGCTAAAAAATAAAATTAATTTTTTTGCAATATTTTAATGAAAAAAGGCGTTTTTCTCTTTTAAGTCATAAAAAAGCAAATAAGATATAATTTTTTTTTGTGGTCGACTGACTAGTCAAATTTTATTTTTCAACTATTGCAATTCTATTAGTTTTGTTTTGCTAAAAAATGAAATTAATTTTTTTTTGCAATATTTTCATGAAAAAATGTATTTTTCTCTTTTAATTCATAAAAAAGCAAATAAGTTATAATATTTCTTTTCTGGTCGACTGACTAGTCAAATTTTATTTTGCAACTTGTGCAATTCTATTTGCCTTGTTTCGCTAAAAAATAATATTAATTTTTTTGCAATATTTTAATGAAAAAAGGCATTTTTCTCTTTTAATTCATAAAAAAGCAAATAAGTTATAATATTTTTTTCGTGGTCGACTGACCAGTCAAATTTTATTTTTCAATTATTGCAATTCTATTTGCTTTGTTTTGCTAAAAAATAAAATTAATTTTTTTGCAATATTTTAATGAACAAAGGTATTTTTTTTAATTCATAAAAAAGCAAATAAATTATGATATTCTTTTTGTGGTCGACTGACAAATCAAATTTATTTTGCAACTATTGCAATTCTATTTACTTTGTTTCGCTAGAAAATACAATTATTTTTTTTTGCAATGTTCTAATGAAAAAAGGTATTTTTCTCTTTTAATTCGTAAAAAAGCAAATAAGTTATGATATTTTTTTTGTGGTCGATTGACAAATCAAATTTTATTTTTCAACTATTGCAATTCTATTAGCTTTGTTTCGCTAAAAAATGAAATTAATTTTTTTACAATATTTTAATGAAAAAATGTATTTTTCTCTTTCAGTTCATAAAAAAACAAATAAATTACAATATTTTTTTTTATGGTCAAGTCAAATCTAATTAAAAATTTGTAACATTTATATGATAAAAGTAACATCCTCATACAGACATTTCCACCATTTCTCAGGCTTCTCATTATTCCACTAGCACTTAAATTATGTAATAAAAAAAAAAAAAAACTTTTCGAGGAAAGTCGGCAAATAACAGTGGAAATAAAGCACACTACCATTGTCTATAATTCAGGGTGTTGTTGCAGGTTATTTCAAACACATGTCTGACACCAAAGCAATTGTCGTATCTCCTTAACGGCCCAGGTATAGGAAGATGATATAGCGAGCTGTATAATGAGCTATGGGATATAATCGGCATAGTTCGTGAGAGCGAAGGAACGCGAGGAGGAACGCAACCTACGATGTTACGCAACTAGTGAAACTATCCTGGCCTCTGGTTACGTTTGCCCGCAAGCAGCAGCACCAGCAACAGCAGCAACAGCAGCAGCAGCAGCAGCAGCAGCTCACAAGCAGCAGGAGAGTGTTAGTTTATTGCCAAAGTTTTCGGACACAACGACCGCGGGTAACCCTGTCCCCAGCCAAGGCACACACTATGCTAGGGCTGTACCAACAAGCAGCAGCAGCAGCAGCAGCAGCAGAATTCAACACTACTTCCACTAGACCATAGCTCCTCCAATAGAATCGACAGTATACTGTATATATGTGAGAATTACAAGTATTATATATGTGAGAAGAAATTCAAGTGTGTTGAGGACCCCAATGCATGCAATTTCTCTGCAACGAATGCGCATATATGTGTATGTATCGATACTGAGAGGCAAGAAAGGGTAGACCAAAAAATAGAAACTTGCAAGGGGTAGTAAAAGAAACTAAAGTCGGAATAGAATTGGCAAAGTTCACGAATAGTACGAATAGAACTCATGAATTATTATTATTATTATTATTATTATCATTTTTTATTAATGGTTTAAAGTTTAACAATGTTGGAAGATGAATTTTAATTTTTCAGTGAATTATTCATTAGCAAGAAAATTATGATATATTTTCAAAGTTGTAATATTTAATTACAAAAAGCTTTGTAGTTGTAATTAAATACATATATTGGGAGAAGAACAAGTGTGCTGAGAATTCCAATGTATGCAATTCCTCTGCAATGTATGCACACATATGTGTGTGAGTATCGATACTGAGAGGCAAGAAAGGGTAGACCAAAAAATAGAAACTTGCAAGGGGTAGTAAAAGAAACTAAAGTCGGAATAGAATTGGCAAAGTTCACGAATATTACGAATAGAATTCATGAATTATTATTATTATTATTATTATTATCATGGGGCAGCTGATAATAATAACTTTTTATTAATGGTTTAAAGTTTAACAATGTTGGAAGATGAATTTTAATTTTTTAAGTTAATTATTCATTAACAAGAAAATTATGGTAATTTTTCTAAGTTGTAATATTTAATTACAACTTTGTAGTTGTAATTAAATATATATATATATATATTGTGAGAAGTACAAGTGTTCAGAGAATTCCAATGTATGCAATTCCTCTGCAATGTATGCACACATATGTGTGTGAGTATCGATACTGAGAGGCAAGAAAGGGTAGACCAAAAAATAGAAAATGCAAGGGGTAGTAAAAGAAACTAAAGTCGGAATAGAATTGGCAAAGTTCACGAATAATACGAATAGAATTCATGAATTATTGTTATTATTATTATCATGGGGCAGCCGGGAATAATAATTTTTTTTAATGGGTTAAAGTTTAATAATGTTGGAAGATGAAGTTTAATTTTTCAGTGAATTATGGTAATTTTTCAAAGTTGTAATATTTAATTACAACTTTGTAGTTGTAATTAAATATATATATTGTGAGAAGTACAAGTGTGCTGAGAATTCCAATGTATGCAATTCCTCTGCAACGAATGCACATATATGTGAGTGTATCGATACTGACAGGCAAGAAAGGGTAGACCAAAAAATAGAAACAGATCAAACGGTGGAAACTGCAAGAGGTAGTAAAAGAAACTAAAGTCGGAATAGAATTGGCAAAATTCACGAATAATACGAATAGAACTCATGAATTATTATTATTATTATTACTATTATTATTATCATCATGGGGCAGCCGATAATAATAATTTTTTATTAATGATTCAAAATTTAACAATGTTGAAAGATGAATTTTAATTTTTTTCAGTGAATTATTCATTAGCAAGGAAAAAATGGTAATTTTTCTAAGTTGTAATATTTAATTACAACTTTGTAGTTTTAATTAAATATATATTTTCTGAGAAGTACAAGTGTTCTGAGAATTCCAATGTATGCAATTCCTCTGCAATGAATGCACTCATATGTGTGTGTATCGATACTGAGGGGCAAGAAAGGGTAGACCTAAAAATAGAAACTGCAAGGGGTAGTAAAAGAAACTAAAGTCGGAATAGAATTGGCAAAGTTCACGAATAGTACGAATAGAACTCATGAATTATTATTATTATCATGGGGCAGCCGATAATAATAATTTTTTTTTAATGGTTTAAAGTTTAACAATGTTGGAAGATGGATTTAATTTTTTCAGTTAATTATTCATTAGCAAGAAAATTATGGTAATTTTTCAAAGTTGTAATTAAATATATATATTGTGAGAAGTACGAGTGTACTGAGAACCTCAATGCATGCAATTCCTCTACAATGAATGCACACATATGTGTGTGTATTGATATCTCAGAGGCAAGAAAGGGTAGACCGAAAAATAGAAACAGATCAAACGGTGGAAACTGCAAAGGGTAGTAAAAGGCCTATAATATACTGTGGTAGTAAAAGAAACTAAAGTTGGAATAGAATTGGCAAAGTTCACGAATAATACGAATAGACCTCATGAATTATTTTTATTATTATTATTATTATCGTGGGGCAGCCAATAATAATAATTTTTTTAAAAATGGGTCAAAGTTTAACAATTTTGGAAGATGAATTTTTATTTTTTAGTGAATTCATTAGCAAGAAAATTATGGTAATTTTTCAATACTTTATAATTATAATTAATTACATATATTGTGAGAAGTTCAAGTGTGCTAAGAACCTCAATTCATGCAATTCCTCTGCAACGAATGCACATATATGTGTATGTATCGATACTCAGAGGAAAGAAAGGCTAGACCGAAAAATAGAAACAGATCAAACGGTGGAAACTGCAAGAGGTAGTAAAAGAAAGTGAAGTCGGAATAGAATTGGCAAAGTTCACCAATAATACGAAGAGAGCCCATGAATTATCATTAATTTTATTATTATTATTATTATTATTATTACCATCCGGCAGCTACAAATAAAAACTTTTTCTAAAATGGTTTAAAGTTTTACAATCAATGAATTTTTATTTTTTATTGAATTATTCATTAGCAAGAAAATTGTGGCATTTTTTCAATACTTTGTAGTCGTAATTAAATATATATATATATTGCGAGAAGTACAAGTGTGCTAAGAACCTCAATGCATGCAATTCCTCTGTAATGAATGAACACATATGTGTGTGTATCAATACTCAGAGGAAAAAAATGAGTCGACCGAAAAATCGAAACAGATCAAACGGTGGAAACTGCGAGGGGTAGTAAAAGAAACTAAAATCGAAATGAAATTGGCAAAGTTCCTGAATAATACGAATAGAGCTCGTGAATTATTATTATTTTTATTATTATTATCATGGGACAGCCGATAATAATTTATTTTTTTATCGTTTAAAATTTAACAATATCGGAAGATGAATTTTAATTTTTCAGTGACTTATTCATTAGCAAGAAAATTATGGTCATTTTTCAATACTTTGTAGTTGTAATTCAAGCAACTTTTATATATTCTCGAAAATTGCTTCTTTCATTTTCTTTCCCAAACGCCTTAAATAGTATTTTTTCTATTTTCGTTTACAAATAAAATAAATATTTGATACATTCAGTTTCATGTAGATTTTAAGGTTGAAGTATATATCCACGATGCGTCAAAAGCAGAAGCAGATTACAAGCAAACGACTACACTACGAGTGTAGCATAGTATTAGTAAGGCATTTGCTTATGGTGGGAATTGAAAGAGAAGCAACGACGACTCGCACTCTCGTCCTTCGAGAAAGTTGAACGTTGCACTCTAGTTGCGCTATGCCTGGAGACTCCAGTCGAGGTGCTAAAACGTATGCCTGGAACTTTTACGACTGCCATACTCCAACTGCATATATTTCCCGGTATTCCATGCAATTTTATATGCACCTTTCTACATTATATTTTATTGTAACACATGAATGAATAGTCATAATGAATTTTTATTTTATTCTCCAGAATTTTTATTTTATTCTCTATTGCTTTTGAAATAAAATTTGTTAATCGATTTTTAAATAATAACTTACATAATTATTAGTACTTAATTATAACATGCAGTGATTGTAAAAAGATACTAAATTTTTTTAATTAGCATAGAAAATTAGTTCTTATTATAATTCCATGAAATTGTGTAAGAAACAATGGAAAAGTATATTTATTTTATTACATAACGTATGTGTCTCACTTTTTCAAGCATAATTTAATAATTTTCGTCATATTTTGTGAACTTTCTTTTTCTTAGGATTTACAGAATAATTTGATAATCTTTTTATCAAAGCTCTGGATAATTTTTGTAATATTATTATAGTATTTAATCAACGCAATGGGTTTTATTATTGTGTTCATTTTACAACCCTGTTGAATTAATAAAGCAGCTCATCTTTCAAATAAATATTTAATAGCAATAACTAATTACAGAATTGATATTTTAGTTAATATCGATTTTGATAAATTGATTTACTGAAAATTCGACGCCATCTTTGGGGGATACAAAACCGAGATAATTTTAGTCGTCACTTTGTTGATTTTGACAGCTCTTATTCGCAGTTTCCGATTTAATTCTTGATATTCGATCGATTGAATTCGTTGGAATTCTCACTTTGAACTTCCCTTTTAGCGGTTGTGGACCTTTTCAAGTGAGTATCCGACACTCCGTCGCTTCAACGAGATTGCTCAGCGAATTTCGACGAACAACAAAATTACCAGATATCGATTTTCGATTTTCGAAAATAAAATCGTGTAAATTCTTGAAATTTGAAAGACTTATTAACTCGAAGCAATGTAAATTATGCTCGTTATTATATTGAGGATAATTGGACAATTCGGATTGTGGCAGAATTGTAACAATTCCAGTACCGTCAAATTTACATTATTTATTTATTCAAGCCATAAATAAATGGATGATAATTATTTTTCTTAGAATACACGTATTTTCTCGAGAAAATGTATACCCATTTTATAGAATACAAGTAAAATATATCCCAAATGTATGTATATTAATTTTAAAAATACAATAAAACGAAAGTGAAAGTAATGACGGGAAAATTGTTGTCTCATTATTTTCTCCAGTACTTCAAATTTTTTGAATTTTTAACTTGAATTTTTATGGAAAAAACTTTTTCTTACTCTTTTATAAAAAAATAATGAATTTGATACTCATATAGCGGGGAATTGAAAAAAAATTATAGCTGTCAAATTATTTAAGAGATTCATAACCAAATATGGTGAATTTGGACGTAATTTGGATGTTTATACAAATGATATAATTTGCAAAAAAAAACAAAAAAAAATTGAACACAGATTCATTATTTTTATTTTTTTAATTAATTTTTAGTCTACTAAGCTCCATAATTCCAAGAAAAACTTTTTCTTACTCTTCAATAAAAAACAAATCAATTTTAAACTCATATAGCGAGAAATTAAAAAAAATCTGCAGTTGGCAAATTATTTAAGATTAATAACCAAATATTATGAATTTGGAAATAATTTAGATGTTTATACAAATTATATAATTTGTAAAAAAACAAAAAAAAATTGAATACTGATTCTTTATTTTTTTATTTATTTATATTAAGCTCCAAAATTTCAAGAAAAAAACTTTTTCTTACTCTAATAAAAAAAACAAATTAATTGTATACTCGTATAGCGAGAAATTTAAAAAAATCTGCAGTTGGCAAATTATTTAAGATTAATAACCAAATATGATGAATTTGGAAGTAATTTGGATGTTTATACAAATTATATAATTTGTAAAAATACAAAAAAAAAATTGAATACTGATTCTTCATTTTTATTTTTTTACTCAGTTTTAGTCTACTAAGTTCCATAATTTAAAGAAAAAAACTTTTTCTTGCTCTTCAATAAAAAAACAAATTAATTTTATACTCATATAGCGGTTAATTACAAAAAAATCTATAGTTGGCAAATTATTTAAGGATTTAATACCCAAATATGGTAAATTTGGAAGTAATGAGATGTTTATACAAATTATATAACTAGTATTTAAAAAATTTAATATTGATTCTTTATTTTTATTTTTTTATTCATTTTTATTCTACTAAGCTCCATAATTTCAAGAATAATCTACCCTGTTTGTTAAATGCTTGTATTTAGCAGTTTGTGCGGCCTACTTGGCATAACGTTCTCTCTTTTTGTCCCATAGGCAAAACTCATTTGCGAAATGAGAACAAAAACTAATATTCTGAGCGTGCGTGCGTCAGTTAGAGAAAGGCACGGAGGATCGTTAAACACGCTCGGAAAGGACGCAGCGGTAACAGCACGCGGAAGTCGAGCATATGCATGCATGCATACGTGCGTGCATTTATGGGGGAGGTGGAGAGATGCAGAGCATTCGCTTTGCTCAGGGTTTGCGTCGCCACGCGGTCACAGTCAGGTCCTCGTACCTCTCTTTTTCATTGACGAAATGCGCTGCTGCTCACTAAATGCTCCTCCTTTACTACTCGGTGTTATATACGCTTTCGACATGTCGAGAGTTCCTCTCTGTGTGCTCGTCTTGCCGCCTTCTTCTAGGCGATCTCGCGTGTCAGAGATATTTATACTACACCGAATGCCTATTACGTATGTGTATGCGGCCCACCGGGTAAGACACTGCACGCGCGCCTATACTATATGCTTTCCTCGAACTTTTAACCCATCTTCTCTACTTTCTTTTTTGCTATATGCATACAATTTTCACCTCACTTATCCCATTATGAATGTAAACACCTTATTTCCGGTGTTTATTCTTTTTGTAGGTGCAAAATGAATTTTCAGTCGTATGAATAGATGCCCAAAATTAATAAATAAAATTTAGCCGAATTTTTGTATTTTGTCATTTCGATCACGTATTTATTTAAAAATTACAATTTTCACCTCACCCATTATGGATATAAAGACCTTATTTCCGGTGGTTATTACTTTTGTAGGTGCAAAATGAATTTTCAATCATATGAACAGGTGCTCAAAATTAATAAATAAAATTCAGTCGAATTTTTGTATTTTGTCATTCCGATCACGTATTTGTTTAAAAATTACAATCTTCACCTCACTTATCCCATTATGGATATAAAGACCTTATTTTCGGTGTTTATTCTTTTTGTAGGTGCAAAATGAATTTTCAATCATATAAATAGGTGCCCAAAATTAATAAATAAAATTCAGCCGAATTTTTGTATTTTGTCATTTCGATCACGTATTTATTTAAAAATTACGATTTTCACCTCACTTATCCCATTATAGCTATAAAGACCTTATTTCCGGTGGTTATTTTTTTTGTAGGTGCAAAATGAATTTTCAATCATATGAACAGGTGCCCAAAATTAATAAATAAAATTCAGTCGAATTTTTGTATTTTGTCATCTCGATCACGTATTTGTTTAAAAATTACAATTTTCACCTCACTTATCCCATTATGGATATAAAGACCTTATTTCCGGTGTTTATTCTTTTTGTAGGTGCAAAATGAATTTTCAATCATATAAATAGGTGTCCAAAATTAATAAATAAAATTCAGCCGAATTTTTGTATTTTGTCATTTCGATCACGTATTTATTTAAAAATTACGATTTTCACCTCACTTATCCCATTATAGCTATAAAGACCTTATTTCCGGTGGTTATTTGTTTTGTAGATGCAAAATGAATTTTCAATCGTATGAACAGATGCCCAAAATTAATAAATAAAATTCAGCCGAATTTTTGTATTTTGTCATTTCGATCACGTATTTATTTAAAAATTACAATTTTCACCTCACTTATCCCATTATGGATATAAAGACCTTATTTCCGGTGTTTATTCTTTTTGTAGGTGCAAAATGAATTTTCAGTCGCATGTACAGGTGCCCAAAATTAATAAATAGAATTCAGCCGAATTTTTGTATTTTGTCATTTCGATCACGTATTTATTTAAAAATTACAATTTTCATCTCACATCCCATTATGGATATAAAGACCTCATTTTCGGTAGTTATTCTTTTTGTAGGTGCAAAATGAATTTTCAATCATATGAATCGGTGTCCAGAATTAATAAATAAAATTTTGCCGAATTTTTGTATTTTGTCATTTCGATCACGTATTTATTTAAAAATTACAATTTTCATCTCACATCCCATTATGGATATAAAGACCTTATTTCCGGTGGTTATTCTTTTTGTAGGTGCAAAATGAATTTTCAATTGTATGAACAGATGCCCAAAATTAATAAATAAAATTCAGCGGAATTTTTGTATTTTGTCATTTCGATCACGTATTTATTTAAAAATTACAATTTTCACCTCACTTATCCCATTATGAATATAAAGACCTTATTTCCGGTGTTTATTCTTTTTGTAGGTGCAAAATGTATTGTAGGTTCAATCTAATATGAATAGGTGTCCAAAATTAATAAAATTCAGCCGAATTTTTGTATTTTGTCATTTCGATCGCGTATTTATTTAAAAATTACAATTTTCACCTCACTTATGCCATTATGGATATAAAGACCTTATTTCCGGTGGTTATTATTTTTGTAGGTGCAAAATGAATTTTCAAACATATGAATAGGTGCCCAAAATTAATAAATAAAATTCAGCCGAATTTTTGTATTTTGTCATTTCAAATTACAATTTTCACCTCACTTATCCCATTATGGATATAAAAACCTTATTTCCGGTGGTTATTATTTTTGTAGGTGCAAAATGGATTTTCAATCATATGAACAGGTGCCCAAAATTAATAAATAAAATTCAGCCGAATTTTATTTATTTAAAAATTACAATTTTCACCTCACTTATGCCATTATGGATATAAAGACCTTATTTCCGGTGGTTATTATTTTTGTAGGTGCAAAATGAATTTTTAATCGTATGAATAGGTGCCCAAAATTAATAAATAGAATTCAGCCGAATTTTTGTAATGTGTAATTTTGATCACGTATTTATTTAAAAATTACAATTTTCATCTCATTTATCCCATTATGGATATAAAGACCTTATTTCCGGTGGTTATTCTTTTTGTCGGTGCAAAATGAATTTTCAATCGTATGAATAGGTGCCCAAAATTAATAAATAATATTCAGATGAATTTTTGTATTTTGTCTTTTCGATCACGTATTATTTATTTAAAAATTAGATAATTAAGTACTTTTTTTTAACACTAAAAGTTTAAAAACCGGTTTTTCTATAGAAATTTGTTTTGAAATGTCATGACAACCAAAAAAATGAGGAAATGAAAGGTTCATTAATTATCCCATTACCCATATGAATTTTAAAAAATTGAATTTCGAACCGAACCAAAACCAATATATTATAATTCTTTTCTAATTAAATAAATCGACAAATATTGCTATTTTGAAGGTAATGACTACAATTCTGTTTAAGAATGACTAGATTAAATTTTCTTGTTTCGATTTCTTAAAGAAAATTCAATTGGCTCCATCTAAGAATTTTCTCTCAGTGAGCAAAACATTTTCGACACAAATTACGTAAACAAAAATATTTAAATTATAATATACAAATATCGTATTTGTCAATGACGAATGCATCTGAAAATTAATATAACTTTATATACTGTATATTAATTTTCAAAGAAATTTTTTTTACAGTGTAACGCTTTTATAACGCTACACTGTAAAAAAAATCTACTTGAAATTTAGTGTACTTTTACTGGAAGTTTTTATTCCCAAACTAGTATATTAAATTTAGTATACAAGTTTAATGCAAAATTAAGGTATGGTACAGCACATTTAATAATTTACTTTAATTTTACAGTAAAAGTACTTTAATTTTAATAATTTGCTTTAATTTTACAGGAAAAGTACTTTAATTTTAATAATTTGTTTTAATTTTACAGTAAAAGTATATGGATTTTATACCACAATTGTATATTAAATTTCAATGACGAGTTTATGAACAAAAACTTCCAATCTTTTCTAACAGTGTAAAAATCAACTTGGCTGGTTTGTGAATAATAGTGACAGAAGAGCAACGAAAAATCGCGTTGCGTATAGTTTCGTTTAGGAAAAGTCGTAGTACCCCCTGCAGTCATTCAACGATACAACTGAGCCCTACTCGCCAACTCCCCTTTTTCTCCCTATACGTTCCATCCACTCCCTATAATGGAATTACAGTGTTCGCGTTCGTCGAGGGTTCGATGGCGCAGATAGACCAATTTCGAGAGCAGCTTCTACGATACCTAGAGCCTAGGTACATATAACCTTTCCTCGATAATTCCCGAGGGCTTCCACCCATGAATTTCAAGGGAAATCGCATACCCCGCTCAACGTTGTGTCGTTCTTTTTCGCTAGTATCTCTTTCAGCGATGAATTTTCCGCATTACCGCTATATCCGTATATTAATATCCTCTCTTTGCATAATCGATTCTCTCGAAGTCTATCATTATTTTCATGAAGCAATTTAGTGATATTGGAATATTTAACTTTCGCAGTTTCGCTTGTTAGCCAGAAAATTAAAGATGTTTTTAAATATCCATTACATACGTGGGGATTAAAAATATTATTTACTGAAAATCCAAATTTTGTATACATTTTCATATATTTTGCTTCCTCATAGAGGAAGCTTTGTTATCATGAAAAAATTTTTTTTCGAGATTTTCATGTCAGTACAGTCAGAATGGGCCAAAACGTCGAGAAAAGTGATTTAGAAACAAGTGTTCAAGCTGAAATTTGAATCATAGATAGAGGGATCAAGCCTCATCGTTCATACAGATTTTTGTTAAAATCCACTTCACCGTTTATCACGCGTTTTTTAATTGTTTGAAAAATGTCTGTTTACGCGATAACTCTTTCTATTTTCGAGATATTGATCTTAAAATTGGTATGAATGTGAGCTTTCATACGCCGGTGATCGCTATTGAATTTGGTTAAGATCGGTTGAACCGTTAAAATTTTATGATGTTTTGAATTTTTCAAAAAATTGACATTATCGCGCTATTGTAACTTTTGCAAAACTTAAGATAGCAAGCTCAAATTTTGTATATAAATGAAACAATATTCAGCCATTATATATGTATAATTTAGTGACGAACGGTATGAAATTTTTGATTTTATGGAATGTTGAATTATTTTTAAAAATATACATTATCACATTCACTTTCGGAAACGCTCTAATAATCACGAAATAACGTAATAACGAAATAGAAAAAGCGAATCCACAACATGTATATTTATCTAATTAAAACAAGGATGCAAAGTAGAATCTTGCACATTGCTTCCTCATTATTTTTCGCGTTTTACAAAGCTTCCTCTATGAGGAAGCCAAAAATAGAATAACATACTTCCTCATAGAGGTAGCTTTGTAAGAAGCAAAAAATAATGAAGAAGTAATATGCAAGGTTCTACTTTGCATCCATGTTTTAGATTGTAACAAAAAAATCAAGATTTTAATCGTTGCCTTATTACATATGAAGAATATCAGAAACTGTGTCGTGCTTTTTTGCTTGTGTCACTTTCAGCGATGAATTTTCTGCATTACACTACCGCTATATTTGTGTATTAATTTCGTTTCTTTGCATAATCGATTCTCTGAATATCTATCATTATTTTCATAAAGCAATTTAGTGATATTGGGATATTTAACTTTTGCAGTTTCGCTTGTAGCCAAAAAATTAAACAGAGAAAATTCCTTTGTCCTCTTAAACGTCTATTAAAAATGTGGGGATTAAAAATATAATTTACTGAGAATCCATAATTTTGTATACATTTTCATATATTGTTAAAGAAATCAGGTTCTTGATCTTTGCCTTTTTGCATAGGATTTGAAGAATGTATAGACATAATATGATTAAACTAATGTGGCACAATCTACCCAGTAATTTTTTTGCTGTTTCCAATAACAATAACAATGAATAACACACTCATATAATTTTACTTCGACACATTCACAACGGTATTATTTATTACTGTTCCAAGGAAACTCAGCCACTAGGCAACAGGAAAGTTTAAGAGGAAACTTTGTTATTGATAAAAGTTTTAACTACATTCTTCAAAATGTTCACACTCATCGTAACGATGTAAGGGAAAGTCAAGTAAAAGTCAGTACCATTCATTGATGAACATTATTTGACTGCTTGTTGACAAAAAACAAAGTTTTTTTTCGTTAGGTGGGAAAAGCATTTGGCTGCTCCGGGACACTTACATTTTTTGTAATTTATTTTTGGCCTCTGCACATTGTTGTAAGAAACGGGGGACGTCAAATATTGTTAAATAATTGTCTTGTTGTGCGAAACATGAATCCTACGGTTTCCTAAACCTATCGAGTTAAATATGTAAAAAAAAATTAGGTTACTGTTCCCCATTT
This sequence comes from Ephialtes manifestator, assembly GCA_963970395.1. Classification (NCBI taxonomy): domain Eukaryota; kingdom Metazoa; phylum Arthropoda; class Insecta; order Hymenoptera; family Ichneumonidae; genus Ephialtes; species Ephialtes manifestator. Next base: position 33,794,519 of record OZ019973.1, on the reverse strand, counting down.
ACTTGTTACCGTAAGCATGTTATAGTTGGAAAAACCTAAAATATTGTGCTACTGATGGTAAGAAGTTTGTTGGTAAAAAGCTGTCTCTTAGTAGGAATATAATCTGGTAATAATTACATAACATTATGATGATAACATTATAGCATTATGAATATTTCACTTCCTCTATGATCAGGTGAAAATCGATTTATTTTAAAAGAACCATAAAATGAATATATTTTTTTTTTGAGTGCTGTAATGAAAAAGGCATAAAGAAAAAAATGCAGTCTTCTTATCTCTTGTGCCAAATATACTATTTCATTTACAATCAGGTGGAAGCCAATTTTTTTTTAATTGTAAGAATATAGAGCAATATTTCTTATTTTACCCCTACCACAAATATCACAAACAAGTCCCAATGGAGCAGAGAAGAAAGAATAATGAAAAACGAAAAAAAACGCAGTCGTGTTATCTCTCGTTCTGAATATGCTGTTTCCTCTATGATCAGATGAAATCCAGTGTTGTAAGTCCCCATTACTTAACGATATAAAGTTTACAGAATAGTTTGGCTTGTAGTTATGAATTTGTAATGATAACCTGTAGCGATTATAAAATTATATGTGAACTTTTTAATGGCTTTAAGAAAAAACTAATTTTTCATTATATTTTGAGAGAAATTATAAGAATAATGGACAACCACAGACCTTTATTACTTTAGCAATGGATTAACAGTTTTTCTCCTTTTTTTAATAAGATCATCATGAAATTTTATGGGGAATTAATATTTTTCGCCTCTATTGAAAAGTTTACCCATCATATTATAATCACTGCAAATTATTATTATAAAAACATAATTACAAAGACAATTGCAGCATCAATTTTGTTTAAAAAATAATTAGGGTTTTACAACTCTGATGGAATTAAATTTATTTTAAAAGAACCATAAAACCAACAGTAATTTTTCTTGTTTTTCCAAGAAAAGTGCAGCGACGAAAAAGGCATAAAGAAAAAAATGCAGTCTTCTTATCTCTTGTGCCAAATATACTATTTCATTTACAATCAGGTGAAAGCCAATTTCTTTTTAAATTTTAAGAATACATAGAAATATTTCTTATTTTACCCCCACCACAAATATCACAAACAAATCCCAATGGAGCATCGAAGAAAAAGTAAAGAAAAACGAAAAAAAATACATTCGCTTTTTATCTCTCATTCTGAATATGCTATTTTTTCTATGATCAGATGAACATCAAGATGAACTACAATCAGGTGGAAGCCAATTTCTTTTTAAATAAGCGTATGAATACATAGAAATATTTCTTATTTTACCCCCACCACAAATATCACAAACAAATCCCAATGGAGCATCGAAGAAAAAGTAAAGAAAAACGAAAAAAAATACATTCGCTTTTTATCTCTCATTCTGAATATGCTATTTTCTCTATGATCAGATGAACATCAAGATGAACTACAATCAGGTGGAAGCCAATGTCTTTTTAAATAAGCGTATGAATACATAGAAATATTTCTTATTTTACCCCCACTACAAATATCACAAACACGTCCCAATGAAGCATCGAAGAAAGAGTAAAGAAAAACGAAAAAAAATACAGTCTTATTATCTCTCATTCTGAATATGCTGTTTTCTCTATGATCAGATGAACACCAAGATGAACTACAATCAAATGGAAGCCAATTTCTTTTTAAAGCATAAGAATACACAGCAACATTTCTTATTTTACCCCCACCACAAATATCACAAACAAGTCCCAATGAAGCATCGAAGAAAGAGTAAAGAAAAACGAAAAAAAAAATGCATTCTTGTTATCTCATTCTGAATATGCTGTTTCCTCGATGATCAGATGAAATCTAATTTATTTTAAAAGAACTAGAAAATAAATAGTAATAGCGATGAAAAAGGTATAAACAAAAAAATGCAGTCTTTTTATCTCTTGTGCCAAATATATTATTTCATCTACAATCAGGTGAAAGCCAATTTCTTTTTAAATTGTAAGAATACATAGAAATGTTTCTTATTTTACCCCCACCACAAATATCACAAACAAGTCCCAATGAAGCATCGAAGAAAGAGTAAAGAAAAACGAAAAAAAAAAATGCATTCTTGTTATCTCATTCTGAATATGCTGTTTCCTCGATGATCACATGAAATCTAATTTATTTTAAAAGACCTATAAAATAAATAGTAATAGCGATGAAAAAGGTATGAACAAAAAAATGCAGTCTTCTTGTCTCTTGTGCCAAATATATTATTTCATCTACAATCAGGTGAAAGCCAATTTCTTTTTAAATTGTAAGAAAACATAGAAATATTTCTTATTTAACCCCCACCACAAATATCACAAACAAGTCCCAATGAAGCAGAGAAGAAAGAGTAAAGAAAAACGAAAAAAAAAAATGCATTCTTGTTATCGCATTCTGAATATGCTGTTTCCTCGATGAACAGATGAAATCTAATTTATTTTAAAAGAGCTATAAAATAAATAGTAATAGCGATGAAAAAGGTATAAACAAAAAAATGCAGTCTTCTTGTCTCTTGTGCCAAATATATTATTTAATTTACAATCAGGTGAAAGCCAATTTCTTTTTAAATAAGCGTAAGAATACATAGAAATGTTTCTTATTTTACCCCCACCACAAATATCACAAACAAGTCCCAATGAAGCAGAGAAGAAAGAGTAAAGAAAAACGAAAAAAAAAAAAAATGTAGTCTTGTTGTCCGAAGGGTATGCTATCTCTCGTGCTATCCTCGTCTCGTTCTATTAGCCTCTCTTGCTCTACCGGCGGAGTTAATGTTCAACGTCCCAACAGACGTGTTAGTTCCTCTCGTTATCAAGGGTAACACGACCGAGTCACACAATCCAACGCCAATGCTAAGGCCTTTATATTATTATCGTTCCTTCCTCCCTTCCGTACTACATTCCCCTTCCACCGCATCGTTCACATACTCTCTCTCTCTCTCTATCTTTGTCCTTTACTTCGCCACGCTTTCTCTTGTTCTCTTTTATTTTCCACTCTCCCCGGCATTCAAAACATTGGCCGTTCTTACAACAAACACACAAAGCAAATATGCAGCCTGCGCGATATATTCTAATACCAAAACTGTGAGAAATAAGACAACAAACAACATAGAATGCAGTCTCGTGGTATCAACCTTCTCTCTTGTATTACGTCACGCATAGCACCAAGACCGTAACGAACGTGGCTATCTGAGGGCCAACTCAATGACGGTCATTCTTTCCGTTCATATCTCTCTGTTATTTATTATTGGACATAAATTGTATCACTTTTATCACTCGTATTATTACGACGAAAATTCAAATGTCAAAAGGTTCCTAATGATGAAACATTGATTTTTTCTCCAGAGTTAAATCAAATCATAGAAATTATTCAGAGAATAATAATACCCCAGATGTATCGTAAAATGAGCGGAATGGTCGTGACAATAATAGTCTCGAACTTCTATTCCGCGACCATAATGGCACTAAGTCATGTCGTTTGCAGATATTATTTCACTTTTTAAAAATGTATCGTACTATTTATTAGACAATTATTATTTCGTAAAAATTATCTGGAACTTCGATAAAAAGATGTACACATTTTTTGATAATTGCTAAGAAGAAATTAGTTCACACTAAGTCTTCATTTTTCTTGGAAAAATGGAGACTTAATTCATTGTCCTCTATTTTTTTTTTCACAATTTTTCGTACATTTCTATCGAAAATATTTGATTTTCCACTTATTAAACAGTTTAACCCTTTTTTATAAGTACTGCATATTATTATTACCATGAAATAACAATTGTAACAATAGTTCAATCATAATTTGTTGTTTTGGAAAGTAATGGGGCCTTGCAACTCTGTTACTGGATACAATCTAGTTTTGAAGCCTGTTATTATTATAATCATAATATTCCAAATGTTTTGCTTTACCTTGAAGCTTCTCCTCGTTAGTTTCCTTCTCTGTTTTTTTTTGTCAGCTAGAGCCACAATCACCTAGCACAAACACTCTCGTTGCACAGAGTTACGAGTAAGCACAGTTTTGTTTTATTTAATTTTTTTTTTCTAATTTCGTAACATACCTCACGAAACTACAAATGTGTACATTCACGTACTTTCTGTTCACACGACACAGTCACGTTCTTAACGAATCACAAATAATCCACGATATTTTTCACACTTTCCTTAAATATTCCGTTTGTTTTTCTTTTTTTTTTTTTCAACACTGCACATCTACGTCACGCTTCCCCGAGGCGAAAAAATCGTAGCACTCATAGTCGTGATATCCAAGGTCCTCCAGTAGGTTCGTTAATTCACTGCACTGTTCCTTCTTTCCCTTTCTCAACGTCACCACAATTTCTCTCTCTATCTCTTACAGCCCACAAAAAAAAACCAAAAATTTCGTCACTCAATTACACGTATAATTCACGAACTTTGAAGCGAATTCATCGTAATTTCCGGTACAGTCATAATCCCGAGAATAAGAATATGTATAACGAAGATCAGTTCTCAAAAAACCGAATCCATAGCCACAGCACATGACAGATCCTATTACAAAATAAAAATGAGCCTTCCAGTAAAAGATCCACGTACCACGTAACACACTATCTGTTTTGTTATTGTTTAATTCACGTATAAACGAGGCACAATTGGACCAACAATAATGACAACGATAAAAGTAATAAAAACCGCTCGAATATATGTCAAATATTTCAAAAGCAGTATCAATATATATATATACACAAATATATATATATATATACAAAAAAACAATCTAATTCGTGGTGTACGAAACTGAATGTAAACGAGTTATTTTTTTTTTTTCTTTCCGGTATTGCCTCGCACACACACGCACTCTGTCTACTATTTTATGTACATTTATGAAAATGTGAACTACGAAATGTTTACGTAAAATTCAAGGAAAAAGTAAAAGAATGAAACGAGGTAATTTGACTAAAATCAATGACGATTCGTTAATAGAACTATCTATTATCGTTTGTCGGTTCTATTTCGTCGTGGGTTGTGTCGATGCTGTGTCGTCGTGTCGATCGGTGTCGCGGGTTTGGAGTAAAGAGCCTAAGCGCGCACGAGGTACGAACGCGGAACGAGCGCGAACGAGCAGCACAGCAGCCTAGAGCTCTAGCAGCCGGCAGCAGCAGCAGCAGCAGCAGCAGCAGCAGCAGCAACGAGCCGCTGAGGTCATCGACCTCTCCTTGCCGTCGTCGAGTTCTCCTCCGTTGCTTCTACTCCTGCCTCGCCCCGCTCTCCCCCACCATTATGTTTTTCCCCCACCTTACAACATCACATCACGGTAAAACGCGCGCGCCCCTCCGCGGCTAACGAGAGAGACAGTGATCGAAAGTTGCGTGAGAAAGACAACGAAAGAAAGTTGAGCGTGCGAGTGCGACGAAATACTACAGCAGCAGCAGCAGCAGCAGCGTCACAAACGTAACCGACGCATACTCGGCGGGTGGCGATCGCCACTTTTCCTCTCGCTCTATTTCACTATCCTTCTCCCTTTAACCTTATACCTTATACGTAAAGATAAGTTCGTTCTTCGGCCTATTCGTCCTCTTTCTTTCTTGACGTACAACAAAACCCCCACCGACTTTGAGAACCACCAAAAAGCTCTGCGGTAATAATATACTGATTTTTTTTTTACATTCACAACATTTTTGGAATAAATGACATAAGATACATGATTATCGAGCCGTAGTTTTTGTTAATTTTAGTTGATACAAAAATGTAAAAAAAAAAATTGGTTGAATAATTATTGGAGGTTGATATATATTTTTGTTGCTGTAGGATCGAAGATAATTAAGGTATGATTGATATTTGATGAAGAAACGTAATGAAAATTTGAGAATTTGAGGAATAATTTTGGATTTTAACGTTGAACTTGAACGAAAACTTGGGGTAGGTTTTTAATAGTCGATGGTTGAGGGACCCTTGAATTTGTGGTACGGCCCTGTGAGTTTCCACCACCCAGGGTTGACGCTCTCATCCCTACAGCAAACGCGCCCCACCCTGTGTAAAACTCGACAACTACCACATTCTACCTCCCCTACCATCGAATCACCCTCATCCCCCTCGTGACTCTACGATAGCTTCACTCTCTCATCCGTGTATTTCCCCGACCCTGCCTCTACCCCACGCACCCCTCGCTCTATGTACCCTCTCTTGCTCGTGCGTTCACATTCCCCTCGTCGTCCCGTCGTTCGCATCGTCGTCATTCCCCTTCCGCTAACAAACGGAGGGGTGCATCGTTGACGCGGTTTCCCCGCGGGGGTGGGGAAGAAGGGGGGAAGAGGGGCTGAGCAGCAGCAGCAGCAGCAGTTTCCCCGCGTTGCGCACACGAAACACGACGAGAGGGGAGGCTTACTGAAGAAGGATGGAATGGGAGATTGAGCGAGAAAGCGCTACAACACATCGCGCGCGGGTTCACTGGTACAGTGTACCCTCGCGGTGCAACGCTCTCTTCCTGATTCCGCTATAGATTGTAACGTGGCGTTTTCAGGCGCCGCGCTTACAATGGCTTTCGAAAAAAATACATAATTTCAGGAAAAATTTCGATCGCTGTTAGGGGAAGCGTCTAGGAGCCTTTTTTTTCGGGTTACTTAATTTGTAGGATCAGATTATTATTAATTATTTTATTATAATATGGAATCGAAAACGGGAAAAGTCTGTTTTTTGAAATAGGTTTTTAATCGGTATTTCCTGGGGTAGTATATGATAGTGACGGCCAAAATACGATATCTTGAAGAAAAAAATATTTTGGTTGGATTTTCCGAACGGAATTCGGATCTGGGAATTCTGGAATCAGAAACGGAAAAATGTCACTTTTTTAAAAATCATCGTAAAAAGGTTTCAAACTTGTATTTTCCGAGGTAGAATATGCGATTTGAGAACGTTAGTGAAGGCCAAAATTTGATATCTTGAAGAAAAAAAAAATGTAGGTTCTTTAGGTTGGATTTTCCGACCAAAAGTCGGATCTGCGAATTCTGACATCAGAACCGACCAAAAGTGACTTTTTGAAAAATCATCGTAAAAAGGCATGTAACCGGTACTTTCTGATGTACAATATGCGACTTGAGAACGATAGTGAAGGCCAAAATTTGATATCTTGAAGAAAAAAAAATGTAGGTTCTTTAGGTTGGATTTTCCGACGAAAAGTCGGATCTGCGAATTCTGAAATCAGAACCGACCAAAAGTGACTTTTTCAAAAACCATCGTAAAAAGGCATGTAACCGGTACTTTTTGAGGTACAATATGTGACTTGAGAATGATAGTGAAGGCCAAAATTTGATATCTTGAAGAAAAAAAAATGTAGGTTCTTTAGGTTGGATTTTTCGACCAAAAGTCGGATCTGCGAATTCTGACATCAGAACCGACCAAAAGTGACTTTTTAAAAAATCATCGTAAAAAAGCATGTAACCGGTACTTTCTGAGGTACAATATGCGACTTGAGAACGATAGTGAAGGCCAAAATTTCATATCTTGAAGAAAAAAAAATGTAGGTTCTTTAAGTTGTATTTTCCGACCAAAAGTCGGATCTGCGAGTTCTGAAATCAGAACCGACCAAAAGTGACTTTTTCAAAAATCATCGTAAAAAGGCATGTAACCGGTACTTTCTGAGGTAGAATATGCGACTTGAGAACAATAGTGAAGGGCAAAATTTGATATCTTGAAGAAAAAAAATGTAGGTTTTATAGGTTGTATTTTCCGACCAAAAGTCGGATCTGTGAATTCTGACACCAGAACCGACCAAAAGTGACTTTTTGAAAAATCATCGTAAAAAGGCATGTAACCGGTAATTTCTGAGGTACAATATGCGACTTGAGAACAATAGTGAAGGCCAAAATTTGATATCTTGAAGAAAAAAAAATGTAGGTTCTTTAGGTTGGATTTTCCGACCAAAAGTCGGATCTGTGAATTCTGACATCAGAACCGACCAAAAGTGACTTTTTCAAAAATCATCGTAAAAAGGCATGTAACCGGTACTTTTTGAGGTACAATATGTGACTTGAGAACGATAGTGAAGGCCAAAATTTGATATCTTGAAGAAAAAAAATGTAGGTTCTTTAGGTTGGATTTTTCGACCAAAAGTCGGATCTGTGAATTCTGAAATCACAACCGACCAAAAGTGACTTTTTCAAAAATCATCGTAAAAAGGCATGTAACCGGTACTTTCTAAGGTACAATACGCGACTTGAGAACGATAGTTAAGACCAAAATTTGATATCTTGAAGAAAAAAAAATGTAGGTTCTTTAGGTTGGATTTTTCGACCAAAAGTCGGATCTGTGAATTCTGACATCAGAATCGACCAAAAGTGACTTTTTAAAAAATCATCGTAAAAAGGCATGTAACCGGTACTTTTTGACGTACAATATGTGACTTGAGAACGATAGTTAAGACCAAAATTTGATATCTTGAAGAAAAAAAAATGTAGGTTCTTTAGGTTGGATTTTCCGACCAAAAGTCGGATCTGCGAATTCTGAAATCAAAACCGACCGAAAGTGACTTTTTCACAAATCATCGTAAAAAAGCATGTAACCGGTACTTTCTGAGGTACAATATACGACTTGAGAAAGATAGTGAAGGCCAAAATTTGATATCTTGAAGAAAAAAAATTGTTGGGTCTTTAGGTTGGATTTTCCGACCAAAAGTCGGATCTGTGAATTCTGACATCAGAATCGACCAAAAGTGACTTTTTCAAAAATCATCGTAAAAAGGCATGTAACCGGTACTTTCTGAGGTACAATATGCGACTTGAGAACGATAGTGAAGGCCAAAATTTCATATCTTGAAGAAAAAAAAATTTAGGTTCTTTAGGTTGGATTTTCCGACCAAAAGTCGGATCTGCGAATTCTGACATCAGAACCGACTAAAAGTGACTTTTTCAAAAATCATCGTAAAAAGGCATGTAACCGGTACTTTCTGAGGTACAATATGCGACTTGAGAACGATAGTTAAGACCAAAATTTGATATCTTGAAGAAAAAAAAATGTAGGTTCTTTAGGTTGGATTTTTCGACCAAAAGTCGGATCTGTGAATTCTGACATCAGAACCGACCAAAAGTGACTTTTTCAAAAATCATCGTAAAAAAGCATGTAATCGGTACTTTCTGAGGTACAATATGCGACTTAATAACAATGGTGAAGGCGAAAATTTGATACCCTGAAGAAAAAAAAAATTAGGTTCTTTAGGTTGGATTTTTCGACCAAAAGTCGGATCTGCGAATTCTGAAATCAAAACCGCCCAAAAGTGACTTTTTCAAAAATCATCGTAAAAAGACATGTAACCGGTACTTTCTGAGGTACAATATGCGACTTGAGAACGATAGTGAAGGGCAAAATTTGATATCTTGAAGAAAAAAAAATGTAGATTTTATAGGTTGTATTTTCCGACCAAAAGTCGGATCTGTGAATTCTGACACCAGAACCGACCAAAAGTGACTTTTTAAAAAATCATCGTAAAAAGGCATGTAACCGGTACTTTCTGAGGTACAATATGCGACTTGAGAACGATAGTTAAGACCAAAATTTGATATCTTGAAGAAAAAAAAATATAGGTTCTTTAGGTTGGATTTTTCGGCCAAAAGTCGGATCTGTGAATTCTGAAATCACAACCGACCAAAAGTGACTTTTTCAAAAATCATCGTAAAAAGGCATGTAACCGGTACTTTCTAAGGTACAATACGCGACTTGAGAACGATAGTTAAGACCAAAATTTGATATCTTGAAGAAAAAAAAATGTAGGTTCTTTAAGTTGGATTTTTCGACCAAAAGTCGGATCTGCGAATTCTGAAATCAGAACCGACCAAAAGTGACTTTTTCAAAAATCATCGTAAAAAGGCATGTAACCGGTACTTTTTGAGGTACAATATGTGACTTGAGAACAATAGTTAAGACCAAAATTTGATATTTTGAAGAAAGAAAAATGTAGGTTGGATTTTATCAAATTGCAAATACCCCAGGAAAAACCTCTGAAGCAAAGCGAGTTATACAGTTGGAACTGCACAGAGGAAGAGGCTTAATTGGGGAACCAAGAAATTGATTGATTCCAACCAACCCGCATGGTAGTATATCGCATAAAATAGTTATAGTGTAAGGACCAATTTTCGTTAAATGGTTTCACGGTGGTTGTGTCAACGAACCCATCGTACCATATTCATCACCACGATTGGTTGGTATAGGATCAATAGAAATTTTGATTGGTATCTCGAACCAACCGATTCGCAAAAGTCAATCATATGATTGCTAACGTCAACTAACTAAAAAAAATGCACAAAAGTGATTAGTCGTAGTCCAAATAATAAAAATGAAATGTGACATATTTCAAATAAACTGTTTTTGTATTTCAAATAAAAAATTTTGGTTTATAATTGAAAAAGTTGTTTTGAAAAATATAATATTTGAGTTAAAGAGTACAAAAATAAAATAATTATACTCGCCTATAATATACCGAAAGCTAGATAAAAAATTCGGTCTAAAAATGAGAGTCAATTCTTGGAGTGGCTGAACTCCCGTGGAATATTCCATATATAATTAAATAAAATAACTAAATCAAATTATAGCTATGAGACGAGAATATCAATAACTGTCTAGTCTGAACGTAGTACAAAAAGGTGTGGACAGGAAGAAAGACGGGCTCGTCTCATACAAATGGTCAATGATGAACGTTGCTCCTACTGCACCCATCGAGCTTTACCCCCATGGAAATAAAGTAACATTCGGAAATATATAATTTACATACTAAATATATTATTATTTATTAGTATTATAAATATATACTAATTATACCAAATATAATTGCGCGAAAAATTGTATATGTCGAATATATCTTCGGATATATGTGAAATATATGCAAGCGAAAAATATATCTGAGAAATACCCAAAATATATAAAAAAATATATTATCCCTCGAAAAGTTGATTACATCAGATATATTTTTAAATATATTTCATTTTTCATGTTGGGCTTGATTTTTTTTGCTTCTTTTCGTGATCATCAAATTCTTATCACTCTCAACTTAAATTTTACATCGTTTACATCGTCATTACAAAATGACGATGTAAATGATGTCAAATTTTGTATTGACATCGTTTACATGTAATCAATTTGACATCGTTTACATCGTCATTACAAAATGACGATGTAAACGGTGTCAAATTTAAGTTGATATCCGTTTGAATGACGTTTACATCGTCATTTTGTAATGACGATGTAAACGTGACTTGCCATTTCATTAGTAGCAGGGATATTAATTAAATAATAGGCACATGAATTGTATTCACTATTATAATTTATTACAGAAGCATTAAACATCCGTGGCTTACATTCCTCTTGAGGTTTAACCCAAGATTTGTACAATGTACTTTGACTTTTATTGTTTTGTTGTTCTTAACGAGCTAACAATTCGATTAATTTCGGAAATAGTCGACAAGCGAGCACACAAATAATTATATGTACTGTCACTCAAACATTATTATCATCATTATCATAATTTCCTATTTCATAAAAGATTGGAAATTGTAGATGGTAATTATTCGGTGCACTATTATTTAATTACAAATGCATGCTCTTGAAATAATGAGAGCTTTTAATTTAAGCATTACGATGTGTGCGAAGAAAAAATGTTCAGCACGTTTCAATATTTTAAGCACTTAATTCTCTTAAGCTTCTTTGTTTTTCTCAACGAGCTACGATTTATGTGAGAAACTGTTGAACGAAAACAAACAATCAAGGCTACTAATTGCAGCTGCAAGATATACTGACTATTTTGTATGTCAACCTTTTTTTAGTGTTTGTGATTGTAATTATAAATTACGCGTGCTAAACTTTTCCTTCAGTACCTTCACATGTTAAGACATAATGAATTTTGTTATTATCGCATAAATTTAACAAATGCGTAACTATATGTATATCAGAATGCTACAATCCGTCAAGTATGCTTCATGATTAATAACTATTAATAGAATATTATATTAATTAACGAGACCTTCACAATCTGAAGCCATATGGCGAGAAGAATATTGAGAAGTGGGGGAGGCGTAAACGAGTAGGAAGAACTTGTGATCGAGCGATGAAAAAATATCGGGTGGGAGAGAAGGCGCGAACTTGACGGACATATATACAGCCTCTATCTGTGTGTCTAGAAAGTTTAAGGTCAGAGTCCCTCACTCGTCTTCTTCACGATTGGAAGAGTGAACCAGAGCCATCCGAGAAATTATGTTCGGCTTAATATACAGCTACATCTGGACTCGTAACTCAAGATCTTTTTTCGTACACATTGAAATACAGGAAAAAATATTATTCCCTATAAAAGTATTTTGCGAGAAGAAATTTTATCGTATAATTTTCGCTAAATGATTAAAAGATGCGTCCACTAGTAAAAAAATTTAATAATTTAATAATTCAATAATTCAATAATTCAATAATTCAATAATTCAATGATTCAATGATTCAATAATTCAATAATTCAATAATTCAATAATTCAATAATTCAATAATTCAATAATTCAATAATTCAATAATTCAATAATTCAATAATTCAATAATTCAATAATTCAATAATTCAATAATTCAATAATTCAATAATTCAATAATTCAATAATTCAATAATTCAATAATTCAATAATTCAATAATTCAATAATTCAATAATTCAATAATTCAATAATTCAATAATTCAATAATTCAATAATTCAATAATTCAATAATTCAATAATTCAATAATTCAATAATTCAATAATTCAATAATTCAATAATTCAATAATTCAATAATTCAATAATTCAATAATTCAATAATTCAATAATTCAATAATTCAATAATTCAATAATTCAATAATTCAATAATTCAATAATTCAATAATTCAATAATTCAATAATTCAATAATTCAATAATTCAATAATTCAATAATTCAATAATTCAATAATTCAATAATTCAATAATTCAATAATTCAATAATTCAATAATTCAATAATTCAATAATTCAATAATTCAATAATTCAATAATTCAATAATTCAATAATTCAATAATTCAATAATTCAATAATTCAATAATTCAATAATTCAATAATTCAATAATTCAATAATTCAATAATTCAATAATTCAATAATTCAATAATTCAATAATTCAATAATTCAATAATTCAATAATTCAATAATTCAATAATTCAATAATTCAATAATTCAATAATTCAATAATTCAATAATTCAATAATTCAATAATTCAATAATTCAATAATTCAATAATTCAATAATTCAATAATTCAATAATTCAATAATTCAATAATTCAATAATTCAATAATTCAATAATTCAATAATTCAATAATTCAATAATTCAATAATTTAATAATTTAATAATTTAATAATTTAATAATTTAATAATTTAATAATTTAATAATTTAATATATTCATAGTTGGTCTTATTATATAAATTGCATATAGATCGTATATAGAGTTTATACCGAATGTATATGTCCAATTTCATATAACGGACGATATATAACTTTTTTTACTTGAATCAAAACCACAGATTCAAAAAATAATAAAATTGACTCAAAATTACATCATTGTGAGTGAAAAAAAAAATCTGCTGTGTAGAAGATTACGTATTGCTTCCTAATAGTACTTTACCACTTTTCACAAAGTACCTCCATGAGGAAATGTCTTGTTCAACTTGGACTTTCTCATAGAGGAACTTTTGTGAAAGGTGAAAAACGATGAGGAAGCAATATGAACAGTTCTATTTTGCAGGCTCGTTTGAATACTGGATATCGCTAACTTATATTTTTAAATTTTTTAAAAAAATTAACGTATCAATAATTTTCTTCATTCCCAAATATTGAGATTCTCATAATATTTTAATCACTCGATCAATTGCTATTAAATGTTGTATTAATTATTGTTCAATGTGGGTTTATTATACTAAAAAATCTCAGCAAATCATGAAATTCTTATAATTTTTTTTTTTTTTTTTCAAAATGCTATTAAATTTAATTTCTTTGACCGATTCAGGTCAAATTTGAAATGAAGCTTTATTTTAGGATCAAAAAATCGTGAGAACTTAAATTTTGTTATTAATTTCTAAATCACAATTCTTGACATTTCAAATCATTATTCAGACCGGTCATTAATTTTTAAATCACAATTCTTGGCATTTCAGATCATTTTGAGTTTACAAGAAAATCTCGATGATTTTTTTAAATTTAAACAAAGCTTGGTCATAATTTCTCTCATATGAAAAGAAAATTGAACCAAGACCGAGTTGGGAGCAGCCAAAAATCATTCGAGTTTAACTGGAATGCCCCTTATGTGTCTGACTAATACGGAACGACGATTGAATCAATGTGTATTATCTTTGAATGTGTGCGTTTTACCCTCGACATAAGACACGCACCTATATACATACATACATACATATTGCGTTGACTACACACAGTCCTTCATAGGACATTGACTTTGAGATATCACGGACGGCTCGACGACAGCGTGGCACTGTCGACGGCTGCGTCCCGCCACTATCTTATTTCAGCTTATCGCACTTGTCCGCCTTACCTTATCTCTCACTCTCGTTCTTTCCTTCTCGCCCGCGCTTTCTTAAGTCACTTTTACACTACTATAAGCCTTATGCCCTGCTTACATTGCGTTAAATACCTCTTGGACCGACCCCAATAATACGCCTGCACGAGTTTGTCGATGTTTTTCTTTTTTCTTTTAAATATGTTGTTCGTGAAATAATAATGGGCCATTCCAATTCCAGGTCACAGATAGGTTGTCATTTGTTTTATTATCTTAAATTGGATTAATTCTGTTTGTGGAAAATCAAAAGTATTTTGAATAACGATAACTCGATTTTATTAAATGTTTATTTATAAATATGTAATATATAAATATCGTCTAAAATTTGTATGAAGACTTTAGTAAAATCTTCATAATATGTTTACAAAATATATTTCGATTTTTTTGTTATCTTCAATAATAAAACGCCTGCACGTGTTTGTCGATGTATTTTTTAATTTTTATTATATGTTGTTCGTGAAATAATAATGGGCAATTCCAATTCCAGATCACAGATAGGTTCTCATTTGTTTTATTATCTTAAATTGGATTAATTCTGTTTGTGGAAAATCAAAAGTGTGTTCGAAATTTAAAAAAATGGATATATATTTTGAATAATGATAACTCGATTTTAGTAAAATCTTCATAATATGTTTACAAAATATATTTCGATTTTTTTGTTATCTTCAATAATGAAACGCCTGCACGTGTTTGTCGATGTATTTTTTTTTAATTATATGTTGTTCGTGAAATAATAATGGGCCATTCCAATTCCAGGTCATAGATAGGTTGTCATTTGTTTAATTATCTTAAATTGGATTAATTCTGTTGATGGAAAATCAAAAGTGTGTTCGAAATTTAAAAAAATGGATATATATTTTGAATAATGATAACTCGATTTTAGTAAAATCTTCATAATATGTTTACAAAATATATTTCGATTTTTTTGTTATCTTCAATAATAAAACGCCTGCCCGTGTTTGTCGATGTATTTTTTTTTTATTATGTGTTGTTCGTGAAATAATAATGGGCCATTCCAATTCCAGATCACAGATAGGTTCTCATTTGTTTTATTATCTTAAATTGGATTAATTCTGTTGATGGAAAATCAAAAGTGTATTCGGAAGAAAAAAAAATGGATATTTTGAATAATGATAATTCGATTAGAGCAAAATTTTTTTTATAAACATAGAATATATAAATATCTAAAATTTATATGAAGATTTTAGTAAAATCTTTATAATATGTTTACAAAATATATTTCGATTTTTTTGTCATCTTCCATAATAAAACGCCTGCACGTGTTTGTCGATGTATTTTTTTTTATTATATGTTGTTCGTGAAATAATAATGGGCCATTCTAATTCCAGATCACAGATAGGTTGTCATTTGTTTTATTATCTTAAATTGGATTAATTCTGTTGATGGAAAATCAAAAGTGTGTTCGAAATTTTAAAAAATGGATATATATTTTGAATAATGATAACTCGATTTTAGCAATTTTTTAAAAATAAATATATAATATATAAATACCGTCTAAAATTTATATGAAGATTTTAGTAAAATCTTCATAATATGTCTACAAAATATATTTCGATTTTTTTGTTATCTTCAGTAATAAAACGCCTGCACGTGTTTGTCGATGTATTTTTTAAAATTATATGTTGTTCGTGAAATAATAATGGGCCATTCCAATTCCAGGTCACTAGATACGTTGTCATTTGTTTTATATTATGTTAAATTAGATTAATTCTGTTTGTAGAAAATCAAAAGTGTTATTCGAATGAAAAAAAATGGATATATATTTTGAATAATGATAACTCGATTTTAGCAATTTTTTAAAAATAAATATATAATATATAATATATATAAATACCGTCTAAAATTTATATGAAGATTTTAGTAAAATCTTTATAATATGTTTACAAAATATATTTCAATTTTTTTAAATTTTCAATATTATTAATAAAACGCCTGCACGTGTTTTTGTTGATGTTTTTTTCAAAATTATATGTTCGTGAAATAATAATGTGAAATTCCAATTCCAGGTCACTAGATACGTTGTCATTTGTTTTATTATGTAAAATTGGATTAATTCTGTCTATGGAAAATCAGTGTATTCGTCTTTGGCAGAAAAAAAAAGGATATATATTTTGAATAATGATAACTCGATTTTATTTATCAATATAGAATATATAAATATCGCCTAAAATTTATATGAAGATTTTAGTAAAATCTTCATAATATGTTTACAAAATATATTTAGAATTTTAAAATTTTTTTATGTTCAATATTTTGTTCAAGAAATATATGATACATACTATCGAAGAATGATGATATCGCGACTATACTAAAATTTTATTTGTAAATATAAAATATAAAAATATCGTCATAAAATTTATGACGATATTTTTACATAAATTTATATGACGATTTTACTAAAATCGCTGTATTATTATTCTCCAATAGAATTCCAACTACATTTGCTGTGTATTTTTTACTCAATTTTTAAAGCTTTAAAATTACTTTTTTTTTTCATTCGTTACTTGTTGATTATTTCAGTTGGTTCACGTCCTTATAGATTTTTCTGATATTTTGAGGTGTTAAATTTTTAGTCATTCTGAAATGAAAAAGAAATTTTCTCTATGAGGAAGCGATGGAACTTCACGGCATATGGTTTTCGCTTGGTTATTTTAATGTGAAAAACATTTTGTACATTGAATCAAGTGCGTTTCATTTTTCACAGTAACGTGAAAATTACTCTGGAGAATTGCAATTAGCTCATAAAATACATCATGTAAAATTCCCTGTTAGTACCGGAACTAGGAAGAAACAGTGAAATAAAAAATACAACAGCGTCAGTGAACCGGGAATTAGAGTATGCTTCAGACTTCTCGTGGCTAAAGCTCGTAACTCTGCTGACGCTCTTTAACTATTTATATGACGGCCGTTCGCACTACACATGCATGTGTGCTATATACATTCTAAACTATGTTGTATATTTCAGTAAATGTATATCCCAGTTCCTGAACGGTTCGCGTACTATCGAATCCCGTTAAATTCACATTCTTATCTGGTTTTTTCCATTTTCTTACAGTCTCTATTTTTTGGCAGTTGAAAACATTCCGTTAATTAAAGATAAGATACGAGGAATTTGAAAACATAAAAACAAAGCCTTGAAAATATGAATGAAAGCATTTCTTTAATTAAACCAAAAGTGCAAATAATATAAAAAATTTAATTAAATCTCAAAATTAAAAAAAAAAAAAAATTAAAACAAACGCCGATGATATTTTGAATCTTTGATTATTTAATTTTAATTAATTTTGTTATTTTCAAAAATTATTTTTAGATATATCAATAAAAGAATTTTTTAAATTTATCAAAATATATTAATAATAAAGCAATCAAATTCAAATTTCAAGCTCAAATTTGTTATTCTCGAAATTTAACTGAAATAAATGTTGATAAAATAAAAAAGTAATATATAGATAAATGTCCTGCGTCACTAGCGAAAGTTTTCTCATCGTTGCTACTTTCTCGATCGTCGTACAACGACCGTATGACGAATCGTGTATCGTCACGGTACCAAACAACTCGCGAATCTAAAAATATGTATATGTACGCACACGCTGACAAAAAAAAATAACGCTATGAGTGGGGAATGGCTGAAATAAGCTGAAAGAGCATTTGCTTCCTTATCTACATTGTCAAGTTCAACTCGCGGTTTTATAATCCATCTCAATAACACATGATCATCATCCAAATGCTACTATACCTACATGACTGATAGCTGGATTATGTGTGTTCGTTGCGTAATCAGAAATACTCACCAAGACTCACAGGCAACCAAAAAAAAAAAAAAAAAACAAATTCCAAAGTTCACCGTGTGTTCAATCACTGTTTTTTTAGACTGTCTGCCATCTGGCTTTCAATCTATTTTACTAAAATTGTAATATCACGTGATCAGAATGATAAACTGAAATTATGACCACATATGTGAGACGAAAATCAGTTTTACTTATCATTAACTATTTTTATTTTATATGATACGTTATTTTTTTTTTAATAAATTCAAAATTAAATTAAGAAAACATTGGATCATTTTTTATTTGGCACAATAATAGCATAGCAACAAGTATACGACGACATCGTCTCAAGTTTATTCAAAGCTCAAATTTATAGTTTATATTGCTGCCCTGGTGAAAATATTTCTCTGACAATTTGTGTGAAAAAGTCAAACCAGACCCTTTCAAGGACTTTCCGAAATTCTCGCTCTGAGATTCACTGCTATTTGCTAAATATCTATGAATAGTACGAAAACTGTTTGAAATTCAGAGAAATTATCAGAGAAATTTTCAGAGAAATTTTCAGAGAAATTTTCAAAGATATTTCCAGAAATATTTTCCGAGAAATTGTCCGAGAAATTTTCAGAAATATTGGCCGAGAAATTTTCAGAGAAATATTTTCATAAATAAATTCTCAGGGAAATATTTTCAGGGAAATATTTTCAGAAAGAAATTATCAGAGAAATATTTTCAGAAATAAATTTTCAGGGAAATATTTTCAGAAAGAAATTATCAGAGAAATGTTTTCAGAATGAAATTTTTAGAGAAATATTTTCAGAATGAAATTTTTAGAGAAATATTTTCAGAGAGAAATTTTTAGAGAAATATTTTCAGAAAGAAATTTTCAGACATATTTTCAGAAAGAAATTTTCAGAGAAATATTTTCAGACAGAAATTTTCAAAGAAATATTTCCAGAAAGAAATTATCAGAGAAATATTTTCAGAAAGAAATTTTCAGAGAAATATTTTCAGAATGAAATTTTCAAAGAAATACTCTCAGAGAAATATTTTCAGAAAGAAATTTTCAGAGGAATATTTTCAGAAAGAAATTTTCAGAGAAATATTTTCAGAAAGAAATTTTCAGAGAAATATTTTCACCAGGGTGGCTGAGAATTTTTGTCGAACGTACACAATTCGTCCAAGGCACTGGCCGTTTGAAAATTTGTCAGGTATACATAATAATACTAAGTCAGATATTCGGGCCATTGGAAGAACGATAGGCGCAGTGCATCGACCTCGCTACACGTGCTATCGGTATATATTTCGTCTGAACTCACGTGCCCCAGTGTCACGGGCCAACGTGCAACCTCATTAACTCTTTCACATAAATCTATGGTATCATCCAGAAATATCTATTCAATCACACTGTCGCTTTATTTTACATAATTATTCCTTTTTTGTTCTTATTCTTAATAGAAGCTTTGTTTTCATTAAAATAATATCCATAATTATAGTCAAGATACTTAAAATAGTCTGTAATGTACAAAAAAAAAGTTGTTCAGAAAAATGTTCAATTTAAAAATTAAACAAGCAAAATGAAATTTGTCATGGTAATAAAATAGAGATTCTCCCTTATTCGATCATTTTTAATAAAAATCATGTGGCCAAAATTATTATTATTTATTATTATTATTTACAACGCTAAATTTATGTAATCAAAATAACTTAAGTTTCAAGTTACCGAACTTAGATTTTTTATTTTTCATTTCTTATGACTAAAGTTGGTTTATATTATGACCAAAATCAATAAGTGGGTTAAAAAGTTATGAAATATTTTTCGAAAATGATTACATTGAATTCAATGTTTAAAACTGGAGAACAGTTAGACATTTTGGGGTGAAATTTTAAACGATAGTAAAACACTCACCTTTCGATTATTGTAGAGGATTGAATTAAAATTTATAAGGAGCCTGAATTTTTATTTGCCTTTAAAATTTTCTAAAAGATATAAAACGACGTAAATGAAGGTAAATCATGCAAATGACGAGGTATCGAAATGGAATTTTCTGCATGAATCTAGTTACGAACAAAGTTATTTGAGAATGAGTTTGGCCTAGATCGTCAATGGGGTTCAAGAGTTATGAAACATATTATTATTAAAACAAGGGTGCAAAGGTGGGACATGCAAATTGCTTCCGCATTTTCTACCTTTTACAAGCCTTCCTGCATGAATAAGCCAATATTGATTAACATACCACCACGTAGAGTTAGCTTTGTGAAAGGTAAAAAGCTAACGAAGCAATGTGCAAAACCCAACTTTGCACCCTTTATATTCTCATAATGAAAAACAAATTAATACTTAATAATTTTGAGATAAAACTATTTAAAAATTATTCTCTTTTCATTAAAGAAAAAAAGTAAAAACGCTAATTACTCAATATTGCAAGACTTACTTAGTCTGAGTATAAAACGAGTGTTAAATAATGGAGAATTATTTTACAGATTTCGCAAAACTTTCTCTATGAGGAATTCAAAATTGAACGACATAGTTTCTCATTTTTGCTTTATGAAATGTGGATAATAATGAGGAAGCAATTAGCAAGATTTTATTATTTATTTTTATTATTTACATTGATATTATTATTAATAATAACTATAAACATAGACAGTAAGACTGCCATGAAAAACTTGTCACTTTACAGTCACCAGCACTGCCATGATTTCTCTGATTAGCTAATCTAACGTTATCGCGATTCGAGTGGTCAATCCGCTGTTGGTTAATCAAAGAAAAGTGTAATCACGGTGGATAAATTACAAAGTATAATTTCCGATAGAAAGTGGCCTCTTTGTAATGCGGAAAGAGAAGAAATATTCAATTGGAGCGAAACGTTCTGCACATCGCTTCCGCTTCCACCCTTCTTTATTACACAACTATATCAAGTGGTATTTTATTGGCCCAGGTCAGGTTTGCGCCAAAGACCCAATTGCACGCTTATCTTCTCGTCGACTTATACCTATAATCCATTTATCGATATATATAAAAGTTTAATAACATTTTGCTTCCATGGCCCTGTGTTGAAATCCAGTTTAGTAAAGTCAAGTGGTGACATCTGTCAGTGAAATGGTAAAGTCTCAAGATACCCAAGGGAAAGTGAACGAAACGTAAAATACCCTGGATGAAAATTTGTTCTTAGCTGATCAGACACCGACAACGGGTACGCGCTCCTTTTTGGAAGTTCTTCACTATTTAAAGATTATAAAATTAATTGAACAAAATTAAACAATCTTTTTCGAACTCTCGTACCCTTTTTTTCGTACGTTTTACTTAAAAAATCCACAGACAATATTAATAGTGATGAGCAACGAAGAAAAGATAATTATTTATGTAAAAAATGAAGTTTGTTATTAATTATAAGATTGTGTTATTAATTATAAGATAAGTGATGAGCAACGAAGAAAAGATAATTATTTATGCAGAAAATGAAGTTTGTCATTAATTATAACATTTTGCAGCCCATCTCAAATTTTTCCTTATTATTTTCTATTTACATTTTCAAAAGTTTTAAACAATAGATTTTATCATTTACTAGTTAACGATTATAAAATTAATTGAACAAAATTAAACAATTTTTTTCGAATTCTCGTACCCTTTTTTTCGGACGTTTTAATTAAAAATCCACAGACGATATTAATAGTGATGAGCAACGAAGAAAAGATAATTATTTATGCAGAAAATGAAGGTTGTTATTAATTATAAGATTTCGCAGCACATCTCAAATTTTTCCTTCTTATTTTCTATTCATATCTTCAAAAGTTTTAAACAATGGTGTTTATCACTTACTAGTTAACGATTATAAAATTAATTGAACAAAATTAAACAATCTTTTTCGAACTCCCTTTTTTCGAACCCTTTTTTTCGTACGTTTTACTTAAAAATCCACCGACAATATCAATAGTGATGAGAAACGAAGAAAAGATAATTATTTATGCAAAAAATGAAGTTTGTTATTAATTATAACATTTTGTAGCACATCTCAAATTTTTCCTTCTTATTTTCTATTCACATCTTCAAAACTTTTAAACCATGGACTTTATCATTTACTAGTTAACGATTATAAAATTAATTGAACAAAATTAAATAATCTTTTTCGAACTCTCGTACCCTTTTTTCGTACGTTTTACTTAAAAATCCAGCGACAATGTCAATAGTGATGAGAAACGAAGAAAAGATAATTATTTATGCAAAAAATGAAGTTTGTTATTAATTATAACATTTTGTAGCACATCTCAAATTTTTCCTTCTTATTTTCTATTCACATCTTCAAAAGTTTTAAACAAAGGATTTTATCGTTTACTAGTTAACGATTATAAAATTAATTGAACAAAATTAAACAATCTTTTTCGAACTCTCGCACCCTTTCTTTCGTACGTTTTACTTAAAAATCTACCGACAATGTCAATAGTGATGAGAAACGAAGAAAAGATAATTATTTATGCAAAAAATGAAGTTTGTTATTAATTATAACATTTTGTAGCACATCTCAAATTTTTCCTTCTTATTTTCTATTCACATCTTCAAAAGTTTTAAACAATGGACTTTATCATTTACTAGTTAACGATTATAAAATTAATTGAACAAAGTTAAACAATCTTTTTCGAACTCTCGTACCCTTTTTTTTGTACGCTTTAATTAAAAATCCACCGACAATGTCAATAGTGATGAGCAACGAAGAAAAGATAATTATTTATGTAAAAAATGAAGTTTGTTATTAATTATAACATTTTGCAGCACATCTCAAATTTTTCCTTCTTATTTTCTATTTACATTTTCAAAAGTTTTAAACAATAGATTTTATCATTTACTAGTTAACGATTATAAAATTAATTGAACAAAATTAAACAATCTTTTTCGAACTCTCGTACCCTTTTTTTGTACGTTTTAATTAAAAATCCACCGACAATGTCAACAGTGATGAGCAACGAAGAAAAAATAATTATTTATGCAAAAATGAAGTTTGTTATTAATTATAACATTTTGCAGCACATCTCAAATTTTTCCTTCTTATTTTCTATTCACATCTTCAAAACTTTTAAACAATGAACTTTATCAGTTATTGTATAATGTTATAAAAAGAAGTATAAGAAGGAAGACTATTTTTTTTTCATTTTATAACGTTCATAATACTTTGCATAGGTTGAACCTTTTCAGCCAAGGCAAAAAACCTCTGTTCAAAGTGTATATACATGACTTTAAAGCAAACTCTTCAGCGTCACAGTTAATTTCTTTCCCTTTGGTCACACCACGAAGTGATCGTCGCGAGAAGTACCGCTGCACACTTTCAGGGATCCTCCAAGCTGTTCTCATGATTACGATGACTCAACACGCTCTCTGTACTCGTACGAAGATAGCGGAGATTGCACTTGAACATCAAAGCGGTGAACACCTTTGAAGGTGGCACTGACGAGGTGTCAGCTAAGAGGATGTCAGCAACCAACACGTTAGGGCGTACGTTTTCATGCTTAAAAATGCCCTTTTGCATGATAAGGACTTGCAAGAAATTCTTTCATGTTTACTCAATTAACCAGATTTATCATATTGCCAATTAGTGCTGGAAAATAGAGTCCTTAATAAATAAATAAAAAAGAAATAACGCGAAAAATGTAGTTGAGATTCGGGATAATAAAACCTTTTATAGTGTCTAATCAATATTTAATTGTTGAATATTATTACTAATAATTGCTTTCTCGGTATCTTTGATTGGCCATTCAACAATGTTAGCATCAATGTATAATATATTAATTTCTGACGAGGTGTCAGCTAAAAGGGTGTCAGCAACCAACACGTTAAGGCGTACGTTTTCATGCTTAAAAATGCCCTTTTGCATGATAAGGACTTGCAAGAAATTCTTTCATGTTTACTCAATTAACCAGATTTACCATATTGCCAATTAGTGCTGGAAAATAGAGTCCTTAATAAATAAATAAAAAAGAAACAACGCGAAAAATGTAGTTGAGATTCGGGATAATAAAAGCTTTTATAGTGTCTGATCAATATTTATTTGTTGAATATTATTACTAATAATTGCTTTCTCGGTATCTTTGATTGGCCATTCAACAATGTTAGCATCAATGTATAATATATTAATTTCTGACGAGGTGTCAGCTAAAAGGGTGTCAGCAACCAACACGTTAGGGCGTACGTTTTCATGCTTAAAAATGCCCTTTTGCATGATAAGGACTTGCAAGAAATTCTTTCATGTTTACTCAATTAACCAGATTTATCATATTGCCAATTAGTGCTGAAAAATAGTCCTTAATAAATAAATTGAAAAAAAACAACGCGAAAAATGTAGTTGAGGTTCGGAATAATAAAACTTTTTATAGTGTCTAATCAATATTTATTTGTTCAATATTATTACTAATAATTGCTAGACGTTTAAATACAGGTGATTTCTATTACAGAAAGAATGTATCAATGCTTAGTAATGTACATTCTATTGATCGGGTTGTTTAAGAGAACGGAGAAATACGGTAATACATACATATATTTGTATATATATATATAAATTTCTCCTTTTTCCTCGGCATCTTCGATTGGCCATTCAACAATGTTAGCATCAATGTATAATATATTAATTTCAAGATGGAGAAAAAAAATAAACACTTAACGAACGAGTCTCGATTCGCACGACTCCTGATAGAAGTGGTAAAAGTAATAAAAAAAAAAAGAAGAAGACAAACAGAAAAGAAAGACGAATATATATCTAAATAAAACAAAAATAGGGTCTATACAAGAATATCTGTGCAGAGATATAAAGAAATAATAATAATCATTTTATCCTCCTCGAGGATAAGTGTCCTATTGTACAGGTCGAAGGAATAATACTTTTATTAGGATTAGACTAAGTCTTAACAGTGTTTCTTTGCGTACGGTCGTCACTTTTACGGCTGGGCGCGCGCTATTCATTCGTAATCACTCGGTCTCTCTTTAACTCGTTCATTCGCTCCTCCATCCACAAAAATCCATTCACTAATTTTCACACACGTGCATTCACGATATGGCTACTGTTAAGTTGTTGTGATGTAAAACGTAACGCGCGCTTAGGGCAATTGCCTATCATGTACTTATAGTGGGTCATGCAGTTATGCGATATACGTGGAGTATAAATAACTGTCAAAGTTTCCGTCTTTCGGAAATCGAAAGTTTAATCGCATTTGAAAATTGCGTTAAAAGGCAGATTCTGCGTTGATTATCATGTAGAATTTCCTCGACACGCAACTTTATCGCCCAGTTTCTTCGAGAACAAAAATTGAAAAAGAAAAAAGAAAATTGAAATCAAAAAGAGAATAAAAAAAAGGAAAAAAAAAACAAGATATCTTACAGGTCGTGAAATATTTATACAATGTAAAATCTTCATCTTTGGTAGAAACTACTAAATAAATATCGCTTAGATTAAGATTTTGGGGATGGGAGTTTTATCGAGATTTCTTAAGTCCGCAGCCTCGACGCATCGATTCGCGACGGGTTACTTACAAAGCAAACTAAGAAAATATACATGCATAATATACAGGGTTTGAGTACGGCGAAGGGATTGTTTTTTTTTTTACGTTTTATGCTTCGGTGCCAACTCCGAGTGCGGCGAACGAGGATACAATTTGGATGTAAGTTTTCATTTTTAAATGGTATATATTCTCCTTCGGTGTCGCGAGTCATGGTATATACCGAGTGCGCGCGACTAGATCGTGTTATTATTTCACGAGACGATTTTTATTCAATTTTTTTGTCATGCAATTTCAATAAACGTTTCCGTAAAAAGCCACGTGTTGTATATATTATGAGATCGCGCGCAGCGTCGGTGTAAGAAAGCTTTCGATATCGTTTTACAAATAAACTATCCTAATCATCTAATTCGACATTAATTCGACAATAAATGGATCTACTTATCTTGTGTCAACCTATAAGCTAAGTAGCCTCTATTTCGCGCAGCCCTCCGTTAATTTTCCGTCAATTATTTATTAGGTTTTTCATTGCAAAACCTATACAAACGTATTAAGGTGTGTAAAAAGCGGCGGGACACGACACGAAGATTATCGATCAACGCTTCGTCGTTACGTTTGTGTCGATTTTTTTTTAAAAGCAAACGAAGCCTCAATCAAAAGCGAATAACACGCCTAACACGAGGAGCTTTTAAGCTCGCCAATATCAGCGATGTTCTGCAGAAGAGCTGCGGCCTCGCTGTTCGGCTGTGCCTTCGCGTTGTACCGTTGCTTGAGTGTGCTCAATGCGGACAACAGTCTTGTGTTTGACGACATTAGACGGGAATTCGCAGCGTCCAAAGCGGCTATCTGTTGCTCTTGCGCGTCGATCACGCGCTGCTTGTACGACAATGCCGCAGACATCTTTTGCTGTTCCCGTCGTAGTTCCTCCTCCACAGAGATCAACCTGCGATCAAAAGACAAAAGTTGAATTGCGAATTGTTCGTAATAAAATGATGATAATAAACGAAAGCTTAGAGTCGCTTTTCTTTATCAGAGGCAACCAATTTTTTCGTCCACTTGTCGTAAACTAATTGCTTTTGCACCTCTCGACAAAAGTGGAGAAAGCTGCATACAAATTGTTTTAACTGTATCGACAATGATTATATTTACATCGTATCCATTAGAGTCTGAATTAATTTTGCATTGATTTTGTAATTAAAAGATGAATATAATTATACAGCTGTATTTTTAATTATTGAAATTTTGTAAAAGTTGATTTCTATAAAACGTTTTTTATAGGAATCTTCAGACTCTAATGGATCAAAGCGCCAGCGTTATTTTGCAAATAATCATAATTTGGACAACGATTCAATGTGCAAAATATTCCCTTCGCTTCCACGAAGATCCAGCGAATTTTTTCGTAACTATTATAATAATTTATGATCTAAAAAATCAAGCTTTAGCGAGCAAAAATAAAGGAGTGAAAGTATAAAAAAAAGTAGTTATGACATATCCGTGCAGATGAATGATTAACGGTAGTTCTCGAACGTAAATATATGAATCACATGTAATAATATCGATGATTAAATGGTAACGAGTATGTTAAGTGTGTGTGGGTGTGTCGTTTGTCGAATATGAAACTGTGTGTTACGTCACACTTAAGCAGTGTTAAAATTTCTCAAAAGTCGAAAATCTTTTTACGTTCATATAATCGACGCTGTTTTAATCGATACAGAATACAATAATATAGAATAAACGTGTGTTTTGTAAAAATGGAGAAAAGCTTAGAAATATGTTTGACTCTTACACCAAGATCCAGATCAAGCCAGAGTATACCAAATGCAGCGGATAGAATGCACAGGAACACACAATAAGTTAAACATACATTCATTTTCGATAAAAACCGTTAAATAACGCGTGTCCGATTTTCTTTATCGATATATTCTTTAGGGAAACCGTCAGCTTACATTTTTGAAACTATGCACGTTCACTCGGATAACATTTAAAAAAAAACAAATAGGTTGTTTCAACAAAATCTGGCAGACATAGATTGTCGATTAAATTTTTAGTTAGCACAAATAACATTATTGCAAATATTTGTTGATTTGTTGGATGTCCTTAAATTAACCCTCGACCTCAAATACTGTTTCAAAGATTTATATAATATTACTGATATAATTGATAAATGGTCAAATTATTTTCGTTGTAATGATGTATTAATTGAGTTTATACAACAGATTTCATGAAATCAGAGTTTTAAATGCCTAATACTTATAGAAATAATGATGATGATACGATCAGCTCTATAATTATGATTTTATAATAATAACATGTAGCGATTGTAATACGATGATTAAACTTTGGAACGGCTGCAAAAATGATTATTTTTCAATAAAAATTCACGGTCATCCTTTTGAAAAAATGGGAAAAAATAAGTAATGCATTAAGAAAGTAATGCGTTAGTTATTTCTTCCATTTTTTCCACTATTTCTTGGAATATTAAAGCGAAAATTAGTATTTTTTGTCAGCTATTCAAATGTTTACACTCTATTTTATAATCACTACATAATGTTATTATGAAATCATAATTAAAAAACAAATTGTACTGTAAACTAAGTCTCATGAATTAATGGGGATTTACAACTCTGCATGAAATCTATTATTGTCGAAAAACGAAAATACGAAGACTGGTATTTTCATCGTAAATTATTTTCTTCATTAATTCAATATTTTGACAATTGATTTATTTTGAAAACTCGAAGATGTGAGATTGTATATCGTTTTCAGTCGTTTTATAAAAAAACCATTTTCTTGTCGAATAATAAATGTTTAAAAAATTGTTTAAAGTTACCTTATGAATAAGTAATGTTCGTCGGATTTAATTGAACCAAACAATATATTTTTTTTTGGTTTACAAAGTGGTGCAGAATTTCAAAATTTCGCTGATCAGGCTCTGAATCTAAGGAGACCTAACGTTAACAGGTGGAAAAATTGATGCAGGGCTCTTTCCCGAATCCTATCGATGTCAATGAATGCGAGACTATGCAATGGTCGGGATCAATGTGACTGAAAATTTCACTAGCTATCGTTTGTCCTAATTGATAAAAAATATTTCTACATCGTGAAGAGAAGCTTCATTACGGGTGAAGGAAGAATGACGCGATGGCGACCCTATAATAGGTAAAAAAAAACGATACTAAACCGCGAGTTGTGGGGCATCAACAATTTGTCAATTGTTAGGGTAAACCAACGGATGGCCGTTAAACCCGTGGAAGTAAAAAAAAGAAAGGAAAAGCCCAGGGGGATTATGTGACAATGTTGTACCTGGAGATGATGCTCTTCATTTTGGTGTCGGGCGCTATTCCGTCAATTTCAGTGTCGTCGGTGGTACCCAAACGGGCACGAAGCCGGTCAACGCTACTCTGCAACCTCTCGATTTCCACTTCATACTGGAAACGAACAGATAATAACGTCGAGTGTTAGTTACACAGCGGCTGAGATCCGTCGATCTTATAAAGCGCATTGGAAAATCGATCTTTTCTCGATTGAAACTTAGTATGTTATTTACACACAAAAGTTAAAAAAATTAAAAAACAAAAGAGGAAGATAAAGAAACGATAGAAATTTTGAGAAAAAAATGTATACAATAAACATCAACCGAAGAATGAACATGTACAAAAAGGATAAACGTACAAGAAAGTTTGAAAACCTACAAAAAGACTGCGAAAACAAAAAAAGAATAACTGTTTTTTTTAAATTAATGATGGACCAAAAACGTTTATCCAATTTGATCAACGCAAATTCTTCTCGTTGACAAAGACAAACTTGCAATTTATTCCTTACCTGATCTATACTGCGATGACTGCGAGATTTGCTTCGCCTTGTAGCACAACTCTCCTCTTCGCTAGTGTCCGACAGATCTCTGGTTGAATCGAGAGACAATCTTCTTCGTAATTTCGTGCAACAGACATTCTGTGGTTGTTCGGAATTCGTTCTGTGCGTGGTATTCGCTGCTCTCCACTGATTCTGTCCGTTTCTCTGAATATTCCGAATGCTTGGTTGTGGCGGTGGCGAAGGGCTGAGATCAACGCCCCTTACGCCTTCGACGCCACCCCCGCTGCCTTCTCTCTCCTCGGAGCTGCTGCTGCCTCGTCTTCCGGTTCTCCCATGTCCAGATTCCATGTGATAAACCGGATTAGCAAAAGCCAAAGGCGCTGCGCTCAAAATATGCGCATTTGCATTGTTGCTCAGATCAACAGGACTGGAACTTTGGCTATAAGCAGCAAAGCTCTGATAACCCGACGAGGCGACATTACTCAATTGGGAAATCGATATCTGCGAGCCCTTCTGCGATTTCGATTCAGAAACTTCATCGTCAGCGTATCTCAATAAATCCGAGAGTTCGTCCAAATTTCCATTGGCGCTGCTCGTCGTATTGTGACTCGCGGTCTTAGCATTGTTGTAATTATTATTCGGCTGATGATTAATAGAAAGCGTGAGATTCGTCGATGGATGATTAACGATAGTCGGATTAGCGTTAACCGTCGTTTTCGTTACGTTGTTGTAATTTTGCTGCTGCGTCTGATTGGCATTTTCCTCCTTGTTGCAGTGATTTCTGCTGCTTGATCGAGACATGTTGTAGTTATTATGATTGTAATTATCCTCATGAACGTCCAAATTCTGCAGTCTCGTGATATTGTGACGCTGCTGCTGCTGCTGTTGCTGCTGTTGCTGTTGTTGTTGTTGTTGCTGCTGCTGTGTTCCTGTTCCGTTGGTCGTATTGCTCTGATTTATGTTGTAATTAGAGTCTTTGAGATTGCTGTGACTTTCGGAGCGCGTGGGGCTCGTTGGATGAGTTTGTTGGCAGTGATTTACGTTTGCAAGACTAGCACTTGCAGTTAATCTGTAACCGGCGCCGCTGCGATTCGAAGCGACGGGCCTGTGCTGCCTGGCGATTGGTGTTGGCGAACGCGAGACAAAAGCTGGCGGTTCGAGGGGATGATAATCATCCGTGTTGATTTGCAGCTGTAGTTTTCCATTTGTTGGTAAATAAGCGTTTCGTGGCAAAGTCGCGGCTCTCACGACATTTGGCGATCTTGAGCTTTGATGGCCCAACGTATTGGACTGAAGACCGTCGTTACTGTCTCTTAGAGTGCCGTTCAACGTGCTGTGATTGCTGAGAGTCGATGTCGCCGATACCGACAAGTTTGTATTGCTGTTACCGATCGTTGGATCGTTGTAGCGGAAAATATTGTTCTGCAGATTGGGATAACGATGAGAAACTGGCGTAGGACTCGGTCCTGGCTGATCGAGGGCTACGGAGATTCTGTCCAGAATGTCGGGAAGCCGCGAAGGCGGCGATGTCGGTGACGATGGCGTAGACGCTACGCTCTCACGGAGTAAAGCGTGAAGCAACGACAATTGCTTTCCTAAATCTATGTAGCCGTCAAATTCCAGGGAATTATTGGCTGGTGCATCCTTTGGCAAAGGGCTCTGTTGAAAATGAAAATTGATTCGTTATATTTTTGTCTGGGATGATGAGAGACAATTATACTATCGCATTTTTCGTTTACATTGTAATTTATTCATAATTGAATATTCAATCTTTTTATAAAGTTCTTTAACCACGTTATTTTCAAAGAATTTTATGGAATAGCTAACAAACAAAAATAAAAATAGCTACTTCACGGTTCTATAGTTTATTTTTACCTTCATTTCACGTAATTCGCTTTCAAGAAAATTTATTCTACCAATAAAACTTTCAATATTGCGTGATTAATAAATTATAGGATAAATTAACAAATTGTACGTATGCGGAAGTAACGAAAAGTGCCAATCTTGACAATATTTATTTGGATACTTACACTTATGAGTTGCAAAAAGTTTTTCATTGACTTTGCTTCGCGTTCCAGCACGTCGTTCATGAATTCCATGAAGTTTTCTTTGCCCTGGAACCTCGTAAAATTGGCGAGTGTCTGCAGTGTCTTCGCTACAAGCGTGAGATTCCTCGCTGCCTTCTCGTTTGGATATTCTTTAGGAAAAGGTTGGAAAATTTTTGTTAAAGATATATCTATAAATTCCAAAGGTTTTAATGAATAAAAAGGCTCACCGTGAGTTATATTGAAGAGCGACGGACTGAGAATGGCCGGACAGAGGAATCTTAGAAAGATCGATGCAGATATAAGATTGTCGGCGATATCTTCGCGTCCCATTTCCGCGAGACGCTCGCGGAATATGCGGAAGCATTCGCGAAGTTCCAGCGGAAAATGAGCGTGACTGGATAGAATTCGACTCCAGGCTAATTCAACAGCCGCACGAAGATTCTGCTGCTGCTTGTGAAGTGCCGCAACCGACGCGACTTTCAGAGGATCGACTTCACAATCACCACCTTCGACGGCAGCGCGAACTACCGCGCCTAGTGTCTCCTGGAGGTAACGATCACCCGTCAGCTTCAGATAGGCTTCCATCGCTTTCGTAGCCAGAGAATTTCCACGGAACGTGAGCCTCTCGTCGTCTGAAAAATAACAATTGTCATAAAATAAGATCATTCATAAAATATATTTAAAAATTAGATAAATAAACATGTTGTGAATTCGCTTTTTCTATTTCGTTATTCCGTTATTTCGTTATAATTAGACCGTTTCCAAAAGTAAATGTGATAACGTATATTATTAAAAATAATTCAACATTCTATAAAATCACAAATTTCATACCGTTGGTCACTAAATTATACATATATAATGGCTGAATACTGTCTCATTTATATACAAAATTTGAGCTCGCTATCTCAAGTTTTGCAAAAGTTACAATAGAGCGATAATGTCAATTTTTTAAAAAATTCAAAATTCCATAAAATCTGTACCACTTTACCGATTCGAGCCAAATTCAATACCAAATAGCATTGAGTGCACCTACTCTTATAACCAACTATTTAGCAAAATAGACTAAATTTTACGAAAGTTAGAACGACCACGTCCTTTTTTCAAAAAATTCAAAACGGCATACGATCGAAATTTTCGCACAGATTTTGTCGAAAATTGCTATAGTTGAAGAGGGTCTGCTGCTACACTTGTGTACCAAATTTGAGCGCGATATACAAGACCGTTCTTGAGTTATCGGCGTTCGAATTTTCGGAGTTGTATGTATACACACACACACATACATACATACGGACATTTTTTCTAGATCTCTTTTCTGGACGCTTTAGACAATTCTAAGTGTCCTGACATAAAAAGCTTCCTCTATGAGGAAGCAAAAATAATATTTCATTAAAGATGAATATTCTCATTAATCTCGTCATAAACATCGAGTTATTTGAATTCGAAAAATGCCTTTATTACACTGAGAGAAAAAAAAGATACTGGTAACTATAAATTTATAGTGAAATACAACCTCAGCTATTTACAAAAAGTTATCTGTACTAATTATTTATACACTGAGAAAAAAAATCGTTAGAACCAACAAAACGTGCGCTTGCGGACAGCGAAAAGAATATTTTGTCGATTGGACAAAATATTTGGCAATCGTAATCGAATAATGTTTAGATTGATCAACTGTTGCTTCGATCAATTACATATTTCATTCGATCAAAAGAATATTCCTTTCGCCGCCCGCAAGCGCACGTTTTGTTGGTTCTAACGATTTTTTTTCTCAGTGTAGTCGACGCAACAATTAATAATAGTTATAGTAACAAAAAGTACATTGTTTTTTAAATTTAGCGATGATTGCGACGTACTATTCATAGAAAACATAATCACAAACATAGTATTCTTTCAGAAATTATTTAACAATTTTGAAATTGTCATTGAAAGCATAATAATAAAGTTGCACTAACTATAACAAAAATAGCTAAGTTTATATTTCACTATATGTTCACTGCTAAATTAACTAGGACATTATGTTAAGTCAACAATCAGTTCAAATAACTATTCAAATTCTTGCAGAGATTACAAATCTACAGTTATGGCTTAATAGTTGCCTAAACTACTGCGTTTTTTCTTAGTGTATAAGATTATTATATCGTAGAATTAAATCCATCGCAATAAAGTTATAGTCGATCGATTACAAATAATATTACTGTGTTTTATACATTATTGATTTGAATAAAATGTAAAAATATCATTTATTGCTTGACTATCTAAAAAAATCAACTACCATCGATGCTTAATGGTAAATTAATATTGATACAACCGAGCGAATGAATAAAGCGGATATTTGTTTGTGGGCGGATATTATTAATTACAAAAGCTTCTATTTAACTTGATCGCTTTCGTTCGAATGTCTGCTCGCAGTCAAAGTCCTGTCAAGACTCTCTTCTGTCACGTTTACTGTGAAGTATATCAAGTATTCGTTTGTCGATCGTCATACCGTGTGTTCCTATAAAGCCTAATCTCTATATTCATAACAATATTATTATTATTTACCTATTCTATGGATGTCCATCATGACTAAATCTGCCAAGAACTGCGGAGCTTTTTTCTCGCGTTGCATGACTGCGACCAACGCAGTGGCAATGTCTTCCTTGGCTTTTACGCCGATCACCGGTTCGAGCTTTTCGCACAGAGAAGCGTAGTCGGTTTTCAGGTACTCCAAAAATTCTTGGTAAACTTGAACGGGCAAAATGTCGACGGATTGAAATCGACACTTTACTCTGAGAGCTGGTGGATCTTTCAATGGACCTTTGTCCCCGACAACTGGATACCATTTTTCCGTTAGGTAACGTGACGTTACGTTGTGCACTGGTATGCTAACCGAGCCTAGAAAAAGAAAAATGTATTAATAA
The DNA here is from genome assembly GCA_963970395.1 of Ephialtes manifestator. Classification (NCBI taxonomy): domain Eukaryota; kingdom Metazoa; phylum Arthropoda; class Insecta; order Hymenoptera; family Ichneumonidae; genus Ephialtes; species Ephialtes manifestator. Next base: position 33,759,909 of record OZ019973.1, on the reverse strand, counting down.
TTTGAATCGTTGATAATTCAATTTAGAAATTTAATTAATTCGGCCTTTGTCCTTACCGATTAGTACGTTCTTGTCTCGTTTCTTCTTTCTGTCTGCCTCTCGGTACAAATTCACTTGAATGGTATTGACTGATGGTAGATGGTGAAAGTCAAAGTGTTCGCCCCAGAAGCACAATTCTGTCTTGACTTTGGCTGTTGTACGAGCGTAAAGAGTGTTGTCGAGGCAAACCTCGCAGAAATAACGTTTTTTGGTTGGGACACCCTTAGCCTCGAGCAGCCAAATCTGCAGGGAATTATCTGTGCGTCGTGTTTGTTCCGCGTCTGGTTGCACGGATTTTCTTAAGCTGTGTTAACAGAAAAAAATGATAATATGTTTAGTTAACGTCTGACGAAAAAACAATAATAATCGCACCGTTACATTTTGCCAGCAATCAGTAATTTCAATAACTGTAAATAATTCTAAACGAGAAGCACAAGATTTTTCAGTCATTTATTAAAAATTTGGATTCTTCGTTTATGAAAAGTACACACTGTTAGAAAAGATTGGAAGTTTTTATTCATAAACTCGTCATCGAAATTTAATATATAATTGTGGTATAGAATTCATGTACTTTTCCAGTAAAATTAAAGCAAATTATTAAAATTCAAATACTTTTACTGTAAAATTAAAGTAAATTATTGAATGTGCTGCATCATACATCAATTTTACATTATAATTGTATACTAAATTTAGTATACTAGTTTATGAATAAAAACTTCCAGTAAAAGTACACTAAATTTCAAGTAGATTTTTTTTCACAGTGCATAGTTATTCCGACCAAAAAGTTTTTTGTCCGAATACATATCTGCATAGAAAAAAATAATTTGGCAATTTCATGAGTAACAATTGTCGTTGTATTTTACAGATTTTTTAATTTAAATTTCAAAAGTTAAAGAACGAATTTCTGCATGTGTCAAATTTACAACAATAAAATTATTGAATGTGCACACTATTTATTTTGCAAAATTAGAAATTGATATTTTTTCGAAGAACGAACTTCTGCATGTGTCAAATTTACAACAATAAAATTATTGAATGTGCACACTATCTATTTTGCAAAATTAGAAATTGATATTTTTTTTTGTAATAAACAAAAAGTTCTGTGTAATTTTTTGGATAATAATTCCAATTTAGGTACGATTCAAATGCTATAAAATGATGTATATTAATCATTCACTATTTCACATGTTGTTGACCAAAGAAATTGAGAGGATTTTTAGTAATTACTTACTTTAATTGAAAAAAAAATGGTATATTTTACCTGTGAAGCCATTGCTCTCGTTCGTGGGCAGTTCTACAGCTAAAGTACTTTGGTCCACCGTTGCTTGGTGTTACTTGAAAACAGTGAGGCCTGCCGAGGAGGCTCGGATGTAGCGGTGTAACAGCCGCGAGGTCCATCGAGGTTACAGCTTGGCCGCAGAGTAAAGATTCGTGCGATCGACAGCCCCGAAGACCCGCGCCTCTTTGCTTCTGTCTTTCGAGCTTCGTCACGCTCTTCGTTCTCTTGAGAGGGTTCGAGCGGAACGACCTCTTGGAGAAAAAGTTCTGAAACAATCAAATCACCAAGAAAACAATTAGATATTTTTATACAACACATTTACTTTACATATTACAGAAATATTAATAATATAATTTAATATGCAATCATTAAATTAATTCTATATAGCGAATTATTAATTCTAATAATCGTTCGTCACTTAACATAAATTAATATATCAATAAAATTTAGTTAAAAAATTATGAATAAATTTTATTATTTTATAAAAATTATTATTATCGTCACTAATAGTTTTTTTAAGCTCTTACTATTAATATTTAATAGTAACTATTTGGTCTCAATAATATTTTGGAATTATTGAGATCTATTGAAATGTGAAACAATCAAATTACCAAGATAGCAAATAGATATTTTTATATAACACATTTACTATTATTTTACATAGCACGGAATTGTTAATAATATAATTTTTTAATTTGCAATCTCAAAATTTATTTTAGATGGCGAATTATTAATTCTAATAAAATATAGTTAAAGAATTATGAATAAATTTTATTATTTTATATAAATTATTTTATTATTAGAGTCGCCAATATATTACTAACAGTTTTTTTTATATCTCTTACTATAAACAATTAACAGTAACTATTTGGTCTGAATAATATTTTCACGACTCCAATAGTTTTTTTCTCTAACACAAATATATAAATAGTAATAATAATAATAACAGTTCGATATGAATTATAAATATTTTTTTTTAAATAAATTCAAGTTTTGAGGAATAATTTTTTGGTAAAAATCAACCTTTCGGATCCGCGCCACGATTGGTGGCATTAATCGTTCGTTGCACCATGTGTATTTAATGACTTGTCGTAAAAACAAAAGCACTTAATTATATAATTTAGTCGTTGGACAATATGGAGTGGAAAAATATGATTATTTTTGTTTTGAGTTTTCACTGGAGGAAAATTAAACTTCGAGGCGCCGGTCACGAGTAGCCGAGAGGAAATTGTCGACTGGCCTTTAGCAGAGGATTTCCACCGACGTTCCTACGGTGAAAGGTGGAGTTTACCACCGGATCATGGTTACTCTCCAATACTGGAACGTTTTGTGGCACGGTAGCTTATGCACGCGGGAATATCTGCCCTATACCTATATACTAAAGTCCAATACGTGCACATGCGAAGGAACGCGTAGGAAAGTCTTGCGAAAGTGTCACGCGTGATCGCGAGTCTGTGCAGTGGTTTCTCAGCAACTCGATCTCGTGTATATATAGAATCGTTGGCTGACCTTCAGCTGGTCTACGTACTCTGAATTATCGTTTCCGTTTTCCTTTTTAAATGCCCACATCTTCCATTGAATCGTAATTAAATTCTATTTCCATTCGCAAAATATTCTGTCTTTGTTTTCATTTATTTATTTATTTATTTTTTTTATAATTTGTCAAGAGAATTATTTTTTTTAATTCTTCGGTTCAGTATAAAAATGTAAAATGTTATCCAGATTACATTTTTTTAATTTTCTGCACTTTGTTGATTTTTTTTCCTTTGTTATTTAATGTCCGGTGTTGCCATGTGTGGATCGTTGGAAAAATAGATATTATGGAAAATATCTATTCCTATTTTTATTTAAAAAATAATTTACTTTTTACGAATGGTAAAAAAAATATATAAATAGCATGTATCTTAATTTATATGTAAATATTAAAATGTGACGTTTCGTAAATATTTAGTAAGCACTTTTGAAAATTTTGTTTAAAAAAAAGAAACTTAGGATGGCGAATAAAAATATAAGCCACGAAAATTCAATTAGTTTACACACTCTGAATTATCGTTTTCGTTTTCCTTTTTAAATTTCCACAGTCGTTCTCATCTTCCAGTGAATCGTAATAAAATTCTATTTCCATTCGCAAAATATTCGGTCTTTGTTTCCTAATTTTTATTTTTTGGTAATTTGTCAAGAGAATTATTCTTTTTAATTCTTCGGTTCAGTATAAATATGTAAAATGTTATCCAGATTACATTTTTTTAATTTTCTGCGCTTTCTTAACTTTTTTTCCTTTATTATTAAATGTCCGGTGTTGCAATGTGTGGAATATTGGAAAAATAGATATTATGGAAAATATCTATTCCTATTTTAATTTAAAAATTATATTACTTTTTACGAATGGTAAAAAAATTATAAATAGCATGTACTTTAATTTATATGCAAATATTAAAATGTGACGTTTCGTAAATATTTTGTAAGCACTTTTGAAAATTTTGTTTAAAAAAAAGAAACTTAGGATGGCGAATAAAAATATAAGCCACGAAAATTCAATTAGTTTACGCACTCTGAATTATCGTTTTCGTTTTCCTTTTTAAATTTCCACAGTCGTTCTCATCTTCCAGTGAATCGTAATAAAATTCTATTTGCATTCGCAAAATATTCGGTCTTTGTTTCCTAATTTTTATTTTTTGGTAATTTGTCAAGAGAATTATTATTTTTAATTCTTCGGTTCAGTATAAATATGTAAAATGTTATCCAGATTACATTTTTTTAATTTTCTGCGCTTTGTTGACTTTTTTTCCTTTATTATTTAATGTCCGGTGTTGCCATGTGTGGATCGTTGGAAAAACAGATATTATAGAAAATATCTATGCCTATTTTGATTTTAAAAATATATTACTTTTTACGAATGGTAAAAAATATATAAATAGCATGTATCTTAATTTATATGTAAATATTAAAATGTGACGTTTCGTAAATATTTTGTAAGCACTTTTGAAAATTTTGCTTAAAAAAAAAGACGATGGCGAATAAAAATATAAGCCACGAAATTTCAATTAGTTTACGCACTCTGAATTATCGTTTCCGTTTTCCTCTTTAAATTTCCACAGTCGTTCTCATTTTCCAGTGAATCGTAATAAAATTCTATTTCCATTTGCAAAATATTCGGTCTTTGTTTCCTAATTTTTATTTTTTGGTAATTCATCAAGAGAATTATTCTTTTGAATTCTTCGGTTCAGAATAAACATGTAAAACGTAAACCAGATTACATTTTATAAATTTTCTCGCCTTTGGTGATTTTTTTTCCTTTATTATTTAATGTCCGATGTGCTATATTGTATACGTTGAAAAAAAACAGATATTATAGTCTGTATCTTCTTCAATTTGTATTTAAAAAACAATTCATTATTTTTACAAATGGTAGAGAAATCCTAATAAATTTTTGCAAATCGTATGTACATTTATTTATATGCAAATATTAAAAAGTGACATTTCTTAAACATTTTGATATACAAAAGTATCGAGAATTTTTAAAAATTTCGTTTAAAAAAATAGACTTAGGTTGACGAATAAAAATAGAAGCCACAAAAATTCAGGGTCGAAATACGAACCACATCGATTTCTATTCACTCAAAAATAAAAAAAAAAAATAGGCCAATAAGAGATAAATGAGCTCGAAGTGAAAGACACAAATTGATCAATTAAATTACGTGTTCGATCGATCAATGTATTTACCCTAGTCGTGAAGTAGTTGATTATCACGTTCACTACTCTCTCGTCTTCGTTATCCTCCATCGCCTTCACGCACATCTTTCTCGTCCGCATCGAGCCGGTTTCTCGATAACGTCTGATGAAGGCAATTCGTTCGATGACATAGATGGTTGAAATTCTTCCAATACCTTTTTATTTTTATTTTTTTTCAAAATTTTCTCAGAACGAACGTACCAAAAAATCTCACTAAATTCTTCCAACTATTTCAAGCAGTCTTCACTCTTTCGTTTACAGAACTGAAATATTATTCAATTTTAATGCACGCGACGTCGTGATAATTTTTAGTGACGTTTATTTCGTTGAAATATCACGAAAACCTACGTAAATCTTACTTCGCATATTTACGCATCGATCTTATCATCATTTACCGATGATAAACAGACGCACCACTGTTTTTGTTTGTCACGTTTGTTTTTTCTTTTCTTTATTAAACGGAATTTATCCTTAGGCCACGAAATAATTATTTTTTAAATAATCAATGTCCTTTTAAAGGGAAATTCACTTTGGAGTTTTTTAGGTCAAAATTCTCGGTAAGTTCGTATGCAACTCGGACCTCGTATTATCGTCAACTGTAACATCGCAGTAACGACCTTATCGACAATGCGTGTACACGAGATAAGCGGTTCTTCAACCGTGAACACAGGGAACTCAGAAAATTCAGTCGATATTCGTAATCTGATTTTTTTCTTTTTTTTGCACCTGGATTATTTATATTTATTTATGAATTTTGTTTCTTTAGCCTTAAGCCCTTGTATTTTTGTTAATTCCACTCAAATCTTGTTGTCCATCATTGAAAAAAAAAATGCTGCTTTGTTTCTTCCCGGTAACAAAAAAAATGTATTTATTTGTACCAAATTTTTTCGCTATACGCGGTTTCCCATGGAATGTACACCCTCGCACAGCGATGGCGTACAAGAAATAATCTTCAAACCGCTGTATTGTATTCTCGGTCACGCGTAACTGACGTTTCGTTTCGCTGCCCTAAGAATATTCCAGGAATTCAACTGTGTAAGTAACTCAGCACTTGAATGTTTTTACGTAGCAATAAAAACGTTCAATATATATAACGTTGAATAAAAAAATACACGCAAACCAGTTCACTTCACGTAATAAACAATAAATGTCCATCAAACAAATAACAATAATAAATGGTAACAAAAATATCGTTTTAAAGTCTTATATAAAACAAAAATACAAAACTTAACCACACTTTTTGTTTATTTAATTTATCATTTTATTTAAATAGTAACACACTGTATTTTTTGCACATTTTAAGTTAAGACGATCAATAGTAGAAATTTGAGAGCTGCATTGTAAATATCGGTAGCAGCTGAAACGGTTGGAACGCGGCAAAATCTCAGTGACTTTTTGTTTATTTAATTTATCACTTTATTTAAATAGTAACACACTGTATTTTTTGCACATTTTAAGTTAAGACAATGAAGATTAGAAATTTGGAATTTAGAAACGGTCGGAACGCGGCAGAATCTCAGTGACTTTTTGTTTATTTAATTTATCATTTTATTTAAATATTAACACACTGTATTTTTTTGCACATTTTAAGTTAAGACGATGAAGATTAGAAATTTGAGAGCTGCATTTTAAATATCGGTAGCAGCTGAAACGGTCGGAACGCGGCAAAATCTCAGTGACGACTGCAGATGCTCGGTTCGAGGTGAGACGAAGAAAAAGAAGAAGAAGAAGGTAGGAAGGAAGGAAAGGTGGCCATGGTCGCACAGGAGCAGAGCACTTGGAGTCCTCCGGGTAACGAAACGAAGTCAAGGGATCCTTGGGGCCCATGGGTTTTTGAGGGGGGCAGACTATAGCTTTGTGCGAGCCGAAAAAGTAGCCCCCTCTTCCCTCCCCACCCCCTCTACGTGCATTCAGGTGAGGGGATGCAAGGTGGGGTAGTTCCATTGGTCTGTGTCCTTTTTTTCCCCATTGCTTATGTGTGCCTATGGCTCGTACTACCATCTATGGTAACGGTGATGGTTATGGTAGTATTGGTGTTCATGAAACCGTGACACCATCAGTCCTATACCCCCGTCGAGTTCTGCGAGATTCCCCCCTGTGCCCCACCAAAAACCCCTCAAAGACCAACGAAAATTGTCTTGGGGTTCTCAATCGAATACTCAAATTCAGCGAATTTAGACTCCATTTTTGGTTTTAGTTCTGGAAGAAATTTCATTGTTTACTGCTGAACGAAATACGTACATTTCGTGATTAAAAGCAGAGATGGGCAGACAATTTTATTCGACAAGTGAAAAAAAAATTGTATATAGAGTTTATAAAAAATGTATCTAGTTTTAAACATAGAATTGGGCATATATGGTCTACATATATGCCCTATATACAATGTACATACAATTTATACAAGTTCACAGTTGGTTTTACAATCTGAATTGCATATATATTGTATATAGTGTTTATACAGACTGTATATGTCCAATTCCATATGTTGGACTATACATTATCATTTTTTTCATGGGCTTTAAGCCCTTTAACTGCACAAGTAAAAAAATTATATATAGAGTATATAAAAAATATATATAGTTTTAAACATAGAATTGGGCATACATAGTTTTTATAAAATCTATATACAATTTATACGTAAACCCAACTTTACAGGTGATCTTATATATAAATTGCATATAGATTGTATATAGAATTTATACAGACTATATATGCCCAATTCCATATGTCGGACTATATATAATTTTTTTACTTGGGTGCCAACAAAAGTTGTAAAAAGCTTCATCACGTGTATCGTTTAAGGAGGCTTTTGCGCTTCACACTAGTCAAATCAATGCTAAATTTTCAAAAACATTTTTACAATTTTGCTTCCTCATAGAGGAAGCTTTGTTGTAGTAAAAAAAAAATTTTTCTAGATTTTCATGTCAGGACACAGAATGGTCCAAAACGTCGAGAAAAGTGGTGCAGGAAAAATGTCCGGATGTATGTATGTATGTATGTGTATATGTATGTATATGTATGTATATGTATGTATATGTATGTATATGTATGTATACCCAAGTAAAAAAATTATATATAGAATATATAAAAAATATATATAGTTTTAAACATAAAATTAGGCATATATAGTTTTTATAAAATCTATATACAATTTATATACAATTTATACATAAACCCAACTTTACAGGTGATCTTATATATAAGTTGTATACAGATTGTATATAGAGATTATACAGACTATATATGCCCAATTCCATATGTCGGACTATATATAATTTTTTTACTTGGGTATGTATGTATATGTATGTATATGTATGTATGTATGTATGTATGTGTGTATGTGTGTGTGTGGCACGCTTGAAAAATTCAAACCGCTGTATCTCGAAAACGGCTTTAACAATTAAGCTAAAATTTGGCACGCTGGTAGAGGAGCAACGCCCCTTCCTATGTATAAATTTTCGAAATTTTTTTTTTAAAAATTCATATTTTATAAGCCTTTTAATTTTTCGAAAAATGTCTGTATGTTCTCTAGCTTCCGCAATTTTTTAGCTAATGAGCTAAATAGTTCTGAACAAATAGAGAAATGAAAAATGAAGGTCTGTATTGAATTTGAGCGAAATCCATAAAGCGGTTCAGATTTTATAAAATTTTGAATTTTCGAAAAAATTTTGATTTCGTTCTTATTCAAGTTTAGTTCGACCAAACCCGCTCAAATTTTTCGCAAGGTAAAATTAACATCTAGTTGTAGTAGATATCGAATTTGGTGACGATTGGTAAAGTAGTTCAGATTTTATAAAATTTTGAATTTTCGAAAAAAATTTCGTTCTTATTCAAGTTAAGTTCGACCAAAAACCTGCTCAAATCTTTTGCAAGATAAAATTAACATCCAGTTGTAGTAGATATCGATTTTGGTGACGATTGGTAAAGTAGTTCAGATTTGATAAGACATTGAATTTTTCAAAGAATCTCTATATGTTCCGTAGCTGCCGCCATTTTTTAGATAACGAGCTTAACCAGTTTTTGACGAATAAAGCAATGAAAAATGACGATCGGTATTGAATTTAAGCGAAATACATAGCGCTGTTTAGATTTTATAGTATTTTGAATTACGAAAATTGTTTTCGTACTTCTTTAATTTGTATTTAAAAGAAGGATGCAAAGTTCAACTTTGCACATTGCTTCGTCATTAATTTTCATCTTTTGCAAAGCTTCCTCTATGAGGAAGCCAAAAATGAAATAAAGAAACTTCCTCATAGAGGCGGCGTTGCAAAAGATGAAAATTAATGCGGAAGCAATGCGCAAAGTTCTACTTTACATCCTTTTCTTCACAGTCTAGTTTTCTATAGTAACAAAGTATTATATTTATTTATGTGCGGCTTCTTCGTGCCAATCCTTTATATGGTGTATATTTCGAACAAGAGAGTGAACGTCCGATGTTATTGCTCGAGGATCACGAGACTCTGAAGACTCCCTGCGAAACCAGTTCGGCATCCCCACCTGCGATGCACCCTCCTTGCGTTCTGCTGCTCTCAGTGTTCACATGTATACCGAATCCCAACCGCTCGGGTTTGCCACGACATCACGCCGTCGATCTTTGGTCCGCTCGTCTCGTCAACGCCGTCGCTTCGCCTCTGTCTTTCCTTTTCTCTCTTTCCTTTTTTTTTATTCTCCTGCTAAGCTCGTTGCTTGTTTTTAAAACGTCGAAAACCATCGATCAAGGGATTTCGCGGGTCGTTTGTTCGCGACGAGGCGAAACGACGCTGCTTAAGGGGGGGGGGGGAAATGCTTTCTCCTGCTGCGGTTTGACGTTCTTTCTCCAGGACATTTGCCGTTAGGGAAATGGAAGATAAGCTGGTGAAAAAGAGTGTAAGAAACGGTACGTCGTAAGACGAAGCTTCTCATCGCTGTCGCTTTTTTTTAGATGTATTATAATTTATTTATTTCACTGCGAAGAGAAATGACAAATTTTTTGTACTGTTCGTCATTTGGCAAATTTTTGTCTCGGCGTATTCTTATTTTTGCACGTGATGTATTGATTCATTTATTTTTTGTGCTGGAAAATTGTGTACGTATTTTTGCATGCCTTTTAATCCTGAGATTTAATCTTTTTGAATTGCGATTAAAAATGTTTGGGAAGTTTGACAAGGAACAGGATTTAATTAGTAATGCATTCTGCATTATAATTTTAATAAAGAAAATCGCATTTATACGCAGAAATAAAAAAAACGTAAGTTTTTCCAAATTGCCGATTTCTTATTATTTTTATTTAGAACATTTTTTTTTTCAAATGCGAAATGTTAATAAAAAAAGCATTAAAAACATTTTCTTTTAAATAAATTACAGCATAAATTAATATGGTATTCAATTATTTCGATATGTTGGAAGTTCTTATAAACAATTTACAGAAATCGATGCAACAAATTTGCTCATCTTCATTCATAAGAATTTTTCATCAGAACATTTTTTTTAATGCAAAATTTGAATTTAAAAAAAAATTGAAAAATTTTTCTTTTAAATAAACTGCAGAAAAAATGAACATGGTATTCAATTATTTTGATATGTTGGAAGTTCTTATAAACAATTTACAGAAATCGATGCAACAAATTTGTTCATCTTCATTCATAAGAATTTTTCATTATTAGAACTTTTTTTTTAAATGCAAAATTTTAATTAAAAAAAAAATAATTAAAAAAATTTTCTTTTAAATAAATTACAACTTAAATTAATATGGTATTCAATTATTTTGATATGTTGGAAGTTCTTATAAGCAATTTACAGAAATCGATGCAACAAATTTGTTCATCTTCATTTATAAGAATTTTTCATTATTAAAAAAACTAATTTCGCAAGATTTATTTATTTATTTAATATTCTGTATTGGGCTCTCAGAAACCAAGTTAGAAATTCATATTTTTCTTGGATACATTTTCTATTCGTACCGACGAGTCTCAAAGAGACTCCTGGTCGTAATGTGGCAGCATTCAGATGTTTCTATTATGTCCCTCGATTTGGCCCAGCCTGCTTTTATTCTTTGGGACCAAGTGGGTGCCGATTAGGGTCTTGCATCAAAAGGTAATGCGGGTATGAGGAAAGAAGAAAAATGAGAAGAAGGGATCATTGGATGGCAGTTGGAGCCGCGGGCACGTGCCCCTAGCCGATGACGTCGCCTCAGATGAGATCTCAAATGACACAACGTACTCTCAGAAAATCCCGAATATATTTTACTACATGTTTTAACACTTCACAATATTCTTTATAATATTAACTCCGTAATGGCCACACATTTTTCCCTTTAAAAAAAAAATAACAATTTTTCTGAAACATTGGACTTTTATTATGCAAATTTAAATAGGGAAAAATTGACATTTTAAAAAAAATTTTGAACATCACTCTTTGTAAATTTATGTACGTATATACGTGTTTTCTTTCATGAAATAAATATGCACATTGCATTTCTAATAAAAGTTAAAAAATTCTATTAAAAAATCTAGAATTTAAGTAAACAAATTATATATTATAAAAAAATTATATACTGTCAAAATTATATATTGCCAAGTAAAAAAATTATATATTGTCCGACATATGGAATTGAGCATATAGTCTACATAAACTCTATATGCAATTTATATATAATACCAACTGTGTAATTGGGTTTATGGACAAATTGTATATAGATTGTATATATACTATATATAATATATAAATATATAGACTATATATATTTTATATACTCTGTTCCATTTTTTTTACTTTGGTTATAAAAAATGTCTAGATTGTTTAATAGAATTTTTAAAAACCCATTTTAAAAAAAACCTAACAAAAATGAAACCTAAAGTTAAAAGAATAATTATTATTGTAAACTTAAGCTACTAAACAATACATGAACAATGAAATTATTCCTAAGAGTGCACCCAAGTGAAAATATTATATGAAGATTATATATAAATATTTATATAGAAGCCATATGCGAAAATGGACATATAGAATATTCACATATTTTGTATAGTCCATAAGAACTTGTGTAATTAATTTTTAAAGAACTATATAGAATCAATATATGATACTATCTAGAATATATTTGATTTTATATAGTTCTTTAAAAATTAATTCTTTAAATTCATATGGACTATACAAAATATATGAAGATTCTATATGTCCATTTTTGCATATAGCTTCTATATAAATATTTATATATAATCTTCATTTAATATTTTCACTTGGGCAAAGATAGCCTCAAATGGAAGATAAAATGGAAGAAGAAGAGAAAAGTATAAAGGGCAAATACCTGGGGTAAAATCTTTCAAGAATTTTAGGTATAGAAACCAGCAGAAAAAGGTAAGGACCAGCGATATGCGACTAATCGTTCCGGATCTTTTTGGGGATTAGTAAACAGGTAGTCACAAAAATGGAAACCTCCTTAGAAGCTATAGTCAGAAACTTACGAAAATTGCCGACACATTGTACCTTAATATTACATATATATATATATACGTTATATCTACACAATGTACTAAGGATTTGTAGAGACTGATGGTTTTGACCAAAGGGCGTGGTTATGAAAAATGCACAAAAAGCTATATGAGATTAGATCAGTCGATATTTCTATCTCTTCAGCTCCAAAATAAGAAGGTCTGTGCCATATGCTGTAGAATTTAGTTGATAAAGACTAAGTGAACTTCCGGAAATGCTGGACATTTAAAACTGGAGGTTAAAAGGAAAAATATGAAATATAGGGAAAAAGAAATACAAAAGGTACTTCCGGTCTTCCTGCACTCAAACTTATTGTGAATCCTTTTTATGAATATATTAAAATTCTCTGTTCTTGAAAAGTTGAATTTATAAGAATGGGAAAAGGTGAGACGAAACATGACAGAAATATTCAAACGCATTAACAAGAGCTCTGTCTTCTTTTTTTTAAGCGTGCGAGTATGCGGGAAAAGGGACGCGCAGGTGCTGCCGGAAAATGGAAATCTAACCGTTTGCTTTGGCCGTTGCGTCAAGCTCGTTTCTTACGAAAGCAGAAAATGTGCCTTGCGTACGAGATTCACTTTTGTCGTCATCGGTGCAGATACTTCCGGTCGAAAGAAAGAAACGAATATCAATTTCTTTATAAATAATTGTGGCTCAGTCATTGGCGCTTTTTAAAATCATATTGCATATTTTATTTTATTCAGATGTGCGAAATTAGTTGAATTTTAACAAAGTAAATACAGTAATAATATATTTTCTCACAAGAAAATCGTAAATAAATTAAATTTTAATTTTTATGTAATACGATTTATTGTTATTAAATAATTTTAAAAAATTTTAATTAATATTTTATTAGTCAAATTCATGATTTATTTAATTTTGCTTTAGATCTCGTATTCGATTAAAATAAAGTCATTACACTTATTTCTCTGGATGTATGATTTGCTGAATATAAACTCTTTTCGCACTCTGAACGCATCGTCACGAAGACAGTGAAAAAGGAGCGTAAAGATCGCGAGACGAAGATTCGATCTTTACAACGACGGAATAACGCATTTGTCGCGGGCGCTAGGAATCCCTGACCGGGAGAGGTGTCTCTTTTTTTTCATTCTTTCTCGATAACCATCTACGAGGAAGTAGCATTCCAGTGGGGTCTTTTCTTCAGGATAAAGACGGAATAAATAGGAAAGAGAAGCAAGAAGAGTGTAGTACGAATGCAACGTGGACAAAACTATTTCTACGGTCTCGTAGATTTTATCAGAGTTACAGAAGGCATGACGCAAGCACGGCAATCCTCGGATACTAATATACATATCTTTGTCGTATTTTTCATACATTTTCACTGATATCACTCCATTGAACATGACTCAACATTTATTTCATATGAATGTACTTAATTTTTTTAATCCCTTTTACCATTTTTTATCATTGAACTTAACTCAACATTTATTCTATACGAACGCACTTAATTTTTTTAACCCTTTTATTTTTTTTCACCATTAAACATAACTTAACATTTGTTCTATATGAACGTACTTAATTTTTCGAACTCTTTTTTGCGTTAAAAAAAATTAATATTAAACAATTTTCTTAATAAAAATAATATGAAAGTAGAAATTTTTTATTATACGCAGTTGCAATATTTACGTGCTTTTCACTAGTTGTCAACTTGTTTCAGATTTTTTAAAATTCATTTATTCAAAAATGTTTTGAAAAAAAAAACAATTATTCCTTAATATTGCAATTATGCTACATTTGCAATTAAAGAGTTAAAAGACAAAAAGGGTTAAAAAGAAAGGATTAAAAGGGAAAAAGAACAATTTTTCTTAAATATTGAATACTTTTTAAAATCAAAATAATACGAAAGTAGAACTTTTGAAAAATCCACATTTGCAATATATACATGTAAATGCGTTTTTTCTTCGTGAAATTGAAACGTAAGAAGCATTTCTAATTTCAATCCTTGTCAATGTGTTTAAAATTGTTCTAAATTCAATATTACGAAGATATTTTGAAAAAAAAAATTATTCCTTAATATAGCAAATATGCTACGTTTGCATTTCAAGGGTTAAAAGATAAATCTTCTACAGTTCCATATAAATATATATGACGCTTATTACAACAAAGATGCAAAGTAGAACCTTGCACATTGCTTCCTCATTATTTTTCGCTTTTTACAAAACTACCTCTATGAGGAAGTATCTTAATCAATTTTGGCTTCCTCATAGAGGAAGCTTTGTAAAAAGCGAAAAATAATGAGGAAGCAATGTGCAAGTTTACGAAATGTGACGTTTTACGAAATGCAGAGCGAAACCAGTCAATTTTTAAAAAATACAAATTAACGTAAAATCCGAACCGCTTTACCGATCATCACCAAATTTGGTAGGTAGCAGGGCTGAATGTTATTTTTCCTGTGTAGGATTTCACTCGATTATTTGAAATTTTACCTGAATTAGAGCAAAACGAAAATTTTTCGAAAAATTCAAAATCTCATAAAAACCGAGCCACTTTACCGATATGGCCCAAATTCAATTCCAAAGGTCGCATCACTTTGTTGAATTTTAATGCGAAGTTTCAGCCCGATAGTTAAAAATTCGTTCGAGCTAGAGCATTTACGTACTTTTTTCAAAATTTAAAAATTCTTATAAAAATGAAATGTGTCAATCGATTTTCCCGAAATTTATACCAATTGAAGATTAGGTAGTACTGCACATTTTGTTTAAATTTGAGCTGATTCGGTCGAATAGTTTAAAAGTTACAGTCAAATGCATTTTTGGCCTTTCATCACACACACACACACACACATCCGGACATTTTTTCTAAACCACTTTTCTCGATGTTTTAGACCATTCTGAGTAATCTGACATGAAAATCTCGAAAAAAAAAATTTTTCATGAAAACAAAGCTTCCTCTATGAGGAAGCAAAAATGATAAATCTTACACTATAAAAAAAAAAAGCCAACCCGCGTAAAAATAATTATGTCAAATTGAGATCTCAAATCGACATATGTCAAAAAGTGCCATTTTTGAGATGCGTTAAGACAAAATATCTTAGAAAATTTCAAAGGGATTTTGAGATCAATTTGATATCACGTTTACTGATACCAAATTACAATTTGATGTCAATATTCGTGATATGCACAATTGATTTTGATCTTTCAAATGTACTATTAAATTTCAGCGCAATAATTGAAATCAGATTAGTAAAAAAAACTTGGTATCAAATCGATCTCAAAATGGATTTGAAATTTTCTAAGATATTTTGTGTTAAGGCGTCTCAAAAATGGCACTTTTTGAGATATGTCAATTTATGATCACAATTTGACATCATTATTTTTACGCGGGAATTTAAGGAATTCAAGAACCAGGAATTTAAAAATTGCTCAAAGCAAAAAAATAGAACGGAATCATGTTCAAAAGTTAACACTGAGCTGCACGTTACGTTAAATCCGTAGTGTAACGATATCGAATTGATCAAAAGTCACAAAGCGAACGAACAGTAAATATAGTAGTAGTATAGACAATAGTTAAATCACGTTGTTGTGCTGCACCTGTACCCAGCTTGTCCAACGTTAATTACGCGCTCTCTCGCTGCGATAGCCGCACGTCCACCCACATCCCCTCTCGCGTTTAATTAACACGAGCCAAGGGAATATTAGATCGTTGGGTCTCGTCGCAGGGTTTCGGGCTTCGAACTATCCTAGAATGTTGGACATGCGACTATAGTGACGCGGTACGTGCTAATTACACGATTCGGCGAGCGTGTAAAGTGTCGAGTTTCTGAATTGGAGCCAGTTAATAACATATTAATACATAATTAAAAACATACAATATGCATTCGCAAATATTTGAATTAGATTCGAACGATATTCACAAAATTTTCATTAAATCTTTATTGAAAATGATAATTTGATGCAGTCTTCAGAAAAGAGTTATTATTTTTAATGTTAATTAATTGCTTACTTTTCATAATTCTTAAGTGGATTAGCAAAATTTGAAATTGCAGAAAAAAAAGTAAAATTTTTTTTTATGATCTTTGATTGTTTTTGAAACTGTACGTAATTTGGATACTGCATTATAAAATAAAGGTCATTTTCGGAACCCTTAAGTACTGCTATTTTAACCTGAATATTTTTTTGAAGCTGTGAGTGCAATTTTTCACATACTAAATTTTTAAATCAAAACCTTCATCCATTCGACTGGAATATTGGTAAAACTGGATTTTACATATTTTGCCTTATTACTTTTGTAGACTTTTTCAGCCGCCGGCTCTCTCATTTTGTAACTGCTGTGCACAATTTTGTTGCACTTAGTGAACCCGTTTAGGCGGCCTATAGCAGTGTTGTATTTTCATTTTCATTTGCATTTTCTCTGTATATTTTTTTGTATTTTTTGTACTGTTAAATTAATTAAATTTTACATGTTCTTCGCTCTTCTGCCTGCAATATTTATGTTTTTCAAAGGCTTGTCCCGTCTATTGTAAATAAATAAATAAATAAATAAATTACGATGGAACGCCATCTTGTAAGTTACTCTCGAAGGGTTTTCTTATTTTTTATTATCATAATAATAGGCATTAAAAAAAATCATCATATTCATTCACGATCTTGTTATAAACAATAAAACGTGAGCCATTTTATTAAATTTCAAACCATTCTAATTCCCTTAAGTATATTGAGCACATCGATAATTAGATTCAGCAAAAAATGCGATACATCCTAATTGGTTGTTTGGTATTGAATCCCGTGGTGTCATTGACTTCCCAAACTCATTCTAGTTTACAGTCACCTTTTTTTCCCTTCTAGCCGGAAGTCCGGAAGGGAATCTCACGAGTCACTGGGAGTCTGTCGGCCCAAGAGTGAAAATACTTTCGCGTGACCGGTTTCGTGTTTGCATACCATCAGTTTGGTGTAACGGTAAGCCCGGGTTTTGACTTAATCGATTATATTATCCCAGGGTTCACATTGTCATTGTAATTGCGGTAATTCGTATGCCCATGATATCCTCAGGGATGTGGAGGGAAGGAAAAGGGATCAGGGGATGATTCTTCGTGAAACGCAGTTAAGTGCAAGATCTATATGGTCTAAAAGAGGGAACGGAATGGAGATGAAGGGAATCTAGGGCTTTGAGTAGGGGAGAGCAGAGCAAAATGGCTTCGGGGCACGATGGAACAGGGGCATAATGGTACACCTCATCAAAATAACACCAACGTACGCTGAAACCGTAAAAGAATTATATTTTGGTTTAATTACCATGATATTAATCTCACGATATGTTTGAAATTAAATTTAATGTAATATAAACATTTATTGTTTTTTATATCGAATACTTGACTCATTTTATATTTATTTTATATTTAAAATAAATTTTTAATTAAAAATAAAATTTTATATTTAGAATAAATATAAAATGTAAAAGAAATGTAAATATAAATATAAAAGAATTATATTTTGGTTTAATTGCCATGATATTAATCTCACGATATGTTTGAAATTAAATTTAATGTAATATAAACATTAATTGTTTTTTACATCGAATACTTGACTCATTTTATATTTATTTTGAATTATACTACACTGAGAGAAAAATCTGGTAATTGAAAAAAAATATATAGTTAGACTGACGATAATCGAACTATAAACTATAAACACCAGGAGGAACGTCTATATTTTTTGGTTATAGCAAATATAAGAAAATAGTTGATTGAACCATTAATATAATTCCCAGGAGGAACGTCTCTGTTTTATGGTTATAGCAAATATAATTATAGTAGCAATCATCAAAATGATAATAGTTTCAAAAACTATTCTAATATTTTCAAATATGTTGTTTCGTTGCATATACGATTTCAACGTTTGTTTCCAATAACCTTGCAAGTATCGTTTATTGAAACATATTATCATCGCTTCAACCATAAAACATTGCAAGCCTTCCTATATTCGTTTTATCATGTGAAATCGTTAAATCAACGATATGCTTTTCTCTCAGTGTACACTTCGTCAATTGTTAATACAAACTACTGCAATAGAGGAATTTTTTTCAATTTAATTTTTTTTTTGCTGCCTCATAGAGGAAGCTTTGTTTTCGCGAAAAAATATTTTTTCGGGATTTTCATGTCAGAATACTTAAAATGATCTAAAACGCCGCGAAAAATGGTTTGGACGAAATGTCTATATGTGTGTGTGTGTGTGTGCGTATGTGTACAATTTTTTTTAGCACGATAGCCATCGCAATTTATAAGATATAGGGCTCAAATTTGAACCACGAGTAGACTGTAGTTAAACAAGTTATGAGATTGAATTTGGAGTGAATCCGTCAAGAGATTAAAAAATTATGACATTCTGAATTTTTCGAAAAATTAGTTGTAGCGTTCGAACTTTCACAATTTTCAAGATATCTGCCTTAAATTTGGTACATAAGTAAAGTGTGGGTAAACTCAACATCAGTTCGAATCTGGCGAGAATCTGTCAAGGGGTTAAAAAATAATGACATTAAAAATTTTTTAAAACAAGGCTGCAAAGTAGAACTTTGCAAATTGCTTCCTCATATATTGTTGGATTTTTACAAAGCTTCCTCTATGAGGAAGCCAAAATAGATTAACATACTTCCTCATAGAGGTAGATTTGTAAAAATCCAACAATAATGAGGAAGCAATTTGCAAAGTTCTACTTTGCAGCCTTGTTTTTTAGAATTTAATAAGACCGTGGGATGTCACGTGTCAATGTACGAATTTTTGTTTTCCCGTATTACATTTTATCAACGTTCTAATATGACCCGTCTCGTTCGTGCCATTTTTCCCCACTCGCTCCTATGTCCAATCGACGTGCAGGACGATCGTTGACGTAATAAAGTTGCGTAGATGGGAGCCTCTACTATGATGACGTTTAACGGGCACAGGTAGAGATTTGCCCGTTGTCATCGACGGGGTGAGATGTGAGTTATATAAATTATTCAACGCTCATGCATACACACAGGATAAATTGCCGAATACCTGGTGTGTCTACTGCGTCGAAACTATGTGGAAGATAAATGAAGGAAAAAGTAATAGTAAAGAGAAATAGACGAGACGCTATCACATGGACGTTACGACACAATTGAACGATCGAATTAATCAAATTCTAAGAGGCCGATAAATGTTAGTAAAGTCGAGTGGACCTATTAATAATTCGGGACATTTGTTGATTAATTTTGTTGGAAAAGAAGTGATGTCAAAAAATGTCGGACATTTCAATCAGCATTTGGTTTATATTCTCGATAGAATTTTAGTCAATTCATTTTTATGGTATTGTTATGTGGTATATTATGGTATATTATATTATATTAGACTATAGTATTTTATGGTATATTATATTATATTGTTTATGGTAACGTGGTATGATATTATTATTGTCTATAATAATATATTTTCTTGCTTAGATTAATTCTATTTTTTTGTCAGATCAGATAATTTTTTGCTACGCAATTTAATTATAAAGTCCGGTTGATTTTGTAATCAATATTGACAGTCATTGAAGAACGTGAATCATATTCCGAACGTGGTACACCAATTTATCTCTATTTTATTTCTCTAAATGTGGTATTTGAATAAAGACGCACTTTTTACACATTTTTTTACACAAAATTTCAATGAAATGGTGTTAAAAATTGGTATCCATCACTTCACATACCAATAATTCAATACCGAATCATACGCATCGACAAAATTGAATCGTGCCAGAGAAAAAATATTTCTTTTTTCGTTTTTGTCATCACGAAAATTCCGGAAAATGGACCAGCAGTAATTGTACTACCGGTCTGTAAATTTGTACGTTTGGGCAATAATGTACAAAGCTGTAACGTAACGTACGCAAAGAATTGTCCACAATGTGCTTGAACGCTAATGGGATAATGATTTTCGTGAATGCGGTAAAGTGAAAAATTATGAGAATTCATTTTGGAAGAATCAGTGATCTAATTCGGGGAGAAAATTGTGTTCGAGACGAAAAACTCTATTGGAGATCAATGGTGCGAAATTTGCGCGAGCGTGTGAATTCGATCGTCGATAATCCGTAGACCTTTAAGTGTATGAGTATCGAACCCTCGCAGGGCACGAATCTGTGATGGAATGGAGCACATCGCAAGCTAACTTAGGTCGATTTATCCCTCCCTTCATCATTGTCATTTTAATATATAGCTCGTCTCTTTCACACGCTCTCATCCTGTGCACGCCAGGTGAATCGAGAGCATCACGACGTGGACCGTCCAAAGCACGAGAATCGACACGAAGGGTGTTGGGAATAAGGGCGAATCTGTAGGGAAACTAATTTAACGCGGAAATCCATGGTTTATGAAAGAAAAGACCATAATCCGATAGAAAAGACCATAACGAAACAATATTTTCCAACAAAACTATTAAAATTCGAACGACCCTCACAAATCTTACGATATTTCCGATATGAAGGTTTTTTTCAGCTACAATTTTTACGACCGCAAAAGTGGAATAAAAAATATTCTGATCGTGAAGAATATTGCTTGTTTTTTAATGATGTAATCCCATGGTTTACGACTTTCTATGTTGCGAAATGAAAATGTAAGAAATGCGAGAAGAACGAACTTTTTACGAGCAATATCCGTTTTATGAGTACACATTAATTTTGCAAAATTATACTGTGATAGGTATGAATATTTTTATTTGTAATCATTGCTGTTGGCTTGTTGAATGCGCTCGAAAATTGAATAAAACGACGTGTTCGATATTGTCAAAGTATAATCGTTTAATTGTCAATAGCATATTTACTGCTACAATGCAGATAAGATATTTTTTTTTTAATTTGTTTTTCAATGTTAAGCAAGAATTTCTGAGAGATCTTGATAAATAGTAGAATTTTGTTAGAAATATATTCGATACTTTAATTTTGTAAAAGAAAAATGGCGAAATTCAGAAAGTGGATTTCTCAAATTCACCGTTTTTTTGTTTTTTGATTTTAAAAAGTGTCATTTAAGAAATTTCTTTTTCCGTTGCAGAAAGTTTTGACCATCAAAGGAATAATTGTATGACTTCCTAATAAAAAAAAATATACATGAAAATTTTCAACGCGTAAAAGAAAAATGGCGAAATTCAGAAAGAGGATTTTTCAAATTTACCATTTTTTATTTTTTTGATTTAAAAAAGTGTCTGCCATTTAAGAAATTTCTTTTTCAGTGGCAGAAAGTCTTGGCAATTAAAGGAGTAATTGTATGACTTGCTAATAAAAAAAAGTATACATGAAAATTTTCGACACGTAAAAGAAAAATGGTGAAATTCAGAAAGTGGATTTTTCAAATTTACCATTTTGTACTTTTTTGATTTAAAAAAGTGTCTGCCATTTCAGAAATTTCTTTTTCAGTGGCAGAAAGTCTTGGCCATTAAAGGAATAATTGTATGACTTGCTAATAAAAAAAAGTATACATGAAAATTTTCGACACGTAAAAGAAAAATGGCGAAATTCAGAAACTGGATTTTTCAAATTTACCATTTTTTACTTTTTTGATTTAAAAAAGTGTCTGCCATTTAAGAAATTTCTTTTTCCGTTGCAGAAAGTCTTGACCATTAAAGGAGTAATTATATGACTTGCTAATAAAAAAAGGATACATGAAAATTTTCGACGCGTAAAAGAAAAATGGCGAAATTCAGAAAGTGGATTTTATCAAATTTACCATTTTTCACTTTTTTTATTTAAAAAAGTGTCTCCCATTTAAGAAATTTCTTTTTCCGCGGCAGAAAGTCTTGGCCATTAAAGGAATAATTATATGACTTGCTAATAAAAAAAAGTATACATGAAAATTTGCGACACGTAAAATAAAAATGGCGAAATTCAGAAAGTGGATTTTTCAAATTTACCATTTTTTACTTTTTTGATTAAAAAGTGTTTGCTATTTAAGAAACTTTTTTTTTCAGTGGCAGAAAGTCTTGGCGATTAAAGGTGTAATTGTATGACTTCCTAATAAAAAAAAGTATACATGAAAATTTTCGACGCGTAAAAGAAAAATGGCGAAATTCAGAAAGTGGATTTTTCAAATTTACCATTTTTCACTATTTTTATTTAAAAAAGTGTCTACCATTCAAGAAATTTCTTTTTCAGTGGCAGAAAATCTTGATCATCAAAGGAATAATTGTGTGACTTCCTAATAAAAAAAAGTATGCATGAAAATTTTCGACGCGTAAACAAATGATTTTTTACGAAAATATAAAGCTTTTTAAAAAAATGGTACTTACGACTATTCTGTTGGGGGTGACGTCGAGTGGTCTCGCGCCGAGAACTGGGGTTGCAGGGGCGCTACCCCTTCTACAAGCTTTCTCGTACGATGTGTCTGTAAAAAAAACAAAGAAAGCCACATTAAAAATTAGCATAAATGAGAAGATCAACGACCCTGAACAATAAAACGTCATAAACACCATTAATATGTATTATCTGAGGGTAAAGAAAAAAATATCGAATTACATTAAGCTACGTCGTCTCTTGAGAAACAATTTTCTGACTTTTATTCTCACGCCTCATGAGCGGCGAGTGCAAAGCAAAGATTCTCAGTCTCAAATCCGCTACTTTATGAGAACGTAATCCGGAGCCAAGCAACGTACGTTTTTACCCCAGTAATTGGTGTAACCATTTTTTTTCCATTCACCCTGAAGAGATCTAGGAGGCGTTTGAGATTGTCGAGAACTTTTCAAGCGAGAAAAAAGGTAAAATGTTTCTTTGGGGGTGCAAAAAAAAAAAAGGGGGGAAAAAGGTAAAAGCTTAGGTAAAAAACCCCAAAATCTTGTAAATCCGTAGGGTGAACTTCAGGGTTGTGGTTTTTATTCCATTAAGTGAAATTATCACGAAAAACTAGCAGGGGTCCTTCGAGTATTGAATCAGAGAAAAAAAGGACGATTTTAGGAGAAAAAAAATAATGGAATGAAACCCTTTTAACTTAAAGCAAGTAATGTATTGGATGTTTCTTTTCAGCGAGTTAATGGTGCGACTCTTAACGATAATTTTCTTAGATTTAAAGGAGAGAATAAAAAGGTATCCTAAAGCTCATAATTCATGGTAAAGGTCTTAATGCTGCGCGGTTTGTTGCGTCGTGCGCGGCAACTAAAGCCCGCGAGGGGTCAAAGGTCTCACGGGTACGCGACCCGACGTTGTGACCTGATGCGATGCGAGGATAACGAGCCGGAAATTCAAGCCGAGAGACGTACTGTGTTCACGAGTCTCCCAATGCGCACTTAATTTCCACGAATCGGAAGGTATCTGCGTTTCCGTCGTTGTGAAAATTGAGGGCATTTCGTAGATTGTGGCAATAAGTTAGTTAAAATTGAAAAAGTCCCGAACAAATAAGCGTAATAGTAGAATCGTGATTTATGACAAAATATAATTATTTTTATTTATTGAAAATATATAATTATTTTGGTCTGAATATTGCATATTATAATTGAAATAATAATTCCTATTGGCTTACATTATACTTTGCCAATTGGCAATCGAAACAAATAATATTAATTCGCATAAGTTTAATTAATCGCCTTACTTTGATTAACACTGATAAAACGTCATTCAAATTAAATTCAAAGGACCAATTTTCTATTTTACGCACTTTTTACATTAAATCTCACTAACTTTCACTTTAATTGTAACAAATATAACGCACTTGGTTATTTTTGATAAATTTATTTATTGAGATTTTATTAGTAACACTGTTAGAAATTTTTGTATGAAAATTAACATAAAGTATTGGAAGTTTTTTTGCTGATACGCGTATATTAAATTTAATATACAAATATTAATTAATATTGGTGTTTATAATATAATTATTGGAACTTTACAATATATCTGTATATTAAATGAAATTTAATATACCGTATCTGGAAAAGAACTTCCAATACATATATTAATTTTCAAAATATTTTTAACAGTGAAGTTGTTATATAATTTCAATCGGCCGAAAAAATTTTCTCTATAGGTAATATCATTAATTTTTTTGGAAATTCAATATCATCCAAATCCTATTGCATATAAAAATGCCCAACGCACTATATTGTTGGTACTCGATTAAAGGATTTTTTACTGTCGTCTGACTTGCATATGCTTTTCAATATTATCTTAAGCAAAGTTCTTAGGTTTTCCATTCTGCGCATTATTCAGATCAAACTACTAGGCAGATTGGAATGGTTGACATCTCATTTTCTTCCTCATGAAAAGATACATCGGCTAAATGGAGCAAACTATTTTTTTTCGTTCTGAAAGCAAAGTTAATCACTAATTTAGAAAATAGCATAAGATTTATTTATTAATAATTACGTCACTTAAAAAACATTACTTTTTATTAATATTTGCTCCATTTAGCCGGTGTATCTTTTCATGAAAAAGAAAATGAGACGTCAACCATTCCAATCTGCCTAGTAGTTTGATCTGAATCATGCGCAGAATGGAAAACCTAAGAACTTTGCTTAAGATAATATGGAAAAAGCATATGCAAGTCAGACGACACTAAAAAAACCCTTTCATCGAGTACCAACAATATAGTGCGTTGGGCATTTTTATTTGCAATAGGATTTGGATGATATTGAATTTTCAAAATCAATTTTTTTTTTACCTGAATCCCTCCCCTTAAGAGAGAAACAAAAATGTTAAATAAAAAAAGAAACAAAACCTTCTTTCCGACCAATTAGCACTGTTGGACCAAGAGCGAGGTCAAATTTGCTTTTTTTTTCAACTTTTATTCCTTATTATTCCTTTTTCTGTTTCTCGACTCTCCGATGTTTATGGGATAACTGCTTAAATACCTCCATTCGCTCTCGAGACGCGAGAGTGTCTCGAGTTACCGAAGGCCCTTTGCACGCATATTCGCCGTAATTCATGCTTCTTTTTCGCTTATGTGTTGAGGCGAGTGCTTGATGCACGTGTGCAGACTTATACACACGAAAAGCCCAATAATATTGGCATGCACACATCCAGTGCGTATTTTACTGTATATATGTATATAATACGTACACGAATACTGTGCAAAAAAAAAAGAAACAACGTACTGTAATACACTGTACGCACAACAACGTTTACTTTTACCGTTACCCTCCAATTTATTCGAGGGCACTTGGTATTTGAAGCTCGTATTATATCTTTTATAGCTTATGCAGTACTTGTACACACTTTGTCGAGAAGTTAATATGCAAAGGTAACAATAGTGCCGTCGTGAATAATGAAAAAATCAAATACTTCGCTATATTATAACTAAATTGTATTTACACAGTATTATTTTTATTTATTTTCGTACTGTACACAATAAAAAAAATATTTTTTAAAAATCAAAGTAATTTTTTTACAAATAATAAATCAGGTTTTATAATTATGCAAAGGTAACAATAGTGCCGTCGTGAATAATGAAAAAATCAAATACTTCGCTATATTATAACTAAATTGTATTTACACAGTATTATTTTTATTAATTTTCATACTATACAGGATGAAAAAATATTTTTTTAAAATCAGAGTTATGGTTTTACAAATAACAATCCAGATTTTATAATTATGCAAAGGTAACAATAGTGCCGTCGTGAATAATGAAAAAATCAAATACTTCGCTATATTATAACTAAATTGTATTTACGCAATATAATTTTTATTAATTTTCATACTATACACGATAAAAAAATATTTTTGAAAAATCAGAGTTATGGTGTTACAAATAACAAAGCAGATTTTATAATATTTTTTTTTTTAATAGCGGACGAATATACAAAGGTAGGAATTTATTTTTCGGAGTTGGCAAATTTGTTTATGACATTTTTTGACGTAGCAAATTTATATGGTTTGGAATTATATGCAAACAATACTTCCAGTCATGGCTCACAAATAATTTTATTAAATGTTCCTGAGAGAGGAGGCTTAAAAAAATATGTAAAAATTATTAAAAAAAAAAGGAAATAAATGGTGAGTCTGTCTACTTTGAATTAATAAATTCTAAAAAAAAATCTCATGAGCCCGAATGGTTTGGAGTTTATAATTTGCATTTATGGGCTGCTAAGTGTTCTGCAGATGACATGGGAAATGAGGTGTGGTGGGAAAGGCTTGAGATATCACAGACATCAAGCAATGTCATTGAACTTTGAGAATCTCGGGTGCACCAACGTGCATAAATTATTCTAAAGAAAAAAAAAAAAAAACTTGAGACGATGAATACAAACAACATTTATATTTTAACCCTTGCCAATGCAATTAAATAAATAATAACAAATAACATAAAAATTAATTATCTATATCTAAAAAAAATATCCATGTAAACAAAATGAACAAGTTAATTGATAAAATAACAGAAATTCGTTGAGAAGAATACTCGTCACCGAAAAAAGGTAGAAATTATTTACAAAGTATTTAAAAATTAATTATCTATATCTATATTTAAAAAAATATCCATGTAAACAAAATGAACAAGTTAATTGATAAAATAACAGAAATTCGTTGAGAAGAATACTCGTCACCAAAAAAAGGTAGAAAACTGTGGGAACCGGTTTTTTGTTTACGAATCGAATCTTTTGTGATTCGAGATCGTTTTCACGACACCAAAAGCTCCAGCTGTGTGTCGCGTCTGTTATTCTCTGTACAGACGTACGCACAGCATCTCCAAAGTTGCGTATCTCTCTTCTTCGAACCGAAAGGAAAAACGGGTGGGACGATGGCATAGGGCCTTTCGGTTTAGGGCGCGCGCTTCGACTCTTCGCTTTTTCTTTTTTTTTAAGTGACACACGCGAGGTGACGAGCCATAGAAAAGTTACGACTAGCGCGTGCGTGTATTTCTACGACAATTCTGTTCTGCGTACGTCGTCTTAGTTCCACCGCCCAACATGCATAAGTCTCAACGCACCTGGTTACACATGTATTGTGATTCGTAAGAGCTCTCTGCGGGGTTCTTTACTTATGTTTTTTTCCCCTCATGTTAGGGAATGCGAAGACTATATGAGTTCATGTAATTTGGCTATGGAATTACCATCTCGGTTAAAAAACAAATACCAATTCAGACATTTAAGGAAATTTATATAATTTACATATTAATAGAGTTGGCATCCTAATATTTAAAAAAAAATTTAATATATAAATTTATAACAAATTTTATTAGCTAAAAAATATTATAGTAAAAATTATTTAAAATAAAATTAAAATAATAAAATATATTAAAAATGAAAAATAATAGAGTTGGCATTTATTCCTATAGGAATTATGAACCACGCTTCCTAACCCTTTGCGTCTCAGTGGGTCGCTAAGTGAATCACCTTAGATTTAAATGTTTTAAACTAATTTCTAACAATAATTAATGATTTTTTTTTCATTTCGGAAACGAAAAATGTATGCCTCAAAGAGTTAAGCTATATTCTGGAAATGAAAATTTGAATGATTATACGCGAAGAAAAAAAATGTCTACGCTTGACCAATGGCCATCGAATCCACTGGCATGATACCAAATTTCGAGTTTACTTGTCTATTAACTTATGGTTAACAAATAAATCAAGAAAAAACGCTGTTTGCTGTCAATTATACTAAATAAGTTGAATGAAGACCGGAATTAAATCAAACCAACCAACTAAACAAATTGTGTATAGGATCAACCACAAATTTATAGTCGCATGGTCAATTTGTCGTGATCTTCTGGTTGACCCATGCGCTAATTGTTATCTCCTTTTCCTCCTCGACAATTAAGAGTCTTAAGATATATTTGTAGAAGAAAATTTGAATGATTACACGCGTAAAACTGAAAATGTCTACACTTGACCAATGGCCATCGAATCCACTGGCATAATACCAGATTTATGGTTTTTTTTCTCTGTTAGTGTATGGTTAACAAACAAATCAAGAAAAAGCGCTGTTTGCTATCAACTGTACCAAATAAGTTGAATGAAAACCGGAATTAAACCAAACCAATCAACTAAACAAATTGTGTATAGAATCAACCACAAATTTATAGTCGCATGGTTAATTTGTTGTGATCTTATGGTTGACCCATGCTAGTTGTCATCGTATTTTCCTCCTCGACAAGAAAGACTCATTTTCCAGTAACACGCGGAGAGAAATTTCTGTGTTGTGACAACATAAAATGAGGACAACAAAAATCGTTACGTTAGGCTGGCAAATCTTTTGTTCGGCTGACAAATCAGTTTTGCTATGCTGACAAATCTTTTGTTCGGCTGACAAATCTTTTGTTCGGCTGACAAATTTTTTTGCTGAGCTGACCAATCTTTTTGTTAGCCTACCAAAACGATTTTTGTTATCACCGTTTTATGTTGTCACAACACAGAAATTTTTCTCCGTGCATGAATTGAGGACCCAACCAATGTGTTATCAATCATAGTATATTTTTTCTCCTTGTGTATCTATAGCATTTGTAATTTAATCTATTTTTTTTGTAACGTCTCAATTACTGTTTATACAATTAGAGTCAACGATGCACCTGGCATTGCAGATTCTATAGATCGTAGTAATAATTCCAGTTTTTTTATTTCTACAGCGGTGTCTTGGCTTTTCACAGACACACACAGTAAGAAAACGGGTCCGTCGAACGGTTGAAGAGTAAACAAGTTGAAAGAGCTGCTGAGAATTCCAAAGAAAAGGCAAAGACGCACACTAACATGCATCGCAAGAGCTTGTGCGGACGTAAGCATTAAAGCTACATCGACAGAGCTGTACTCAGTTTACATGCTATACTAGTTTCTCTAATGACGAGAGGAACTGTCTTGGTAGAATCCGACTTGCTGGTCGCACGCGCCTGCATTACTGGTTTCGTTAATGATCATGTCCAGAGCACTCCTAGAATTTACAATAAAGAATTCTCCGGCAGTGAATACCTGGCTATGCAAAGATTGAACGACTTCCACCGCAATGGGAAAAAATTACAGCAATGCCTTCAATATTCCTTTCACTATTTAGACGAGTAAACAAAAGGGACAAAGTCATACGTAAAGGTATATCGAAAAAGTCGAACATCTGGACACACAGGTTTGTCTTTGAACCATCGAACAACTCTTACACGGATGGAAAACTTTTGTTGCATCAACAAATCAGTTGCTAATAAATTTGTTAGACCAGCAAAAAGATTTGCTAGGCCAACAAAATTATTTGTCAGGCCAGCAAATACATTTTCTAGGCCAACAAATAAAGTTTGCTGTAGCAAATGTTTTTTGCTAGCATAGTGAAAAAGATCTAGTAGACCGAACTAGATTTTCGTTGACGTAAATAAATTTTCTTATTTGAATAAGATTAATTAGGCCTAATAGGAATTTATTTATTAAATAAATTATTTTTGTTATGTTTAGTATAAACAATGTGGAAATTAATAATCAATTACAGGACTACGTTTTACAATGGATCATTATGTAATAATATGAATAATATTATTTTATTGCTGTTAGATCCAAAAAAAAAGGTAATTTCCACATACAATTTTCCGTTTCCTATTTGGACGAGTAAACAAAAGGAA
Organism: Ephialtes manifestator; assembly: GCA_963970395.1. Classification (NCBI taxonomy): domain Eukaryota; kingdom Metazoa; phylum Arthropoda; class Insecta; order Hymenoptera; family Ichneumonidae; genus Ephialtes; species Ephialtes manifestator. The sequence goes on along the minus strand of OZ019973.1, from coordinate 33,729,929 downwards.
CAAAGTCATACATGAAGGCATATCGAAAAAGTCAAACATCTGGACACTCAGATTTATCTTTAAACCATCGAATAACTCTTACACGGATAGAAAACTTTTGTTGCATCAACAATTCAGTTGCTTATAAATTTGCTAGACCAGCAAAAAGATTTGCTAGGTCTGCAAAATTATTTGTCAGGCCAGCAAATACATTTTCTAGGCCAACAAATAAAATTTGCTGTCACTATGCTAGCAAATGGTTTTTCTCCGTGTAGACAACCGTGGATCAGGAGAACATGCATCAAGAAACGAGGTCTAGTAGATCGAACTAGATTTTAGTTGACGTAAATAAATTTTCTTATTTGAATAAGATTAATTAGGCCTAATAGGACTTTATTTATGAAATAAATTCTTTTTGTCATGTTCAGTATAAACAATGTGGAAATTAATAATTAATTACAGGACTATCTTTTAGAATGGATCATTATGCAATAATATGAATAATATTATTTGATTGCTGTTAAATCCAAAAAAAAAGGTAATTTCCACATACAATTTTCCGTTTACTATTTAGACGAGTAAACAAAAGGAACAAAGTCATACATGAAGGCATATCGAAGAAGTCAAACATCGGGACACTCAGATTTATCTTTGAACCATCGAACAACTCTTACACGGATGGAAAACTTTTGTTGCATCAACAAATCAGTTGCTAATAAATTTGTTAGACCAGCAAAAAGATTTGCTAGGCCAACAAAATTATTTGTCAGGCCAGCAAATACATTTTCTAGGCCAACAAATAAAGTTTGCTGTAGCAAATGTTTTTTGCTAGCATAGTGAAAAAGATCTAGTAGACCGAACTAGATTTTCGTTGACGTAAATAAATTTTCTTATTTGAATAAGATTAATTAGGCCTAATAGGAATTTATTTATTAAATAAATTATTTTTGTTATGTTTAGTATAAACAATGTGGAAATTAATAATCAATTACAGAACTACGTTTTACAATGGATTATGTAATAATATGAATAATATTATTTTATTGCTGTTAGATCCAAAAAAAAAGGTAATTTCCACATACAATTTTCCGTTTCCTATTTGGACGAGTAAACAAAAGGAACAAAGTCATACATGAAGGCATATCGAAAAAGTCAAACATCTGGACACTCAGATTTATCTTTGAACTATCGAACAACTCTTACACGGATAGAAAACTTTTGTTGCATCAACAATTCAGTTGCTTATAAATTTGCTAGACCAGCAAAAAGATTTGCTAGGTCTGCAAAATTATTTGTCAGGCCAGCAAATACATTTTCTAGGCCAACAAATAAAATTTGCTGTCACTATGCTAGCAAATGGTTTTTCTCCGTGTAGACAACCGTGGATCAGGAGACCATGCATCAAGAAAAAAGATCTAGTAGATCGAACTAGATTTTAGTTGACGTAAATAAATTTTCTTATTTGAATAAGATTAATTAGGCCTAATAGGATTTTATTTATTAAATTAATTCTTTTAGTCATGTTCAGTATAAACAATGTGGAAATTAATAATCAATTACAGGACTATCTTTTAGAATGGATCATTATGCAATAATATGAATAATATTATTTGATTGCTGTTAAATCCAAAAAAAAGGTAATTTCCACATACAATTTTCCGTTTCCTATTTGGACGAGTAAACAAAAGGAACAAAGTCATACATGAAGGCATATCGAAAAAGTCGAACATCTGGACACACAGGTTTATCTTTGAACCATCGTACCATTCTTGGGCAGCCGTGGATCAGAAAACCGTGAAGAAACACATACAGGACATGAGCAAGTGGTGCACACCGGTTTTGTCCTAATGACGAGCAAGTCATGCGAGATGGATGAATGAATGATGGAAGAAGAAAAAAACAACACACAAACGTAGCTCGAATATGTATTCTAGTTTCATTAATGATGTCCGAGGGTTCCCTAGAAGAGCAAATATGGCACGTGGAAAACCGGAAAGAAAAGAGGGTACCAACAACTGTACAGATAGATCCCACATTACACATGCAAACGTTCAGTGGTCAGTCGAGTCAATGTGGAAAAAAAAACGATGGAAATTTCAGACGCCGAAAGACCCAACCGAAAAAAGGCGTTCATATATTATTAGATGGACTGATGGTGAAAAGGACTGTTAGAACTCTGATACGAATGTGCAGTAAAGCTTTTTTTCAACGGTTCACAATGAGAGGAAAAAAGTTATGGATCAAATATCCGAGCAATTGCCCTGTGTACAAAGGGTTGCAGGATAAAAATGGCAATGGTCACAAATGTATGAATACAATTGGACAACTGAAAGCCTGGAGCGAAAATGTGGAGTATCACATTGGGAATGAGAGCCACGCCTACACCAGTCAAAATGGGGAAGGCCAAAAAGAAAGTAAGAGTAGCAGGAACGGTAGTTAGATTCAAAGTAGTCGTTAATACTAATTGGGTCTGATGACCTGATGAATCTCAATTCTGTCTTTATCCTAATCGTCATGATTTTGTAGGGTTCTTCTTTGTCATTGTCGCTGACTGATGTAATCGTCTCTCCCTCTAACTTTTTGACGGCAGCAAAGAAGTAGCGTTGAGCTGCAGCTGCAGGCATTGACGGAACATGAGTGAGTGAAAGAAGTAAAAATAAAGAATTGGTGGGCGCCTAGAGAAACGTCAAGCCCTACAGAAAAACGAGACCTTTGTCCGAACAAACTTGGTAGGTACTCAACGACACTAACAGAGATTGGCACCCTATAGTGAAAATGTATTTCAGAAATTTGGGAGAGAAAAATCTGAAGCGAATACCAATATTGAGTTACTGAACTGTAATGAACTTTTCGGTTTTTTTTGCAGAGCGTTCAGAAAAGTCGCGTTTTTCCGACAACGTACGACAATTTTACAAGGGTTGGAACGTCAAGTTTTTTTTGTACACTGATGACAACAGAATGGACCAATTATAACACAGTTGGTCCGTAACCAATAAAACAGAAGTTTTTTGTTGTAATTTTTTACTTGGCTAATATATTGGATTTGGCTTAATTTTTTGGTGAGCATTTTTTTGTGCGCAAAAGATTTTATTTGTGAGCAATTTTTTGTATGCCTTTTTATACTTGGCGTACCATTTTTATTTGAAAAACATTTCTGGTCTTCTTTTTTTTATTCATGCGATCATTGCTTTACATTTTCGAGTATTTCGGATAAAATGGCTGGCACCCCAAGTAAAAAAATTATATATAGTCCGACATATGGAATTGGGCATACCCACATGGAAATAGAAATATATGCACGATATATTCGACGTATAGAACTTTCTGGCGCTAAACGTATATGAAATATATTTTACATATATCCCATACATATATCCCATACATATATTCCATATATTTTGAATATATTTTTGCACACATATATGCAGAATATATGCAGTATATAGAACTTTTCGGCGCCATATATTTAACTTATATGTTACATATATATTTTTCTATGTGGGTATATAGTTTGTATAAACTCTATATACAATCTATATGCAATTTATATATAAGATCACCTATACAGTTCGGTTTATCTATAAATTGTATATAAATTGTATATAGATTTTATAAAAACTATATATGCCCAATTCTATGTTTAAAACTATATATATTTTTTATGTACTCTATATATAATTTTTTTACTTGAGACTATATATTTATTTTTTAGTTTTAACAAAACCGACAACTTTTTGTAATTTTCATTGACAGGGCCAATCACTTTCTCTTTTACCATTTACCATGGACTCGGAATGCACTGATGGGGGTAATTTTGACAAAGAATGATCCTTAACGCGATGCGTATGTATATAAATGCAGCTTGTGGCAGTCGATCTTGCAGTTGAATTGAAACTGAAACGAAATGCAATGAAATAAAGAGGGGCGGTTAAGGGATGACGATATATGCGCATTCCACATATGAATCGCACACGTGCGGGTGCCTATGTAACGTGCGCCACACGATCGTCCAACGAATCCCTAAAATCCAATGTCCCATTGTGAAGTACAGTACGGTTGCGTTTTTCGAAGACCCCTAGCGGTTATTAATGACATGAGCACGAGTGGTACCATCGGTATCTCGCTGTGACTTACCCTGGCCCTTTTTCTCATTCGCCTCGTTGCTTCAAAATTTGATAGAAAAATAACCCTTTCGGTCCTGAAGCTGTGCACCTCCTCCTGTGCATAACTATATCGTCATTCGAATTAATCGTCAAAATCCACGCCCTAAAAATCTCTTTCTTTATCAACCTTTTTCATTCATTCACTGTTTTGTTCTTTATGTAACATCTTGATGGCTTGAAATCGATAGTAGAATTAAAGTCAAAGGCCAATTGCATATAAAATACAAGAATAAAGGTTTTAAATTACTTTTTCAACGTAAATTGTACGTTAACCTGCTTGAATTTTTTCTCAGCGCATGAATGGTTTTAATTTAATGATCGTTTCAGCAGTTTGATCTTCAGATCAATTTATGTTATATTGCACTACGATATGCGTATTTTTTTGTATAAAAAGCGTAGCTTAAAATGGCATTAAGGGGACTGAGATTTTCATCGCAAATCTGCACTTATTGATATTAATATGTATTATTGATACTAGCAAAGATATGAAAAATGTTTGCATTCGTTTTATCATTTTTATTAATGAATGTCACGTGTCCATTTGGATGTCACTGGAATTAAAATGTTGCGAGCGCAGCGCTGCGGTGCTCGAAGAAAATAATTCGAAAATCTTTTGACGTGACAAATCTCGTCAGTCGCTATATGTAGTTTAGGTACTATGCAGTAGTCGGTAGGGTAGAAATTATTTTTAATGCTGTTGGTACAAGGGAGAGTGAACGAACAACCCCTGAACCTTCAGCACCCTTGAACACGAGACTCTTTATGCAGAAAACGAGGACGACGACGACAACCAGGAGGGTACAAGGCCGACTGGGTTCAAAAGTGCATATAATGCACCAGTGCACTCTGCACTATAACGTGCAAAGAGGGCTTATATGCTTTTCAGGGAAAGTGGCTCGTTAACTTGACGAATCTAGCCTCTTAGGCTCCTCCTTATTTCCTTTTTTGTCGTTTTTATTCTCAACTGCAAATATTTCAACTTCATTAAAAATTCATAATTCCATTTTTGCAAAAAATCTTAGAAAAAAGAAAAACAAAATGCAAGACAATCGGACGATGGAAACAGAGTTTTAAGACTCTATTGCATTATAAAACAAATTTTTTTATTACATTATAATTTTATTAATAATTTATGAATCATTTTTTTAATAAATAAGACATTAATAATTTAAATAAATTATTATTTCATAATAATTTATTTTTTAAAATTATTATAATTATATATTATTATATAATTATATTATATTAAAATAATTATTATGAATTAATTTAATACAATATTTACGAATTTTAGGCTCTTTTGAATTATCCAATGATTCTATTTTATTAATAAACAAAAATGTTTGATTAAATTATAATTTCATAATAATTTATTAATAATTAAGATATTAATAATTTTACTAACTTAACACATTCTTTACAAACTTTAGGCTCTCTTAAATCCTTCAATGATTCATGCTAAAAATCCGAAATATAATTGTATGAAAAAAATTTGATAAAAAAACCAGATGTCCGGATTTGATAATATCATTCGTATTCACGCTTAAGAATCGACCATCGAGAAAAGCAGTAGTCTTCACAATCAAGTAAGCTTTATTACCTCTACGTCGATGACCGCTATACGAGTTTCTCGTATCGTAGTGCAATGCAAAGTCGGCGAGATAAGGTCTAGGTCCATAATGTACACTATATCGATCTAGCGCGGGCGTTTGAGTGTCGTTCGATTCGTAGAACGCAACAAAGTAAAAAAAAATAACGATTGAGTATTCGGCGGGAAAGATATCGATACGTTAGATCGTGGGGACGTAATAGCAAAGCTTCAACCACGACGCGAAAAGATCTCGGATCGAACTGAAAGTCCTTCGCGTTCCTTCGATCTCGACTGTGGCGAAGGTGCAGCAGCAAATCGTGACAAGAAGCAGCATTCGTATACCCACTACAACTGCTAACGGACTAAACAGAGAATCGACGAGGAATGCCAGAAGCAGCAGCAGCAGCTAGTGTTAGCAGAAGGAAGACTCGACGATATCCCGCCATTTGTCCGTATAGCAATGATGACATCATTGCATCTGATGACGACGTTATTTGGTTATGCGTACGAAGTATAATGCATGCGGTACATGCGTGTATTCATATAGGTGCGTGAAAGACAACTATAGTTTGATAGAAACGGACGAAGCAATTTTATGATAATTTTCTCAATCGCCACCACCATTGTCTGGTGGTAGAGTTGGTATATTGAAGGATACAATAGGACAAAATGACGTTGGATCATCCCGGTGGAATGTGAATCATATCCCATCAAGTGAAAAACATTTTATGTGGAGTAAAAAATATATATCATTTTAAACATAGATTTGGGCATATATAGTCTAAATACGATCTATATTTATATATAAAAGTAAATGTGAAGTTAATTTATTTTTAGTTTCTTATACTGCACAAAAATGGGTAGATTTAACGCTGTAAAAATTATTTACTATTAGCATAAAATGAGTCAAGACTAGTAAGAAATTAGCTTTAATCTAAAACACTGTTTTGAAAAATTCATTCAATTGTCTCGTTGTTTTTATTTGTGATTGATATATAAAACTAACTGTGAAGTTAATTTATTTTTAGTTTCTTATACTGCCCAAAAATGGGTAGATTTAGACACTGTAAAAATTATTTACTATTAGCAGAAAAAATAATATTACTATTAATAGAAAATGAGTCAAGACTAGTAAAAAAAATCAGCTTTAATCTAAAACACTGTATTTTCAAAAATTCATTCAATTGTCTCGCTGTTTTTATTTGTGATTTATATATAAAAATAACTGTGAAGTTAATTTATTTTTAGTTTCTTATACTGCACAAAAATGGGTAGATTTAGACACTGTAAAAATTATTTACTATTAGCACAAAAAATAATATTATTATTAGCACAAAATGAGTCAAGACTAGTGAAAAATCAGCTTTAATCTAAAACACTGTATTTTCAAAAATTCATTCAATTGTTTCGCTGTTTTTATTTGTGATTTATATATAAAATTAACTGTGAAGTTAATTTATTTTTAGTTTCTTATACTGCACAAAAATGGGTAGATTTAACACTGTAAAAGTTATTTACTATTAGCACAAAAAATAATATTACTATTAGCACAAAATGAGTCAAGACTAGTAAAAAAATCAGCTTTAATCTAAAACACTGTGTTTTCAAAAATTCGGTCAATTGTCTCGCTGTTTTTATTTGTGATTTATATATAAAACTAACTATGAAGTTAATTTATTTTTAATATCTTATACTGCACAAAAATGGGTATATTTAGACACTGTAAAAATTATTTACTATTAGTACAAAAAATAATATTATTATTAGCACAAAATGAGTGAAGACTAGTGAAAAATCAGCTTTAATCTAAAACGCTGTGTTTTAAAAAATTCATTCAATTGTCTCGCTTTTTTCATTTGTGAGCAATTTTTTAACCGGAGGAAAATAATGACGCTTCTGATCCAGATTGTCGCGGGATTTTGATTTTTATTCGCACTATTGTATGAAAATCTTGTATGGGTTTCATGAACCGTGAAAAACTTTATAGGCAGTTCTTTATTAAACTCAATTATTTTCCGACAATATATTTTCCCATAGCAGCGGGAGATTTGTATTATTAGACATGCGATCATTTTGTAAGAATACGAAATCTGATCTAGGCGTTATACGCGCTTGTATGGTTATCTGCGGAGGTTCTGGAAAATCTTTACAACCCTTTTTATCTTCCCTCTAGCTTATTCTTACACGAAGAAAGGATATGAAAAGGCACGTGAGAAAAGGATTTTAACGGGCACTATGAACGCGTTTACTATTATATAGCGTTATAAAAATCGTTATAGATCATGGTGATTGTCTCCTTATCGGGATTCACGATTCAAACTCAATGCCAGCAGTACGATAAAAATCACTCCAATTCTGTACCGGGCTTTACAAACTACGTTATATGGAAAGACGGTCAAATTTTGCTTTTCTAAAAAAAAAAAAAAAAAATTATCTTCCAGCTTTCATTTTCGTAATAATTAGTAAGTCATGAATAAATATTTTTTCGTTACAAAATCACTGATTCGATTTATTATTAATAAATAGTAGTTTATAAAAAAAACTTCAATTATATTTTTCAATTTGTCGTCATCATTTTAATTATCTTTCATCGTCGTCATCATTTAATTATAAAATCTTTTTAATTACAGTAACTATATAAAATAGTTATCGTAACCAGAAAAACCATAAAAATGTTGTAATTGTCATGTAATTATATAAAATACCTAAGGTTATGGCTTTTTTTTCTTGAGGGCGAAAAAAAATTATGTTTGATTTTCCGACCAAAAGTCGAATCTGTGAATTTTAGTATCAGAAACGAAAAAACGTCACTTTTTTCAAAATCATCGTAAAAAAGCATGTAACTGAACTTGTAACTTGAGAACCTTCGATTTTCTTAATTACTCAAGGTACGAATAATAAATTCGGTCTCACGCAAGCACTGATTTAAAAAACCCATAAAAATGTTATAGTTGTACAATTATAATTTTCCTTATCTTCAGCAAAAAAAAAAGTCTTCCACCTTCGATTTTCTAAACTGCGAATTTCAAGGTACGAATTAAAAATTCGGTCTCCCGCAAGCACTGATTAAAAAAAGCCAGAAAAATGTTATAGTTGTCATTTAATAGTTGTACAATTATAATTTTTCTTTTCTTCAGCAAAAAAAAAATGTTTTCCACCTTCGATTTTCTAAGGTGCGAATTTCAAGTTACGAATAAAAACCATAAAAATGTAATAGTTGTTATTTAATAGTTGTACAATTATAATTTTCCTTATCTTCAGCAAAAAAAAAAAAAAGCCTTCCACCTTCGATTTTCTAAGGTGCGAATAAAAAATTCGGTCTCACGCACACACTGATTTAAAAAAGCCATAAAAATGTTATAGTTGTCATTTAATAGTTGTACAATTATAACTTTTCTTTTCTTCAGCAAAAAAAAAATGTTTTCCACCTTCGATTTTCTTAATTACGAACAAAAAATTCGCATAGCACTGAATCAGTTAATTATTATCAGGAAATGCGAAAGTCAAAAGGAGCAGCTTCGCAGCAGCTGGTCCTGCACCCTGTCCTTAAGGTGGATGGTCATTTAGGTACTTAGGTGAATAAATGCTAAGCATTGTAGAGTACGAGATGAGTACTTCGATAGTGCCCATACCGTAGTACCATACCATAGGCCACGAAATGTAAAGAGGTACCTTACATTGTACTGCAAATCCCATAATATACCTATAGCTATTACGTTTTACGAGGGACCACGACGACAAAAACCCTCGAGCGCATTCACTCGTTTTGCATGAACGTAAACGGAAAGAGGGCAACGCTCTCGTGAAACCTGCTGCTGCTTCTGCTGCTGCTGCTGCTGCTTTAGCAACGCAGTGATACGAGTACCAGTCTTGACGTTATTTTCTTCACGAGATGAGAGTTAACCGCTTAACTGGTACGCAAAAGCGGTCTATTCCCTACTACTATTCATAATATTCACACACCATTAACCCCGTGACTGTTAACGCGCCCAAAAGCAGTCACATAAAAGCTAATGTACGCACACTATAGAACATGTTATCGTGATGTAACTATATGGTAAAGTGGAGAGCGCAGAAAAAGGGTTAACTTCGAAACGCTTGTCAATGAAACGAGCTCACGGGACACTTTTTTCTCCCTTAATTTATCGCTTTATTATTTGCTACCCAGGACCAAGAGGATGATTCGCACGTATATGTCTGAATGAAAGGTCCATTAGTGTCGCGTGCGGGACTCAAAAAATGGGGAGGAAAAAAGACTCTCTATTGCGAAAGTTAATGAATTTGTAATACATTTTTTTTCAAACGCGTAAGCATTGAGTGTAATTTTTCAATAATAAAATGAAGGAGGACTGGAACTAATTTTTCTCAACCGGTAATATTTTTTTTTTTTTTTAAAATGCAAAAATTGATGCTTTCATAATTTGTTGATAAATGCTTTGAAACGTTAAGCGTGCCTTATGTTTTTTTCAAACGGGTAAGCATTAAGTTTAATTTTTCAATTTATTGTCACTTTAAAATAAACTGAAGGAGGCTTTGATTGAATTTTAATAAATTCTTTTATTATGAGTGGAACTAATTTTTTCTCATACGATAATAATTTTTTTTTTAATGCAAAAATTGATGCATTCATAATTTGTTTATAAATGCTTTAAAGCGTTAAGCGTGCCTTATTTTTTTCAAACGGGTAAGCATTAAGTTTAATTTTTCAATTTATTGTCACGTTTAAATAAACTGCAGGAGGATTTGATTGAATTTTAATAAATTCTTTTATTATGAGTGGAACTAATCTTTTCTCAAACGGTAATAATTTTTTTTTAATGCAAAAATTGATGTTTTCATAATTTGTTGATAAATGCCTTAAAGCGTTAAACGTGCCTTATTTTTTTCAAACGGGTAAGCATTAAGTTTAATTTTTCAATTTATTGTCACTTTAAAATAAACTGAAGGAGGCTTTGATTGAATTTTAATAAATTCTTTTATTATGAGTGGAACTAATTTTTTCTCATACGATAATAATTTTTTTTTAATGCAAAAATTGATTTTTTCATAATTTGTTGATAAATGCCTTAAAGCGTTAAACGTGCCTTATTTTTTTCAAACGGGTAAGCATTAAGTTTAATTTTTCAATTTATTGTCACTTTAAAATAAACTGAAGGAGGCTTTGATTGAATTTTAATAAATTCTTTTATTATGAGTGGAACTAATTTTTTCTCATACGATAATAATTTTTTTTTAATACAAAAATTGATGCGTTCATAATTTTTTGATAAATGCTTTGAAACGTTAAGCGTGCCTTATTTTTTTCAAACGGGTGAGCATTAAGTTTAATTTTTCAATTTATTGTCACGTTTAAATAAACTGCAGGAGGATTTGATTGAATTTTAATAAATTCTTTTATTATGAGTGGAACTAATTTTTTCTCAAACGGTAATAATTTTTTTTTAATGCAAAAATTGATGTTTTTATAATTTGTTGGTAAATGCCTTAAAGCGTTAAACGTGCCTTATTTTTTTCAAACGGGTAAGCATTAAGTTTAATTTTTCAATTTATTGTCACTTTAAAATAAACTGAAGGAGGCTTTGATTGAATTTTAATAAATTCTTTTATTACGAGTGGAACTAATTTTTTCTCATACGATAATAATTTTTTTTTAATGCAAAAATTGATGCATTCATAATTTATTTATAAATGCTTTAAAGCGTTAAGCGTGCCTTATTTTTTTCAAACGGGTAAGCATTAAGTTTAATTTTTCAATTTATTGTCACTTTTAAATAAACTGCAGGCTGAGGGAGGAGTTGATTGAATTTTTATAAACTATTTTATTATGAGTGGAACTAATTTGTTCTCAGGGAGTAATAAAAAAATATTTCGAAATGTAAAAATTAATCCGTTCATGAAAATATTGATAAATACTTTAATGCGTTAATTATATACTTTGTAGCGAGATAAATTTAATCGTTGCGATAATTTTGGTGACTTTTCGTGCAGATATAAGAATCACGTTCTTCGAAAAGAATTACGGAAAATTCGTAGCGCAAGTGAATATTTATAATTTCGATACTTTCTTACCTCGCTTTTCTTCGTCAGTCATTATATCGCTGGGACTAGTAATTAAGGCAGCTGAAGCTTAAAAGTCTGAAAACTTCGTTTACTACACGTGATAAGATAAACGAAAACGAAAACTGTATTGTTACTTGCACAAAATGTGCAAATAAACAATGCAGAGAGCACAAAATTTTCTGCTGCACTAACAATCGTGATACCATAATAAAATAATTTGTAGTCCCTGCATTAATCGTCCGACTGTCAAATTTTTCATTTTGTAAATAAATATTTTTCCAACAGTCCAATTTTTCCATTATTTTAATTCAGAAATATTTCCAAAATGTCTTTTTTCTTTCATCAGTGAAAATGTTTGTCTTTGTTGACAGGGAAATAACTAAATTAATTGAGACAACAAAAATCCTACAAAAAAATGAAGACAACAAAAAACCTACAAAAAAAAAATTCTAATTTTAGGGACTTTTCAAAGAATAATTAATTTCCCAGATACAAATATATACTGAACAAACGTGTATAGTATTCTGCGAAATGCGACACCGATATTTTCGAGACAACAAAATCCTACAAAAAAAAATTAAGACAACAAAAAACCTACAAAAAAAAATTTCTAATTTTACGGACTTTTCAAAGGATAATGAATTTCCCAGATACAAGTATATACTGAACGAACGTGTATAATATTCTACAAATTGCGACACCGGTTTTTTTCGAGACAACAAAATCCTACAAAAAAAAATGAAGACAACAAAAAACCTAAAAAAAAAAAAATTTTAATTTTACGGACTTTTCAAAGGATAATTAATTTCCCAGATACAAATATATACTGAACGAACGTGTATAGTATTCTACGAAATGCGACACCGGTTTTTTTCGAGACAACAAAATCCTACAAAAAAAAATGAAGACAACAAAAAACCCACAAAAAAAATTCTGATTTTACGGACTTTTCAAAGGATAATTAATTTCCCAGATATAAATATATACTGAACGAACGTGTATAGTATTCTACGAAATGCGACACCGATTTTTTTCGAGACAACAAAATCCTACCAAAAAAATGAAAACAACAAAAAACCTAAAAAAGAAATTTCTAATTTTACAGACTTTTCAAAGAATAATTAATTTCCCAGATATAAATATATACTGAACGAACGTGTATAATATTCTACGAATTGCGACACCGATTTTTTTCGAGACAACAAAATCCTACAAAAAAAATTAATACAAAAAAAAACCTACAAAAAAAAATTTCTAATTTTAGGGACTTTTCAAAGAATAATTAATTTCCCAGATACAAATATATACTGAACAAACGTGTATAGTATTCTGCGAAATGCGACACCGATATTTTCGAGACAACAAAATCCTACAAAAAAATTAAGACACAAAAAACCTGCAAAAAAAAAAATTCTAATTTTACGGACTTTTCAAAGGATAATTAATTTCCCAGATATAAATATATACTGAACGAACGTGTATAGTATTCTGCGGAATGCGACACCCGATTTTTTTCGACAACAAAATCCTACAAAAAAAAATTAAGACAACAAAAAATCAAAAAAAAAAAGTCTAATTTTACGAACTTTTCAAAGAATAATTAATTTCCCAGATATAAATATATACTGAACAAACGTGTATAGTATTCTACGAAATGCGACACCGGTTTTTTTCGAGACACCTTATGTGAATGGAATCATTGTTTTTTTTTACTTCTGACCGAAATTCCAGCTGCGTAATCAACTCGTGACCTAATCGAAAAGCAATGATCTCTTGGGATTCTCAGTCTTGTATAAATACACGTATATTTATTTATAATAGTATTTATAATGGTTGTATTGTATATAGCGCATTTTTCATAGCACAGTTGTAGGTATTATAAACGTATGCTGCCCACGGGACTCGTTTTTGAGGACCCTCAGCTGCCCACGTGCGGTCCGAGCTGAAATGCAGTAGTCGGCTCCGCACGCCCATTGTCCGAAACGATATTTATAGCCGGAGGATGACCGAACGATTTATACAGTTGCGCGTGTATCTTGTACGTTCGTTCGTCGCGCGACGTTCGCTATTCCACCAGACGAGTTCACCGTGTGCGGTCCATTGTATCACCGCAGTTGCAAACTTGCCATTAATGTCGATTCATACACTGACGATGTAATGTATACTCTCCAGTATTGCTACAATAATACGAGAATAACATAGGGACACACAAATACGGCGACAAAAATTCTTCGTGTTTTGATAAAAGTGCGAGCAAGCATCTAGGGGATGCTGTAAAAGTGAGAAAATAAAAAAAAAAGAAAAGGGATACGAGCGTGACGTTATATATGCATTTTACGACCTTGTTGCAGGAGGAGGATCTGTTCACTATCGATTTTACAAGCGTGACGATGCAGCTATTTAGTAGTCTACAGGATATCACGAATGCTGAAGCAAAACGAATACAGAATCAGCTTTTTGCTTCCTCACAGAGGAAGCTTTGTTTTCATGAAATTTTTTTTTTTCGAGATTTTTATGTCAAAACCTTTAAAATGGTTTGAAACGTCGAGAAAAGTGGTTTAGAAAAATTGTCCGGATGTATGTGTATGTGTGTGATGAAAGGCCAAAAATTCATATAACTGTAACTTATAAAGTATTCGACCGAATCAGCGCAAATTTAAACAACATATGCAGTACTACCTAATCTTTAATTGGTATAAATTTCGGGAAAATTGATTGACACATTTCATTTTTATAAGAATTTTGAAATTTTGAAAAAAGTACGTAAATGCTCTAGCTCGAACCAATTTTTAGCTATCGGGCTGAAACTTCGAATTAAAATTGAACAAAGTGATACAAGCTTTGGTATTGAATTTGGGCAAAATCGGTAAAGCGGTTCGGTTTTTATGAGATTTTGAATTTTTCGAAAAATTTTCGTTTTTGCTCTAATTCAGGTAAAATTTCAACTAATCGACTGAAAGTTTCTACACAGGAAAAATAACATTGAGTCCTGCTACGTACCAAATTTGGTGATGATCGGTAAAGCGGTTCGGATTTTACGTGATTTTGAATTTTTTAAAAATTTATTGGTGTCGCTCTGGATTTCGTAAAACGTCAGAAATCATCAAATTCGTCAATAATTTTCATCTTTCGCAAAGCTTCCTCTATGAGGAAGCCAAAAATAAAATAAAGAAACTTTCTCATAGAGGGGGTTTTGTAAAAAGCGAAAAAGAATGAGGAAGCAATGTGGAAGATTCTACTTTGCATCCTTTTTTTTGTTTTTATTTAAGAGATTTTCAATTTTTGTCAAATGAGATTATTTTTTTGAATACTCACTTTTGTTATTCCTGTCTCAGTATTTAGTTAATTTGGTAGAGACTATCAAAAATATATTTGAATCAACTTTTTATTTTAACTCTTTAATGACAAAATTAATTCCGGTGAGGAAAAAAAAATTCTGTATTTCGGACGTTTTTCTGAATATAACTATATATTCACTTTAGTAAAAAATGCACGATGTATTTCTATTAGCATTTTATTGTTTGTCAAACGTATTTCGATTTTTTGAATAAAAGTAAAAAATTACGTTTCAATCTATGTAAAGTATAATATAAATATGCTATAGTATATTTTACATACTAAAATAAAAATAATAAATAAAATATACTATAGTATAATTTACACAAAACCGTAAGTTTTTATTATTCTGCAAAAAATCTATGCCAGAATAATATATTATTCTTAGGCAGCAAATTTGCTATACGTTGGTAGTTAAGAGGTTGAAAAAGCTTAAATTATTCAGGAAAAACTATTTTGTCTGAAAATATTACTTAATAATTTCATGATTTTCAATGCATTTTCATTTTGCCCCACTGTTTTGCATTTCATCGGGTAAAACGTTCTTCTCAACGTCACGAGATTGTCGCATTGTGAACGGATCATAAATTCTCGGCTGCTTTCACTACAAATCGTTGCATATTCTATCTGAATAACATGGTTTAGTATAGTGAAGCCTCATGCCGTCACTACAGATACGCCTTTACATTGTAGCAAACAGTGCTGGTATTCGACGACGCATCCTCGTAAAACTACCTTTTACTGCACACTTTTTGCCCGTCATTGGCCTGTATGTACGGCGCTACAAATAAAGAAAGACAGGAGAAAACGGCGTACGCACAGATTTTATTGTATTTTAAACGCGGGCGCATTTCAACTGCAGATATATAAGTTGGACGTATTCACGAGGGTGTGGAATGACATTGGTGTAGTTTTCAGGGCGTTGTCCCCAATCGCCCTCCAGAGGCTTCGATGAATTATGACAGCGTGCGGATTCACCAAACAATTTCAGGAAAGCCGCCCCTTTTTTTCTTTCATTTTCACCTCGTTATTTACATACTGTTCATACGTATATATTTTATTGTATATTTAGTACACAGTATTTATTGCAGTCTATATGATAAAAATTTTCCCCGTTGCCGTTCATAAATTGTCAATGGTTTATTAATTTATGAAGATCCAGAATCGGTTACGAGGGGATGAATGTGTACGAGGAGTTACCTTTAGAAATAAATTCAGCGTCATAATATTTTGATCAAAAAATGAATTGCATCACTGTTCAGCAATTTAATACCATAACGTCCATGATTTAATTCTGAAAAATATATATCATATTTACCAGATTATTACTCTGTAGGGAAACAAAAGGGTTCGTTAAATATGCGTCAGTCTAACCAACCAATTTAGTAATTAGCACAAACAAGTTCGCTGTAATACAATCAAAAACTTTGTTGATTGCCTCGACGAATTCAATATGATATCAGCATTTTTAATCATTTTTTGACTTTTGATCACAGAATTATAAATTAATTTTATAAGTATTAATAGTAAATCCAGTCTATTCCAAGGTATGTTTTTTATTAATATGGAAAAAAAGAAACTGCATTTACTATCAGCATTTTTAATCATGTCTTTTGATGACAGAATTGTAAATTAATTTTATAAGTATTAATAGTAAATCCAGTCTATTCCAAGGTACGTTTTGTTTTAATATGGAAAAAAAGAAACTGCAATTTACTATCAGCATTTTTAATCATGTCTTTTGATGACAGAATTATAAATTAATTTTATAAGTATTAATAGTAAATCCAGTCTATTCCAAGGTATGTTTTGTTTTAATATGAAAAAAAAAGAAACCATTTACTATCAGCATTTTTAATCATGTATTTTGATTACAGAATTATAAATTAATTTTATAAGTATTAATAGTAAATCCAGTCTATTCCAAGGTATGTTTTTTATTAATATGGAAAAAAAAGAAACTTCATTTACTATCAGCATTTTTAATCATGTCTTTTGATGACAGAATTATAAATTAATTTTATAAGTATTAATAGTAAATCCAGTCTATTCCAAGGTATGCTTTTTATTAATATGGAAAAAAAAGGAACTGCATTTACTATCAGCATTTTTAATCATGTCTTTTGATGACAGAATTATAAATTAATTTTATAAGTATTAATAGTAAATCCAGTCTATTCCAAGGTATGTTTTGTTTTAATATGGAAAAAAAAAGAAACTGCATTTACTATCAGCATTTTTAATCATATCTTTTGATGACAGAATTATAAATTAATTTTATAAGTATTAATAGTAAATCCAGTCTATTCCAAGGTATGTTTTGTTTTAATATGGAAAAAAAAAGAAACTTCATTTACTATCAGCATTTTTAATCATGTCTTTTGATGACAGAATTAAAAATTAATTTTATAAGTATTAATAGTAAATCCAGTCTATTCCAAGGTATGTTTTTTTTTTTAATATGGAAAAAAAAGAAACTGTATTTACTAATATGGAGTTTTCTTGTGACATCTACAAATTTTTAGAAATATTACGTCACGAGTCATTTAAAGTGCATATGGTGGTCCGAGGGTGGATGTTTAATTTGTAGAAATGATGGTAGTGCCTTACCCGAGTTCAACCGCATTGCCCTAAACAGTCTGTGGGCTTCCAGTGCGACACTTCGCCCCCTCTATGTTCAACGACGCGAATCGAACGAGTTCAAATCGCTTACAGTCCAGCGATCGTCAACACAGCATCGTACAAATGGCATAGAAATTTATAAGCGCCTCTACGTGCCACCGCCGTAAATTACAATACGATAGAGCGAAGAATTTTATTTTAATCGGCTCGCCACGATGTCGAAGAGACTTTTTAATGCGTGCCATTCTCCTGCTCTTGTTCGTCACTTCTATTTAACGCTGGGAGGAAAAAGAATCTACACTTCTATGGAACGGGCGTGCCGCTCTCTTTCCAGAGTGACATTACGTCATTCGACTACATCTGTGAATGACTGGAAGCCAACGAATGTACGAACGGGTTGATGTGGGTCTCGCAATTATAACAAGACACATATTGGTCGGTCCAGCTTATAGCAAAGTCACCATATGCTGAAAATCCTCTGAAGCGTAAACCCCTTTACTATCCTAATATCCATTGATAAGCGTAAAAAGTAACTTTCCATTTATTCCAGGTGGTCTCTTCTCACAATCTCCTATGTCAAAAGGTATCGTGAAAAAAATGTAATTATCGTTTACTGACAAAGAGAATTAGCCGACACAACCAACTTGGTAAGTATTAGTTGTTCACAACTAGAAATTGTTGTGTCGACCATTCAATAGGTTGTATAAATATTTCAACTGGTTGTGTTAATCATTCAACTGGTTATGTCAATTATTCAACTAGTTGAGTCTATGATTCAACTGCTTCTGTCAGTTATTCACTGGGTTGTGAAAATCATTCAACTGGTTGTGTCTATCATTCAACTGGTTATGTCAATTATTCAACTCGTTGTGTCTATCATTCAACTGCTTCTGCCAATTATTCACCTGGTTGTGAAAATCATTGAACTGGTTGTATCAATTATTCAACTGGTTGTGTCTATCATTCAACTGGTTGTGTCAATCATTCAACTGGTTGTGTTAAACATTCGACTGGTTGTGTCAATTATTCAACTGGTTGTGTCAATCATTCGACTGGTTGTGTCAATTATTCAACTGGTTGTATCAATCATTCAACTGGTTGTGTCAATTATTCAACTGGTTGTGTCAATCATTAAACTGGTTGTGTCAATTATTCAACTGGTTGTGTTAATCATTCAACTGGTTGTGTTAATCATTCAACTGGTTGTGTCAATTGTTCAACTGGTTGTGTCAATCATTCAACTGGTTGTGTCAATTATTCAACTGGTTGTGCCAATTATTCAATTGGTTGTGTCTATTATTCAACTGGTTATGTAAATTATTCAACTGGTTGTGTCAATCATTCAACTGGTTGTGTCAATTATTCAACTGGTTGTGTCAATCATTCGACTGGTTGTGTCAATTATTCAACTGGTTGTGTCAATCATTCAATTGGTTGTGTCAATTATTCAACTGGTTGTGTCAATTATTCAACTGGTTGTGTCTATCATTCAACTGGTTGTGTCTATCATTCAACTGGTTGTGTCTATCATTCTATTTTGAATTTTTTCTAAACTCACTTATCACGCCCTAAATTTCGCATTTTTTAAGATAGTCGACTCAAATTTGGTCCACGAATGGACTATTATAGACTGACAATTTGTATCAAACTTTGTGAAAATCGCTTGAACCATTAAATTTACATGGGATTTTGGAGTTTTCGAATTTTATGAAAAATTATTATTCCGGTTCTAGTACGAGTTTAGGAAGTAAATATTGATCTAGGAGTACAATGAGTTTAAAAAAATATATACATTTTTTCAGCTTTGTGAAAAATATAAATTAATGAGGAAGCAATATGCAAACTTCTGCTTTGCAACTTTTTTTTCCTTCGACCACATATTACTAACCAGAAAGCAGTCAATTCGTTCTCTCTGTGTTTTGAAGTCAACAAATACAGAACCACAAAAAAAAATATATGTTAATTCCTGTCGACACCCTTAGCCTCGTAAATTCAATCGTCGGTTTGTTCAATTATAGCTGTCGAATTTTCGTTGCATACGCTTTCGATAAGTTCCGATAAATCTTCATCGCATGTTCGTGCAATGCTGCTATATCAATGCTTACCGCGGCGTTATTTCCATTCAATGATACGTAATTTATGCGTATCGGCTTAACAAACAACGAGTGAACGCTGAACGACGATATAATAGAACATATAACAGGGATACCCATATATATATACTTATACATATATATATCTACACCTATAGGTGAAAAAGGGTTAGGGGATGTATTAAAGGGTCGTAAAAACTCGGGGAAGCTTAAGCCCGATGCGTTCACAACAACATATCGTAACCAAGGATCGGGTGAGCGCCGCAAAATACATATACCTGCGCAGCCTGTCGATATAGATCATCTCGTTCGTTCGTTCGATGCATAATCGATAGAACTCCTGCAGTATTGGTAAACCAGTAGCCGAGGCTTTTGGGGGTTCAATTTGGAAAGGAGCCTTTATATTTGGAAGCCCACTCGTCGGTCGAGCGTGAAATCACGATGGAATAATAACGAAATAACCATAAGTTCAAAGCTTCTCTTCTCTTCTTCCACTTCCCGTTCGCTATATATATTACCAACATCGAGATTAGCGTGACGCTCGGAATACCTGCATAATATTTGCCTTACCAAAGAGGCTTATCAATACGCACATATGCTCAGCCACTCCAAATCAATGTTGAAAACTGGAAGCCATTGCGACCAAGTTCCAGTGGATATTCGTGTAATTTCAAATAACTGCGGAATTCATAGGTATAAAGATAATAGAACGAATAAAAACTCGTACGGATAATATTTACGTTTGTAAGCTTTGCGAAATTTGAGAAATTCATTAAAAGTTTGTTAGAAGATTCGAAACGGAATTTGGGTAAAATAAAAATAAATAACGTATTGTCGAAAAATCAATTTAGTCTCAGGATTCATAAAGATTTTTGTTACAATTTTTTATGTATTTGAGATATCAAAAATTTCAAAGCGATTATTTAATGCCTTATTTTACATTGTATTTAATTTTCCAACTATGGATGGTCGAAATCCAAAAGAAAGTATAATCAAGAGTCGCGGTAGCGACTCGACGCCAAGTTAAAAAAGAAATTATTATATTATCCCATGTGCATTTACGGTATTTAAATCGATATATACGAATATTTATTTTTAATATGACGACTTTGCGTAGCATCTAATGAGTAATAAATAATTCTATAAATTGAATCTGAAAATTAATATACGGTATATGCATTCGAGCTTTATATACGATATATTAATTTTCAAAAACAAATGTTTTACACTGTTAAAAATACAGGTGAATTTAATATACCAAACGATATTTAATTTACGAAACGGGTATATGAATTTCATATTAATATACTTTTATAATAAATTTAATAATAGTATAAGAATTCTCCGCTACTAGTATTTGAAAATGACTAAAAATTAGTGTTTTTCAATTTTTAGAAATCAAAATTACTAAAAATTAGTATTTTTCAATTTTTAAAAATCAAAATTACTAAAAATTAGTATTTTTCAATTTTTTAAAATCAACATTATTAAAAATTAGTATTTTTCAATTTTTTAAAATCAAAATTACTAAAAATTAGTATTTTTCAATTTTTAAAAATCAAAATTACTAAAAATTAGTATTTTTCAATTTTTTAAAATCAGAATTACTAAAAAATAGTATTTTTCAATTTTTTAAAATCAAAATTACTAAAAATTAGTATTTTTCAATTTTTTTAAATCAAAATTACTAAAAATTAGTATTTTTCAATTTTAAAAAATCAAAATTACTAAAAATTAGTATTTTTCAATGACGAATGCATCTGAAAATTAATATAACGGTATATGCATCCGAGCTTTATATCCTGTATATTAATTTTCAAACAAAATTTGTTTACAGTGCAGGTTTCATTGACTTGTCGATTTAAAATACTGCATTAAAAAAAATTACGTTTATTGATGCAGTTACAATTATATTCAGTCCGTTATTCAATTTAACTCGACTCGTGGCATGTACATCCGTTATATAAGCGAGTTTTTCGTCATAAAAATCACGTAAAAATGGGTTATGTCCCGATGCTTGTATCGGGCAAACATACAAACTTTTTATTTTTAATATCCTAACGGATTCCCGGTGGTCGCGTATATCCCGACGCGGTTTCCCGTTTGGTACAGGGTTTTTCCTCGTCTTCATATTTATCTCACCGCCATTGCTAAGCTGTACACACTACCGAACTGTGTGAGGCTGATAAAGCAGCCGTATCGAGGAATCCCTCCGAGCGATTGCAACGCGTCGAGTGAATCACATTAAGCTTCGAGAACCAGCTACAGCGGCATTACCTTTTCCCATGTGCTGCGAGACACGACGAGAGATTCCGTTCATTTTAAAAGAATTAAAAATTTAAACATCCTTCGTATAAATCATGAAAGATGATATTCGTATAATATCATCCTGTCTGGCAATGTCGCATTTACCAATATTAATCGTCTTCGATTTTTCTCACAAGACTGAAAATGGACTTTTGCTATGAGGCTGTAAATTCCAAACGTCATTAGAAAGACAATTTTTTTTATATTAGAATAATATTCAATACACAATAAGAAATATTACTTTTTATAAACAGTCGAACTTAAATTTGGATTTTTGTATTTTTAACAACAATTTCTTGTCCACATACGTGAAAAGAATTTTTTTTGCTAATTTTGTATAAAAATATATTCTGGGTTCCATTGAATTATTATATATTTTTCTTACAGTCGCTCGGAAAAAAGGCTTTGTCGAAAATGCGACCAAGTACTTGGGTTGTATTGACCAATAATTCGGATGGGTTTAGTAATTAATTCTACTAATTAAAGACTAAAGTAATTTAAAAAAAAAATTATAATAGTTCAATGTAATATAGAATATATTTTTATGCAAAATGTACAACAAAAAATCTGTGCACGCAATTTTTGTTAAAAACACAAAAATTCAAAATTTCAATTTCTCTGTTTACAAAAAGTACTATTTCTAATTGTGATTAATTAATGAATTAATTAATTAATACAGTTTAGATATGTGGCACCGAACATAGATAAATTATATATTTATATAATTATATATATAAAAATAAATTAATTAAAAATTTATTCTAATGGAAAAATTTTATTTTTATGCAAAATGTAGAACAACAAAAAATCGTTGCACGAAATTTTTGTTAAAAATACTGAAATTCAAAATTTAAATTTCACTCTTTACAAAATATAAACGATTTTTTCTCTGTTTACAAAAAGTACTATTTCTAATTATGATTAATTAATTAATTAATTAATCACAATTAGAAATAGTACTTTTTGTAAACAGAGAAATTTACATTTTGTTACAATTAATTAATTAATTAATTAATACAGTTTAGATAAGTGGCACCGAGACACAGATAAATTTTATATTTATATAATTATATATATAAATAAATAAATAAAAAATTTATTCTAATGGAAAAATTCGTCTAATATTATATATAAGAATTATATAATAAATCGTGGTTCTTTTTTTCAGCCAAGCCTGTATTTTTCAGTGCACTATGCTGCATTTTTTCAATTGCATTCCAAATTTGAAAAAAAAAAAAAAAAAAATACACGAAGAGGTATTGCTGGCGCCGCAATGATTTTGCAGATCTGCAATGCAATTACAACCGAGCATAACGTAGCCTACATTACATCGCAGACATTATTGTGCGGAAGGCCGGTCGTCGGTTACGCAAGAAGCGTGGGAGCGGTGTTACCGTAATTCGACTTACACGATGGTGCGTTATGTAGGTGAGTAGGAAATAGTCACCTACCTACAGGAGCCCACTGGACTAGTTGTGTTAAGCTTATCAGTTAAGCTATATGTTCTAACCCAGCATGAATATATTAGCACGTAGGTAAACCCATGAATATACGCACCATAAACCTACATGCATACATAATTATGTTTTGATCGTGTTAAGCGTAATTATCCTGCAACTATTGCAGTAATAAACTCACACGCAGCAATGAAGTGAAATTAAGATATAAGAAAATATATATCCAAAGTGTGCAACGCGTTGAAAAAAAAACAATAAAAATAAAAATAAAATTAAAACTGCATTTTCCTTTTCCAGGTGTTACTGATGTAATCTTAATTAATTCTAGAACTGGCAATCAGTGTGTAGGAAGTGATAAATACACGCGATAAAGTTCACGCTGAGAATTGTTGATTCATAGCTATAGGAAAAGTGTTTACCTTTGCGAGAATTTGAACTGTTTAAGCATATGGAAAAAAAATAAAGCGTGCATTGGATAAAACATTGAAAATAAACAACAAATGTGATGTAAGATGAGACTGGCGCATTATTATGATGCAGTGGAAGGGTTACAACCGGAGACAGGAAGACGCGACAGTACATAATAGTGAGACTGAAACGCTTACATATGCACGATGTGCTTTAATATAGTAAACGTAACATTCCGTCGAGTGTAGTCGTATGTATATTGCAGACAATTCCGAGGTCACGATATAAACTCGACAGCCGGCAACGGGCTGCCTCTTATCGCGACCTCCTGTACGTCGTGAAATGATTTGATTACTGCGTTCATCCATGCATCCACATGCACACAATGATGCAGAGACTATACGCTTATTGACGAACGAATCCTGATGATAATATTACTTATTTTGTTTTGCTATTTTCTCGTAACAAGCATCTCTATTCATCTGAATCATCGTTAATGTTGAACATCTTTTTTTTTTAATTTGTTGTGAATGAATTTGTGGTATTGAGGTTAATGACAGAAATATTCCGATGAGTAGATTTATGAAATGAGTTGAAAAGGAAAAAGATGTATTATTTTAGTATTTTTTAGTATATAGAGTTTTTTAGAATGAAGGACGATTTAAACCTTTTAATGGGCAATCGAAAAGTTTTTTCGAATGTTGGACACTTTTTAAAAACACGAATAGAAAATGCTTTTGCTGAAATTCTGAGGATAATATTAGTCGTGTTGTTTTGCTATTTTCTCGTAACAAGCATTTCTATTAATCCGAATCATCGTTAATGTTGAACGTTTTTTTTGTTTTATTATGAATGAATTTGTCGTATTGAAATGAGCCTAAAAGCCAAAAGGTAAAAACTGCGTTATTTTAGCATTTTTTAGCTTGTATATAGAATTCTTCAGAATTCTTCAGAATCATTAACAATGATTCAGAATTCTTCAGAATTCTTCAGAATTCTATATACAAGCTAGTGCCAAGTCTAGTGCTCGACAAATTTTTTCCAATGATGGACACTTTTTAAAAAACAAAAATAGGAAATACTATTACTGAAAAATTCACTTTCCACCGTTTGTATATGTAAATGTAAAGTATTGAGGTTAATGGCAGAAATATTCCGATCAGAAGATTTGCAAAATAAGCCTAAAAGCCGAAAGGTAAAAGATGCATTATTTTTATATTTTTTAGCTTCTATATGAAATTATTCAGAATACAGTACGATTTTAACCTTTTAACCGCCAAGTTTAGTTCTCGAATTTTTTTTTCCAATGCTGGACACTTTTTACAACTAAAAATAGAAAATGGCATTACTAAAAAAATTCACTTTGTAACATTATATATGCAAATGTGTATTATGAAATTTCAATATTTTGTGCATTTCTAATAGAATCCAATGTTTATCAAATTCTCCCCAAATTTAAAAATAATTTTTTTTTTTCCAATAGCTTAATATACATTTTTAATGGAATGAATCCTCCTTAGTATAATATAATAGGCTAAATATATAAATTGTAACCACACTTTAGCTATTTTATTTTAATTAACGGCTTTTTGGTATAAAAATATTCATTCAAATACGAAATTTCGACTTGGGTTAAATAAAACAGGAAAAAAATATGTTGTCATCACCTATTACAATTATGTAGTGACAAAAAAAATGTGATACAATCTTTGAATGTGTCGGCAGGTCTGAACCTCACTAGTTTATTTTTTAATACCACTTCATTCGGTGAAAAAGGTTTTCTTTTTTTTTTTTTAATTCGTAAGTTCCCTGCAGTCAATGTGTGTCGTATTTTCCATAGCGTTAATTGAAAACCAGATGGCCTTTCGGCGCCGGGGGGTCGTACGTGTTTCTTGTGCCGGAAGCTCCTTTCGACCGGAAGGGGATATTTCGTAACGGATCGAGTGGCACGGTTAATTCGAGCGAGAAGTTAGCGTCGACAGCGATAGGTACGTCTTTCCTTCTCGTTTCTAGAGTATATTACCGGTTCGTTTTGTCTGTCTATCATTATCTTATAATAAGTGGGCTTCGAGTTGTCTGCGCGGTAGCTTTTCCCTTATGATAACGCTAACTACTTGCCAGGCGTTTGTCGAACCTCGAAGAGCCTTCGTGTAATTATTATCTGCTCGAATCGACTGCTCTTCCACCGCCTTTGATGCTCATTAATGCACGTGACGAATGAAGGTCGTAAGAAATGATTTTTAAAAAAATTAATAAATAACGACGAAAGATAAATAACATATATTATGTACGTGAAAATTGTGCACGAAATTTTTGTTAAAAATACAAAAAATTTAAATTTAAATTTCACTCTTTACAAAAAGTACTATTTCTAATTGTGGCTAATTAATTATTTAATTAATTAATTAACAGTGAAATTAAAATTGTTATTAATTAATTAATAATTAATTGATTATATTAATTAATAAATTAATACAGTTCAGATATGTGGCACCGAGACACAGATAAATTATATATATATTTATATATATATAAATAAATATTTATATTATTTATATAATTATATATATAAATAAATAAATAAAAAATTTATTCTAATGAAAAAATTCGTCTAATATTATATATAAGAATTATATAATAATTCGTGGTACTTTTTTTTTAGAGTTTTAAAACAAAATTAATAAATAACGACGAAAGATAAATAACATATATTATGTACGTGAAATTGACCCTGCTGTATTTCCGAGACTTTAGAAGAAACATTCACTCAGCCCAGAATAGTTTAGAGATGATGGAAATTATTAGCGAGGAATGCCAGTCAACCGTTTCACATTTAATGCTCCTTAAGGTAGTCCTTACGCCTGGTATTCATTTCGCATACGTTCGAGAAAAATTACAGGGAATTGCAAACTCTTCTCGATGGTATAAAAATCTGAAAAAATTCATGCACGTTAGAGGTACTGAAAAGATTAATTTTGCATAATAATTATTCTGAAATGTTATTAACAAACTGATGAAAAAAAAATTGTTCAACAAATTTCCCGGAAACCAATATTTAAAAAAAATGATTCGTTCATTTTTCTGAATACGTACACTCAGAAAAAAGCTTGGTTAGAATTACCAAAAAATTGGTTAAAAATGTTATCAAGAAAACTTGGTGGGCACAACCAAGTTATTGACTAACATAACCAAGTTATTGACTAACATAACCAAGTTATTAGCTAACATAACCAAATTATTAGCTAACATAACCAAGGATTTGGTAAGACAACCAAGTATTTAGTACGCCTAATCAATAACTTGGTTGCGCCTACCAATTTTTCTTGGTAAAATTTTTAACCAAAATCTTAGTAAGCCCAAGCGCTCTGTGTATGAATTTTTACACATTTTTAAATACACTTTGAATTTTTTTCTTTTTTATATGGAAAAAACACAAAATTCAAAGTGAATTTAAAAATTTGAAAAAAATTCATACGTATTCAGAAGAATGCACGAATCATTTTTATTTAAAGATAAAAAAATTAAAAAAAAACAATTTTTGTGTGTGCAATTCAAGTGTTTGCAATTCCCTGTCATTTCTCTCGAACTTATGCGAAATTAATACCAGGCGCATGTGACGTACGAAGGTAGTAAACAATTATTTAAAAATAAATAAATAGATAACAACGAAATATAAATAACATATATTATGCGCGTAAAATTGGCCCTACTGTATTTCCAAGACTTCAGAAGAAACATTCACTCAGCCCAGAACAGTTTAGACACGAGAGAAATTATTAGCGAGGAATGCCAGTCAACCGTTTCACGTTTGGCATAACTTGAAGTGAACGTGCTGGAATCTCGTGATGAATTCTACAGGTAGTCAAACGCGGCTTTCTTAGCAGCCACATATTTTACAAGCTGAAAGAAAATTCTCCTCATATCTACTGAACGTGAACAAATTCGAATTTTGTTTGAAATTTTCCTGCCCGCCAATTTATTCAATTATTGTGAAACGTTATTTGAATCATCATTCTGAGAAAAATAATGTTACAAACGTTGAGATAATATTATGGAATTCCTGCAATTCGTGGGACACGTAATTAATCTAATATCTACACGTGATATTACTGTGAAATATTATTGAATCATTAATTAATTTCATGTAGTATAATTTGACAGCGCGAAATTTTCGAATTTCGCGTCATGCGTAATTAACGTGTTCCTCTCGTACATCTGTGAAATTAACGCATTTTAGAGACGGTCATGGACCGAAAATTTGATCAGAATGTCTCAACGCCTCCCTTTCCCCCTCTTCCACCTCTTTCGTTCACAGCGTCGCAGAATATAGTAACTAAAATCGATTTCAAGCGCTTAGCAACACGAACGTTTTCACTGAATAATAGCAAGTTGAAGTGCGATTCGAAATAACATTGTCGGAATTGAAGTGAAAATGGTCGACTTCATCTTTATTATTATATTTCAATATAGAATATTGGTAAAATTCAACGATTCTTTTTTGGTTGTTCTCTGAACAACATATAGGGGGCAAAACGGGCATCACGACTGAAAATGACAATTGGGGGCAAAACGGGCATCGTTTCAACTTTTTCGAATACGACTTTTTTCAATTTCCTGACATTTCTTACTCGAAAATTTCGGAAAATAATTGGTGATGTCAATAAAACAGGCAGGGACGCAAAACAGGCATCTCGGCTAAATATAAGTATTGGGATCAAAATTGGAACCAAATCATAAAATGAGAATTTCGTTCTAATTGATTTCTTTATAATATACCGACTTTTTTTTTCAAAGAATTAATTTGATTATAAAATTTTTGAAAAATTCATTTGACTATATTTTTTTTCTTTGCTCAACAAAGTATCGAAAAAAAGTTCTGAACGGATGGTTAAAAAAATTCTGATCTGGTGAAGATTATCAATTTTTTTTCATCACCAATTTGACGTATTTTCCGCACTTTCCCTTTCTAAGGAACGTAAAAAACTGAGACAAATCGTTTTTACGAAAATTGAGACGGTGCCCGTTTTGCCCCCAATCCCGATTTTTAATGGAGCTGCCCGTCTTGCCCCCACCTCGAAAAATAATGCCCAATTCGATTTCAAGCGTTTAGCAACACGAACATTTTCACTGAATAATAGCAAGTTGAAGTGCAATTCGAAATAACTTAATTATTTTTATTTGACTTAATTTGTATTATACTTCAATATAGAATATTGGTAAAATTAAACGATTCTTTTTTGGGGCTCTGAATAACATATAAAGTGAAATATCTTTTTAAGTATGTGAAAAATAATGTCCAATTCGATTTCAAGCGTTTAGCAACACGAACATTTTCACTGAATAATATCAACTTGAAGTGCAATTCGAAATAACTTAATTATTTCTATTTGACTTAATTTGTATTATACTTCAATATAGAATATTGGTAGAATTCAACGATTCTTTTTTGGGGCTCTGAACAATATATAAAGTGAAATATCTTTTCAATTATGTGAAAAATAATGCCCAATTTGATTTCAAGCGTTTGGCAACATGAACATTTTCACTGAATAATATCAAGTTGAAGTGCAATTCGAAATAACTTAATTATTTTTATTTGACTTATTTTTTATTATACTTCAATATAAAATATTGGTAAAATTCAACGATTCTTTTTTGGGGCTCTGAACAATATAGAAAGTGAAATATCTTTTCAAGTATGTGAAAAATAATGTCCAATTCGATTTCAAGCGCAAATAATAGCAACTTGAAGTGCAATTCGACATAACTTAATTTTTTTTATTTGACTTAATTTTTTATTATACTTCAACATAGAATATTGGTAAAATTCAACGATTCTTTTTTGGGGCTCAGAACAATATATAAAGTGAAATATATTTTCAAGTATGTGAAAAATAATCCCCAATTCGATTTCAAGCGTTTAGCAACACGAACGTTTTCACTGAATAATATCAAGTTGAAGTGCAATTCGAAATAACTTAATTATTTTTATTTGACTTAATTTTTATTATACTTCAATATAGAATATTGGTAGAATTCAACGATTCTTTTTTGGAGCTCTGAACAACATATAAAGTGAAATATCTTTTTAAGTATGTGAAAAATAATGATAAGATAATAACACGAACGTTTTTACTGAATAATAGGAGGTTGAAGTGCAATTCGAAATAACTTAATTTTTATTATTTCACTTAATTTTTCTTATACTTCAATATAGAATATTGGTAAAATTCAACGATTCTTTTTTGGGGCTCTGAACAATATATAAAGTGAAATACATTTTTAAGTATGTGAAAAATAATGTCGAATTTGATAAAAATGACAAATTTGCAATATGGAGGTCACTGCATTTTTATACCACAACAAAATTCTTTCCAACAAAGAATATAAAAGGGTCTCTGTTTTTACCACTAATCACACGCTATTTCAGGCACAGCTCATTCGCGGTGTCGCCGCGACAGCTGATGAACGTTGCGAAACTAACGCAGGCTCGGTGTTTTTTTTTACACGATGCCAATGAAGAAGAATAAAGGGCAATTTGCGGCGAGCCGCGAACCGGCTGCGTGTACGACATAAGGCTATCGTTCTCGAACGAGTACATCTCGCTTTGCACTATGTGGCTTACTGCAGCATGTAACTTGGATATTCCAGTTCAAGAACGCTACACGGAATTTATCAGACGCTATGGTAAAAATTATCAAACGCGCCTGGTATTGGGAAACCATAGCCGCCACCTCACGAAAAGTATGAGAACTATGAGAATTTCTACCACATACATAGAATTTTTAACCATATTTCATGGTAAAAATTTTCGTAGTTCTCGTACTTGTTGATAGGTGGCGTTATGGCTTCCCTGTACCAGGAATTTACGATACTTTTTACTAGAAATATGGTAAAAATTATTAGATCCTTCTATCCGTGTAAAACAAAATATATGTATCCACATTAAAATATTGAATTTTCAGATCATTAATTTCTTAACACAATTGTACATACATTCAATTTAAAAAGTGTAAGTATAAGACACTATAATATTCGTGAGTTCTTTTTTTTCAAATTCTTTGTGCTGCTGCAAGAAAATTTTCCATATCTCTGCGTTTTGCTTTGGTAGAAAAATTTACTAACGAAATCCATGGCTCGAAATGGTACACGAGCTTAATTCAAAGTGCTGCAATAGTCGACTAACTATATGGGTAGGGGAGATGGGGGTAAAACGGGCAGGGGGGCAAATCGGGCAGCTCCATTAAAAATCGGGATTGGGGGCAAAACGGGCACCGTCTCAATTTTCGTAAAAATGATTTGTCTCAGTTTTTTCCGTTCCTTAGATAGGTAAAGTGCGGAAAATACGTCAAATTGGTGATGAAAAAAAATTGATAATCTTCATCAGATCAGAATTTTTTTAACCATCCGTTCAGAACTTTTTTTCGATACTTTGTTGAGCAAAGAAAAAAAATATAGTCAAATGAATTTTTCAAAAAATTTATAATCAAATTAATTCTTTTAAAAAAAAAGTCGGTATATCATAAAGAAATCAATTGAACGTAATTTTCATTTTATGATTTGGTGCCAATTTTGACCTCGATACTTATATTTAGCCGAGATGCCTGTTTTGCCTCCCTGCCTGTTTTATTGACATCACCAATTATTTTCCGAAATTTTCAAGTAAGAAATGTCAGGAAATTGAAAAAAGACGTGTTCGAAAAAGTTGAAACGATGCCCGTTTTGCCCCTAATTGTCATTTTCAGTCGTGATGCCCGTTTTGCCCCCATCTCCCCTATGTAAATCTATTGCTATGTATACGTTCATGTGTTCACCTACAAGAGGTGAACACGTTTGCTCTGACAATCCTCTGTGCTGCTTTGTGTATTTCCGATTGGTTAGTACCGAATCGAGAACTCTCAGTCCCTCTGTGTCTGAGCACTCCAGAGATCCTTTGTCCTGGAATCCCTGGAGTATAGCTGGATCACGGACGACCCAATAAACTGAATGTGGCGCCCAATAATAAATTCAAGAAGAGGAAGCCGCCCGCGATGCCAAAGAGTCCTTGAGGGCACGATTGTGCATTTCGGAGAGCTCTTCGTTGGGCATCGTGCCGGCCCATTACGTCCGAAATTGAGCATATGCATATATAACGGATACGTACACCAAGGCTGAATATTGCCCCAGAGGATATAGACTTGTAACTGTATCTTTAGTGTATACCTTTCGTGTATACACTAAAAAAAATTCAATTGCGGGCTGCCAAAAATAAGTATTTTTGGAATTAAGTTCTTACTCGTTCAACCTCATTCAACATTGAAATAATAAAATATAATTTTGCTTATTTTAGAGTTATTGCCTCGTTCTTGTATGAAATTGGAGGAATTAGAAGTCAAATTAAGTTGATATCGCTTGTTTTTGGCAGACCGATGGATTTATTGAATCAATGACACTTTTTTTAATTTCACACTGAGCGAAAATTACGGTATTAGTAACTATAAAGTGACAACTATTCATTTATAGTTGGTGCAACAATTTTTTTAATAGTTGACACAACTATCAAATAGTTTCTATAACTACCAAATAGTTACGATAACTACGAAAATAGTTATGGTAATAAAATAGTATGTGGTATAAAATAGTTGCAGGTAATACAAATGAATAGTTGTCACTTTATAGTTGACGGTGCTGTTATAATTTCTCTGAGTGCAGTGTACGTTGCTACTCGTATTATCCTACGGCTGGATAATTTTATCGGTAAATGATACCGAATGGTAATGGTTTGATAGGCAAGGATTCATTTTTTCAACGCACGTTCAAATAAAAATATATTTTTTATGCTGACCAATTTTCCTAGTCAAAATAGTGAAATAATGACACTATCGAGAAATATCCTTTTTGAATTTTCACGGGTCAACATGTTTTCCTTTCGAGAAATAAAAATGTAAGATGTATTCGTAACAAAGTTCCATTTTTTAAAGGTCCTTTTTTTCTAGAATTTTTTTTATTCAAATTTTAAAAGATATCTTTAAAAATAGTTTAATTAAATTAAACGATCCTTTTAAAAAAATGCACGAATATTGACTTACAGATTCATCAATGTCTAAACATCTGTGGACTTAAAAAATGGTTAATCGTTTACACAGTAATATTATATATTTTACACATTTTTTCTATGACAAACCGATTAATTTATAGATTCTATAGACGAGTGCATGGGGCAAAATTATTGCTTGAGATTGTCGTGGTTCTACTACCTTAAGTTTTGTAACTATACACTTCACATTAAATGCTGCTTCAGTGAGGTTTCGAAACAGATTTCTCTTGTATATCGTGCATAATACAAAGATTTTCAGAGCTTGGGAACGAAATGGATTATCAATAGTCCAACATTTCATAAGCCAACAACTAGCAAAACAGGAACTGCGTGTATCTTTCATCTTCTCATGGAGAGTACAGGAAAATGTATGCCAATATAAAATAACAGCAATCCGAGCGCAAAAGTGGGCCACTTGGGCTATTGTGTCAAGCCCCAGTCGCTCTGCGGGTGCTGCAAACACGCCACAACCGCGTGAACTGCATTTCTAGAGTATATCCTAGCTTTCCCTGCGTTAACTGTTATTCGTGTGTTACAAACATGTTCTTTTTTTTCCACGGGACTCTCGACAACCATCTGTGCCATTGCTATGACTGAAAATTAGTTAAAATTATAGTGTAGAATCTAGAGAGACATTAAAGCCACGATTTTGCTGTCGTAAAATCGAGAAATCCGGGAAAATAGAGAAAATCCACACGCAGAGAAAAAAAGATCTAGTTAACGAGACTAAATTCATATACTTAATTCGTCTTCATTTGTATTAACGAAAAATTGCCTCCCATGAAACATATATGTATTTCATTGAAATGTGCAATGTATTAATTTCGACAACATTTATTTTTTGCTTTTTTTAGCTGTTATGGTATTGGCTATTAATTTAATTGACGAAAATCCTGTATACAATTTTTTTAATTTAATCGAAATAAAATTTTCTTTCAATCTAGTCCATATTTATTTGCTTTAATTATTGTAGTACGTATGTCCGAATTTTTTGTCTAATAACAGTAAAATAATATTAATATTATTAATAATAATTTATTAATAATTAATTTATAATTAATAATAAGAATATTATTAATATTATTAATGCTTAATGACCTATTGTGAAATACAGTCCTGTATTTAATTATTAATTTCCATTTCAAGTTAATTACTAAATTGAAATAAAACAATTTCCTTAAAAAAATACAGTCCTATTAGGCCTAATTATTCTTATTCAAATAAGAAAATTTATTTACGTCAAGTAAAATCTAGTTTGGTCTACTAGATCTTTTTTTTTTGGTGCAGTGGAGAATAACCATAAAAGAAACTTTGTGGAAAGCACCCTTAAATTTAGTCGTGATGCTTTGCTCTCAGTACCACTCTCTGTGAGTTCCTTCGAAACTCGGCAACAACGACACACCGAGGACTTAACGATCGCTGCGAGCTCTGCGCGTGTCGAGATAAGCGAATTAAGTATTGATGCTGTGGGACTACGAGACTGCAATGCACGTTTCACTCACTAAAGGTTCTCAACTGGTTATAATTGTCCAACTTTTCAGATGCCATCTTGCTAATACCATTAGTGACATTTTTTGAACATAATTTTCTAGAGAAATTATATTTCACAATATATTATTTATTTAAAAAAATTAAAAACATGAAAATAGAAAAAAAAATAATAGAACGCTTGTTATTAATATTTCTATGATAGAAAGACGTCAAATATTTATAAGAAAATTTTGTAGTATGTTTTTTAAAACAACTAACTTTTATCTAATTTTCAAAATCGAATCATTCAATATTTGTTATTGGTAAAAAAAAATTAAAAAATTTCTTTAGAATTATAACTGTTTAAGGTGTATAATTATTATATGTTTCTTTACCAATGTTTACTTTTCTAATGTATTAAATAAAATGAAAAGTGTTTTATCCAAGGAAGTAGAAAAAAAATGGAACACTTGTTATTAATATTTCTATGATACAAAGACGTCAAATATTTATAAGAAAATTTTGTAGTATGTTTTTTTAAACAACTAACTTTTCCCTAATTTTGAAAATCGAATCATTCAATATTTGTTATTGGTAAAAAAAAATCAAAAATTTCTTTAGAATTATAACTGTTTAAGGTGTATAATTATTATATGTTTCTTTACCAATGTTTACTTTTCTAATGTATTAAATAAAATGAAAAGTGTTTTATCCAAGGAAGTAGAAAAAAAATGGAACACTTGTTATTAATATTTCTATGATACAAAGACGTCAAATATTTATAAGAAAATTTTGTAGTGTGTTTTTTTAAACAACTAACTTTTCTCTAATTTTCAAAATGGAATCATTCAATATTTGTTATTGGTAAAAAAAAAAAAAAATTTCTTTAGAATTATAACTGTTTAAGGTGTATAATTATTATATGTTTCTTTACCAATGTTTACTTTTCTAATGTATTAAATAAAATGAAAAGTGTTTTATCCAAGGAAGTAGAAGAAAAATGGAACACTT
Source organism: Ephialtes manifestator (assembly GCA_963970395.1). NCBI lineage: Eukaryota > Metazoa > Arthropoda > Insecta > Hymenoptera > Ichneumonidae > Ephialtes > Ephialtes manifestator. The sequence continues at coordinate 33,694,356 of OZ019973.1, read as the reverse complement.
GTTATTAATATTTCTATGATACAAAGACGTCAAATATTTATCAGAAAATTTTGTAGTATGTTTTTTAAAACAACTAACTTTTCTCTAATTTTCAAAATGGAATCATTCACTATTTGGTATTGGTAATAAAAATTAAAAAATTGTTCAGAATTATAATTGTTTAAGATGTATAATTATTATATGTTTCTTTACCAATGTTTACTTTTCTAATGTATTAAATAAAATGAAAAGTGTTTTATCCAAGGAAGTAGAAAAAAAATGTAGAAATTACAAGTGATAAATAAAAAACGTGAAATGTTATTAGAATCATAGAGTAGTATTTTCATCCAGGAAAAATTTATCTCGACTCTCGATCGTTAAGTACGCTCCAGTAATGTCGATTATCTTGATAATTGAGGAGTAATTGGAGCGGCGCGATGTACACACGCGACTCGATGTGAGGAAATGCACGAAGTGAACAGATGTATGAACTTAAGCATTCTCGAAGCTCAAAAGTACGGGAAAGAAGGGCCTTGCGTTGATGCAGGCTGTTTGCTATCGAGAAAACGTCGAAAAGGTGGATGGAATCAACAGAGTTACACTTCGTATATCCCTCGACGTAGAAACGCCGCAGGTGCCAGTCAACGCGGGCGGTAGATAATGCAGCTGCAAGTGCAAGCACTCACGCACGCGCCAACTCGGCGCGTGCCTCTAGTCTCCCCTTATAATTTTTTAAAATCATTTTATTAATTCAATGCCATTGGGGCTCGAGGTTAAACACTCAGAGTAAACGTAGCAATGTACGCAAATTGCATTTAATTCAATTTGCATGTTCTTTTCCATAATTTGATAATAAAATGTATATTTTATAATAAATAATAACATGTATATTTTATTATTAAATTTATAAAATTATTTTGTTACCGAATTTTTAAAATTAGCTTATTACCGAATTATTAAAATTATTTTATTACCAAATTAGTAAAATTATCTTATTATCAAATTATTAAAATTATTTTATTGCCAAGCTTATAAAATTATTTTATTAGCAAGTTTATAAAATTATTTTATTGCCGAGCTTACAAAATTATTTTATTAGCAAGTTTATAAAATTATTTTATTAGCAAGCTTACAAAATTATTTTATTAGCAAGTTTATAAAATTATTTTATTAGCAAGTTTATAAAATTATTTCATTAGCAAATTTATAAAATTATTTTATTAGCAAGTTTATAAAATTATTTTATTGCCAAGCTTACAAAATTATTTTATTAGCAAGTTTATAAAATTATTTTATTAGCAAGTTTACAAAATTATTTTATTAGCAAGTTTATAAAATTATTTTATTCGCAAATTTATAAAATTGTTTTATTATCAGATCAATATAATAATTTTATAAAAATTTGCATTCCATTATCAAATTATGAAAAAAATGTAAATTGAGTTAAATAAAATTTCCGTACATTACCAGGGTTGTTTTCAGTGTTTGACCTCGACCCGAATGGCATTGAATTAAAAAGTAAAAGTACAACTTATAATTAATCAGAGAAAAAATATCGGTAAATATATTTACAGATAAATAGTAGTTAAAAATAATTATTGGTTATAACTGACTATATATAAAAGTAACAGTTATCCCATTTAAGTTCATGTAACTATTCCAAAATTACGTTGTCAAAAATGTAAAATTATTTGAAAAACTTGTAAGCAAAAAAGTTGCATGGTTATAAAATAGAGCTATTTTCTTTAAGCGTACATGAGTTATAAATCAAAATTGACGATAGTGAATATTTTATGACAATAATGAGTGCGCAAAAAAAAAATCGATACAAAAATAACTCGACAAGAGTTTAAGAACATTTTTGTATTTAAATACTGCATTATTTAATTTACAATCGGAGGATACGTCGAGTTAAGTGTGCATGACCGGAACCGGATGCTCGTTTGCCTGCTCCGACGCCCAGAGCTCGTGATGTATCTCACGTATCTTCACGTGCACGTAAACTCAAATTACCCGCAGGTAAATTGAGCGATGGATCGTTTAGTCATGACGTTTTGTAATAGATATTATTATTAATATCGCTGGTGATTTTTTCCCCCTTTAGGTACTGACTATACTCGATCGTACCGCCCACTTACTTTGTACTCTACACATATACGTATACATATATATATATACTTGAATACGGACTTTTCTATTGCTCGCCATAGTCACGCAAATTATTTACGGACAGACGTGTCAGGCTATAAGTCATCGTATTATGCAGTGCGGGAGTGCAACTTTATACATGCGTATGGTTTATTATCTATGGGACAGCTTCAAGCACTTCAATCTGTGAGATCATCGACACGAATCGGAGCAACTTTCTTTCCCTGTGACTTTGCATGCATCTTTCTTCATCTTCTCATTTTTCTATTTATCTATGTAGTACAAATATTTAACTGAATAATCTTACAATGCAGAGTTGTAAATCCCCATTAATTCATGAGATATAGTTTACAATACAAGTTGTTTTGTAATTGTGATTTCATAATAATAATATGGAGTGATTATAAAATAGAGTGTAAACATTTGAATAGCTGAAAAAAATACTAATTTTCGCTTTAATATTGCAAGAAATAGTGGAAAAAATGGAAGAAATAAGTAATGCATTACTTTTTTTTCTATTTTTTCAAAAGGATTACCGTGAATTTTTATTGAAAAATAATAATTTTTGCAGCCATTCCAAAGTTTAATCATCGTATTACAATCGCTATATGTTATTATTATAAAATTATAATTATAGAGCTGATCGTATCATCATCATTATTTCTATAAGTATTAGGAATTTACAACTCTGCTACAATGAAATATTTAAGCCATTTGCGTTACGCAATTTTAAAGAGCAGTAAAATATCAATTATTGGAATGAAATATTTTAGGATTTATTGATGGATCTCAAAATTTGTGGCCTTGTATTGATTTTTCATCCGGTTTTCATTTCAGTTTTAGTAGATTTATTGCACAAGCATTAATTTTCCTACATATAAGAAAATATTCGATGATGATTTAATTAAATTAAAGTAGAAAAATTAATGGTAGCTTACAAATGTTTCATTTGATTTAATATTAATTTTTGGATTTAACAATTTTGTCCATTTTATCGTGCAATCAAAAGTCATTCATTCAGAAAATCATCAAAAAGAAATGCTCAATTTCTTTAATGATAAATTGTAAAAGAATTTTTTTCCGGTCGATTTATTTTTACAAAAATTAATAACATTTTATAAATGATTCATCGGATTCAATATTATTTATTTGTACTCAACAAAGTTACTTTTATAATAGAGTACAAAATATTGAATGTCTTAGCGATTTTTAATCCGTTTTCTTTTTGATGATCTGTTTGGCAGATTTATTATGCTACGATTAATTTCCTTGCCAAAAAAAATCTCTATTATAATTTAATTTAATTTGGTATCCTTTTTTTTTGAAGATCAATTAATAGTAAATTATAAATATTTCATCCGTATCAATATTATTAATTTCACTCAACAAAGTTACTTTTATAACGGAATTAAAAGATGTTGAATTACTTTAATTTTTCATCCGTTTCTTTTTTCGATTACCTGATTGACAGATTTATTACGTTACCATTAATTTCCTTGCCAAAAAAATCTCTATTATAATTTAATTTTATTTCGTATCCTTTTTTTAAGCCAAATTAATTGTGAATCATAAATATTTCATCCATATCAATATTATTAATTTGACTCAACAAAGTGACTTTTACAACAGAATTAAAAAATGTTGAATTACATCGATTTTTCAATCGTTTCTTTTTTCGATTACCTGGTGGGCAGATTTATTACATTACCATTAATTTCTTTGCCAAAAAATCTCTATTATAATTTAATTTTATTTCGTATCCTTTTTTGAAGATCAATTAATAATAAATTATAAATATTTCATCCGTATCAATATTATTAATTTCACTCAACAAAGTGACTTTTACAACAGAATTAAAAAATGTTGAATTACATCGATTTTTCATCCGTTTCTTTTTCCGATTACCTGATTAGCAGATTTATTACGGTACAATTAATTTCCTTGTCAAAAAAATCTCTATTATAATTTAATTTTATTTCGTATGCTTTTTTTTTAAAGACCAATTAATAGTAAATTATAAATGTTCCACCCTTATCAATATTATTAATTTGACTCAACAACGTTGCGCATTTTATCTTGCAATTAAAAGTAATTTCTTCAAGGGGGAAGAATGCAAACATAAGCGGCAACTGCACGGTGAATGAGGATCGGGTATCACCAATTGCCGCTAATTAAGAATTAATTGAGCTCGCAGGTCAAAGCCCCCCGGTTTATTTCTGTTCACCAGAATAAGAGACGTTTCGACAGAGATAAATTCGTTCGATCCACTGAAACGTTAATTTCACGATAGACGTGCATGAAAACCTCGTGTGGATTCAAGAACCAGTACTAGAAATATCAGTTGCTCCCTCTGATAACATTAGCTGCAGTCGAAAGGCAAACCGCCTTAAGCATATATATATATATTCGATACGCACAACTCTACCAAGATTGGAAATTGCTCAACACGTTAATGTGTTTCGAGGGCTCGACGTTTATAGATAAAGCGCAGAATCGTTTGAAGATCCGGATAAATAGTCGGTAGCGGTACAAACGCCAGTTTCTTGCGAGTGAGAAAGAGAAATCGAGTAAAAATAAAGGAAAAAAAGGAAAAAATAAAATAAAATAAAAAAAATGTTGACCTCTTTCAAGACAGCCGCTCGAGAATCTCGCAAAGAGAAGAAAATAAATAAACGACCAGCGCCACTTCCACGGTCGATGAACTATACCTACGTTAATCCTGCTATCCTCGACGGTTTGCCCTCATCTGTAACGCATCTGTCTTCATATTAATTCTACCATAGATATATCACGTCTAATGGATGATTTGAAAGGCGCTGAGTACTTTCCTAATCCGACTATAATTAATCAAACGCTCGCCGATATCACGTTTTTAAATTTGATGTTTATTAATGTTTTCTTTTAATTAAATATATTTTCGGCTTTGGGACGAAATGATGATTCGAAAGTTTTTTTACACCGAGAGAAAAATATAGTACTCAGTCCCAGATTCGTATAGTAATCGGGATCCAAATTGGAAACATGGCATTTTTTTCCAGACGCATACAAAGTTTTAGTAGGCGTCGCCCGCTGTACCATTTACGCTAAATACGTTAGCGGGCGACGCCTAGTAAATCTTTCTATGTGTCTGGAAAAAAATGTCATGTTTCCACTTTGGATCCCGATTACTATACGAATCTTGGAATGAGTAGTAGGGCTGTTTAAAAAAACATAATTTTCTTATAATCGGTTGCTCCTGAAATGCTGTATTGATTATCACAAGAAAAATGTTTTTGCGAAAGCTGGGAGTTGTGCGATGATATTAAGTACTGCCGCATCAAGGCCAAAATTCATGAAAAGCGGCGATTTTTCGAAAATTTTTATTTGACGCGGTGAAGCGCTCATGGAGATTGTGGTTGCTTTCGATACTATGAAATTGTGTAAAGGCAGGACTCTCGTTTCATGAGCCATTTTGTCATTTGAAAACGCGCGAAATAGTCGATGAGCAGATGAATATTTCAATGTTTTAAATGATTTAATTTTTTGTTTTTTTTTTAACTTCAATGTCGATGCGGCAGTACTAAACATTATCGAACATGTCTTTGCCTTTACACAATTTCATAGTCTATCGAAAGCAACCACAATCTCCATGAGCGCTTTAAGACGACAAAAAAAAATTCCTAAAATCGACGTTTTTAATGAATTTTCGTTTTGATGCGGCAGTACTTAATATCATCGCACAACGCCCAGCTTTTGCGAAAACATTTTTTTTGTGATTATCAATATTGATGATTATCAATTTTTGTGATTATCATTTCAGGAGCAACCAATTATAAAGAAATTATGTTTTTTTGAACAGCCCTAATGAGTACTATATTCCTTCTCTCGGTGTATGATAAAACCTCTATAGGTTTTATGAATAATTGCTAATAAATATAGCAAGTTCTACTTTTGTATGATCGAAGCTGCAATCTACTTTCATTTATCAACGAATCCAGTAGTAACGTCAATGCAGACTTCTCAGCAAACAGTGGAAGGCGAAATTTTTCTCTTGGCCTCCAAAACTCACCTGCAACAAAAACAAAATTACATAATTACTACATGCTCCACTTTAAACTCCGTTTATAATTATTGACATGATATATTAACATTATGTTATAGCTCTTAAGTTTTCGGACTAATGACAACTTTTGCTGTATTGAAAGTTTTTTTGCATATTAAATAGTGTTGGAAACTTCAATCATGTAATTTCACAATATGTATGGCATTTGTGGCATAATAGTTAATATTTTACAAAAATTACCTGGAACTTTTATTAAAGTATATAAAAATGTTGTAATAACTGCTAGAATGTTTTCTTAAAATAAAATTGTACATAAAGTTCGTTGAAAAAATGAGTACAAATACTAGAGACATTAAATAATAAATGGACAACTGTACTCCTCAATCTTTTCTCACGATTTGTCGTGAAATAAAAAAAAATGTTTTTTGCATTTATTCAAAAGTCTGAATATCTGTTCATATCATTTCTTGAATTTACTTTAATACACAAGTATATTATAAATTCGTAGTAATTTCATGATAAACACGAGTTTTGTATTATGTTCAATAAAGAATAAATTAATTATTTGCAAAAAAAAATGTCTCATCAGATGTCATTTTATTTTTATACCGAATGAATATTGTTTAGGTCCTTTAAAAAAATACACAACAATTTTCTGGTTCGTCACCCTCTTTTCGATTTTCCTTGTGGTGTTGATATATAAATATATATATATGTATGTCTTAGGTTAAACCCACAGGCTGATTCACGAGATACAGCCCGAGACCCGCGAATGAGTCGAAGAAGGGCGGCACTGCAATTACGGATTTGAAGAAGGGATGGAAGGGAATAGTCATAGTCGATGTAAGTTACGAGCGAGCAAAGCTCTTTTTCTCTGGACTCAGTTGTGGCGGTGGCCTGTGGCTGTGCGGCTGATTCATTGGGCTTTGCGGATTGGATGCAATTTACACGGTCTGCGACAGCCATGGCCAATATCCAGTGCACCACCATCAGTGCGTGGGCACACGCTCAATTTCTTATCTTCTCATGGAGTGGCGTGTTATATTGTAGGTGACGCACCGAGGGGTTTCACCCTTGATTCGTTCGGGACAATCAAGGCTAAGAAAACGCCGAGTATTTGCACACCAGAAATAATCTCCTTACAAATCAGATAATTAATTTTATCAAATTAGTTATGAAAATCATCATAGTTTTTTTTCAACTATTATTCCAACTTATTTGGAACATTCAATGCTTGAAGTATATGACAGTTGAACTAAACGTGAATTTATATATTATTATAAAGAATAAATTTAAAAAAAGATCCTTTGACAGAATTTTTTTTTTACAAATTAAAAATATCAGCTATTGTCAAAATTTGTAGAGATTCATTAGTGGAATCTATAATTTTAATAAGCTTCGAAAGCTTTCACCATTGAATATTAATGTCAACAACATATTTTTACTCATATTTGGAGAAAAAAATATGTTTATATTACAAAAATATTTTTGCAAGAGAATTTTCGATAATTAATGTATATTTTAATTTCCGTGGTGGGGTTAAAGATTCGAGCATGACATAATAAATTTGGAAAAAGAAAAAAAAAATTACAAATTTCCAATATTTACATCAATGATGTTCACTAATTTTACGATCAATTGATGGTTTGAAAAGCAAGACATAGCATAATGTAGTACAAAGTGAAACGTGGTTATAGTAAAAGGTTAAGGGAACGGTAGTAAATCTTGTGAGAGTGCGACCACGGCAAACGTGGTGAGATTCGTGCGACACACGGCGTGAGCTGCTGATTCATTCTGTCTGATGTTACTACAGAGCTTAGGCGCTCCATACTAGAATAATAATACCAGCCACAATAGCAAAACCTCTCATATTTATTATTTCTTCGTAGACCCAATCCAGTAAATCCACAATAGCAGTAATTTCCAAAGAACGTTATCGTTATTACACCAACAATAATATTTAAATCTCAGCTATACAACAAAACCATTTTGTTTTTTTTTAACATATAAAATAATAATAAAAATCTCTATAATTTACCCAATCTAGTAAATACACAATACGAATAATTTACAGCGAATGTCATCGCTATTACAACAATTATATTATTTAATCTCAGCTATACAACAAAACTATTTTATTTTATTTTTTCAGCATATAAAATAATAATAAAAAACTCTATAATTTACTCAATCTATGACAGACCCAATCCAGTAAATCCACAATACTAATAATTTACAGCGTACGTTATCGCTATTACACCAACAATATTTACATCTCAACTATACAACAAAACCATTTTATTTTTTTTTTAACATATTAAACAATAATAAATTTTTTATTAATTTACCCAATCTAGTAAATACACAATACCAATAATTTACAGCGAATGTCATCGCCATTACAACAATTATATTATTTAATCTCAGCTATACAACAAAACTATTTTATTTTATTTTTTCAGCATATAAAATAATAATAAAAAACTCTATAATTTACGCAATCTATGACAGACCCAATCTAGTAAATCCACAATACTAATAATTTACAGCGAATGTTATCCCTATTACAACAACAATAATATTTAATTTCAGCTATACAACAAAACCATTTTGTTTTTTTTTAACATATAAAATAATAATAACAATTTCTATAATTTACCCAATCTAGTAAATACACAATACCAATAATTTACAGCGAATATTATCCCTATTACAACAACAATAATATTTAATCTCAGCTATACAACAAAATAATTTTATTTTATTTTTTCAGCATATAAAATAATAATAAAAATCTCTATAATTTACTCAATCTATGACAGACCCAGTTCAGTAAATCCACGATACTAATAATTTACAGCGTACGTTATTGCTATTACAACAATAATATTATTTAATCTCAGCTTTACAACAAAATCATTTAATTTTTTTTTCAACATATAAAATAATAATAAAAATATCTATAATTTACCCAATCTAGTAAATACACAATACCAATAATTTACAGCGAACGTTATCTTTATTACAACAACAATAATATTTAATCTCAGCTACACAACAAAACAATTTTATTCTATTTTTTCAGCCTACAAAATAATAATAAAAATCTCTATGATTTACTCAATCTATGATAAACCCAATCCAATAAATCCACAATACTAATAATTTACAGCGAACCTTATCTTTATTACACCAACAATAATATTTAATCTTAGCTACACAACAAAACCATTTTATTTTATTTTTTCACCCTACAAAATAATAATAAAAATCTCTATGATTTACTCAATGTATGATAAACCCAATGCAATAAATCCACAATACTAATAATTTACAGTGAACGTCATCTTTATTACACCAACAATAATATTTAATCTCAGCTACACAACAAAACAATTTTATTTCATTTTTTCACCCTACAAAATAATAATAAAAATCTCTATGATTCAGGCTAACGGCAGTTGGCGGTGTTTCGCAGTTTCATTGCAAAAATAATAAGGTGCGAAGGGAAAGGAACGGAGTCACGCAACTTGGATACGTGCGAACATACTCTCGACAAACCTCCTGGCTGATTCATAATATAACTAGGCAGAAAGATACAACGACTTGCGCACTCGGAATCCACGCTCTATTTTTCTTATTGTCAGCGCTGCAGCATGAGCTACTGGATGACGCATTTCTCAGGGGGGCAATAAGCCCATCACGAAGAATAAGTAAAAGGAGGGTCCCCATTCTTGGTTCAAGTCGCTTCGGAAAGCGAAAGGGCGTACCGGAAATGTTCCACGTACGTTGGAGATGAATGATTCGAGATCTAAATCCGGATGCTCACAGTATGAAGACGAAACCTAATGTCGACTACTGCGGTTCTCTCGCTGCTACTACAAAACATTCGAGAGCCCATTCGTGACGCGCCTTATCGATGGAAGCGACTTGGGTGGTGGCTGAAGTAAATTTCATCGACTAGTAAAAAAGCCCCACGTGCTCGTAAATTTTTTTCTTTTATTGAAATGGGAACATCTCGTGTGCTCTATATTTTGTGACTGCTTCAGTCTTATAGCCATTCTAGGCAGTTTGTAGCATTTACCATTATAAGAGGGTCAAGCAATATTTTATCTATTTTCTCAATTTCAAAAATGTCAAATGGATGATTTATGTAATATATAAATAATCACAGTATACGTTATTTATAGGAGACTGCTTTTTTTACGGCGTATTATTTGTATTTAATATTTCCTTTCGGTAATGTTAGTTTAAAAATGTTCAAAATAAATTTATGAGGTACACAATGAAAATTGTTATTTGTGATTTGTAAAAAAATGTTATGCTTTTTATTTCATGAAATATTTTTGGCATTAACGCAGAATAGTTACTTGTAAATGTTTTATTAACAAAATTACAATTTTCTTCATCCCTTCAATTCAGCTTCTATTTTTTAAATCCACATTTTCCTATATGCGGAACTACAAACTGGTTGAAAAAATATAACGGAGCTTTCCTCAATTTGATATGTATATTTATAGCAATACGAGATTTCTCTTAATGTATAATAGCTTAATGTATATATAGCAGATACAAACTAATATCCCATTGTGATTTTTGTGATTATGCCAGGGCACGATACTACAATTCATGCTGTGATGATTCTGTAGACAAGCTAGAGAGTAACCAATTCCTTTCTTTGGTAAAAATATATGACTCCGAAAGATCGTATCTATATGGTTATATGCAGTATTGTTATGCTACTAACATCTGTAATCTGCTACATAACGAAATGTATAAGTAGATCTGTGTTATACGACGTATGAGTATATAGAGGCACGTATGGCGACTAGTATGTAACACATTTGAAGGCGAAGGAGCAAACGCGACCGAAGATAATTGTTTATACTATTCTATATGCTCAAAAAAACACGTATAATTTTTTTAGATTTTTTCTACTGAATCTTTTTTTTTTTTAATGAATTTTTTAAATAAAAAATGTTGCCCCCATTTAAAGAATTGGAAATTATTCTCAAAATTCCTGTATTAGATACCGACATTTTTAATCCATGACCCAGAGTGGGCAAATGATTGAATCGATTTTTTAAGAAAAAAAAAATGAACAAGATGGCAATTCATGATCGGTTGTTGCGTAAACATTTTATACATAACGGAAGATTATTTAAAATTTTTACTGAAGTTCCTTTTTATCGATCTAAAAAAAAATCCTGTATTAAATAATGAGTTGTTCAAATAGAAAATAAAGTGAGACATTTATAACTCCCGATTTGTAAATTTCTCAAATTAAAAAAAAATCCTGTATTAAATAATGAGTTGTTGAAATAAAAAATTAAGTGAGACATTTTTAACTCTCGATTTGTAAATTTCTCAAATCCAACCATCAGCCAACGATTATTGTGATTATTGTAATTATTCCAGCGCATGATACTACGATATTAATTCCTTTCTTTGACAAAAAGTATATAACTCCGAAAGATCGCTTTGTAATCTGCTGCATAACGAAATATATAAGTAGATCTGTTTTATATACTACGTATGAGTATATAGAGGCACGTATGGCGACTAGTATGTAACACATTCGAAGGCGAAAGGGTAAACGCGACCGAGGATAATTTTTATACTATTCTATATGCTCGAAAAAACACTTTTGTTCTTTTAGATTTTTTCTACTCAAACTTTTTTTTAATGAATTTTTAAAATAAAAATTTTGCGCCCCAATTAAAGAATTTGAAATTATTCTCAAAATCCTGTATTAGATATCAACATTTTTGAGCTACGACCCAGAGAGAGCAAACGATTGCCATTATTTAAGCCATTAAAAAATGGAAAAAATGAAATAAGATGGCAATTCATTATCGGTTGTTGCGTAAACAATTTATACATAACGCAAGATTATTTTAAAATTTTACTGAAGCTCTTTTTTATCGATATAAAAAAAATCCTGTATTAAATAATGAGTTGTTGAAATAGAAAATAAAGTGAGACATTTTTAACTCCCTATTTGTAAATTTCTTAAATAAAAAAAATCCTGTATTAAATAATGAGTTGTTGAAATTAAAAATAAAGTGAGACATTTTTAACTCCCTATTTGTAAATTTCTTAAACAAAAAAAATCCTGTATTAAATAATGAGTTGTTGAAATAAAAAATAAAGTGAGACATTTTTAACTCTCGATTTGTAAATTTCTCAAATCCAACCATCAACCAACGATTCTTGTGATTATTGTGATTATGCCAGCGAATGATAATACAATACAGAAAGTAACCAATTCGTTTCTTTGGCAAAAAGTATATAACTTCGAAAGATCGCTTTGTAATTTGCTGCATAACGAAATACATAAGTAGATCTGTGTTATATACTACGTATGAGTATCGAGGCACGTATGGCGACTAGTATGTAACACATTTGAAGGCGAAGGGGCAAACGCGAGCGAGGATACAGTAGAAAGGAGCGCACGCTGTCGTAGTTCAGTGGAGTATGCCTGGGACAGTAGGCTACAGAGTTCCAGCGAGGGAAAGAAGGAACGAGAGCCTGTTGGTCGCAGTAACGGTGTAGTTCTGTGTGTACACGAGGCTCTGTACATAGTACATACTGTCTATGGTATCCTCGTCGAGACTTCTCACGCGAATCGATCTACTTTCCCGCCCCGTAACCCACCGCAATACTCTCAACGTGTTAATATTTAACATGATACTACATAGCGAGTAAAAGAGGCACAACTGCGCTAGAGAGCAGTTAGCTATCGACGCGAATGCGCTGCTTTGTTCTACCATCGGTTCTTCGCCATTGAAATGGCAACTAAGCCTTAAAATAGGTCTGTTCTCAAAGAAGGAGCTTAGAAAATATAATACATTTTTTTAAAATTAATGGTAATAAAAATTATGCAATAATAAAATAATACACTTAGAAAATTATTTTGTTATTTTTATTCGAAATCGGTAAGCAAATAAATATTTTTGAGTCAGATTTGCAACGCACTAATTATTTTAGTTTTCATAATAATAACACATCGATTGTAATTTGATGTGTAATCGTTTAAATAGCTACAAAAATAAATATACTCAATTGCAGTTAATTTTTGTGGTTATTTTTTTTATTTTGAGAAATCCACTCATGAATTGAGAAAATAATAATATTTTTTCCGATGTTTGATTGAAAATCAAGTATTTTTTTAAAGCTATTCAAAAGTTGACATATAATTTTGTAATCACTGCAGATTATTATTACACAATTAAGTATAACACAAAACGGACTGTTCGTTTTTTATTTTTTTTATAGTTCAGTTTAGTTTCATTTGTACAGTTTTTATTGTAGTATTAAAAGCGAACAAATATCCACTGTCAACAATAATTATGTTGAAACTGTTAGTTGAATTATAAATGTTGCAAGAAAAATTAATATATTTTAAAGTGATTTTATATTTATCGTTAGGCGATGTTTTGGTGATGATTCTCTGCAGTGTTTACACGATTTTCTATTCAGTGAATGAATAATTGAATTAAATCATCAACAGCAGTGAACGTAACGAGAACTGCATTTTTCATTGCATTCGTCCGATTGCTTAACCAAATAACCATGTTTAGTACTACGTGACTTACGAGACTTTACGTGTTTACATCGAGTATAGGCTAGAATCGTGCTGTTGAAATCGTGTCGAGACTCTTATACAGTTGTCTCTAATTAAAGACTCACGCCGACGACACTTGATTCAATTTCCTGGTGCGGGTTTCTTTCCCTATGTTTGCTTTATCTCCCAACTCCGCCCTTTGCTTTTCTCTGGTTTCTTTCACTTTTTCAGACAGCCGAGATGAGGACACTTGTGATATTTCGCTGAGTCGAAACTCGAAGCCACAAACGGATGAGCAAATGTTGATTTAACTTTAGCAAAGAGGATATATTAACATAATGGAGAAAATGTAACAAATGAAAAAAATTCCTTTCCTAATGTGTTATAAAATCTGTAGTCCTGCAAGAACCTTCGATTATTTATATTCCTTTTTTCAATAAAAATTTCCAAATTTTTATCTAAAAATTATAGATAATTTTGACAAAAGCAGTGAAATTATAATTGGTTTACATTCTAAATTTTTATCTAAAAAATTATAAACAAGTTTGACAAAAGCAGTGAAATTATAATTGGTTTACATTCTAAATTTTTATCTAAAAAATTATAAACAAGTTTGACAAAAGCAGTGAAATTATAATTGGTTTACATTCTAAATTTGTATCTAAAAAATTATAGAAAAGTTTGACAAAAGCAGTGAAATTATAATTGGTTTACATTCTAAATTTTTATCTAAAAAATTATAGAAAAGATTGACAAAAGCAGTGAAATTATAATTGGTTTACATTCTAAATTTTTATCTATAAAATTATAGAAAAGTTTGAAAAAAACAGTGAAATTATAATTGGTTTACATTCTAAATTTTTATCTAAAAAATTATAGAAAAGTTTGACAAAGCAGTGAAATTATAATTGGTTTACATTCTAAATTTTTATCTAAAAAATTATAGAAAAGATTGACAAAAGCAGTGAAATTATAGTTGGTTTACATTCTAAATTTTTATCTAAAAAATTATAGAAAAGTTTGACAAAAGCAGTGAAATTATAATTGGTTTACATTCTAAATTTTTATCTAAAAAATTATAGAAAAGTTTGACAAAAGCAGTGAAATTATAATTGGTTTACATTCTAAATTTTTATCTAAAAAATTATAGAAAAGTTTGACAAAGGCAGTGAAATTATAATTGGTTTACATTCTAAATTTTTATCTAAAAAATTATAGAAAAGTTTGACAAAAGCAGTGAAATTATAATTGGTTTACATTCTAAATTTTTATCTACAAAATTATAGAAAAGTTTGACAAAAACAGTGAAATTATAATTGGTTTACATTCTAAATTTTTATCTAAAAAGTTATAGAAAAGTTTGACAAAAGCAGTGAAATTATAATTGGTTTACATTCTAAATTTTTATCTAAAAAATTATAGAAAAGTTTGACAAAAACAGTGAAATTATAATTGGTTTACATTCCAAATTTTTATCTAAAAAAATATAGAAAAGTTTGACAAAAGCAGTGAAATTATAATTGGTTTACATTCTAAATTTTTATCTAAAAAATTATAGAAAAGTTTGACAAAAGCAGTGAAATTATAATTGGTTTACATTCTAAATTTTTATCTAAAAAATTATAGAAAAGTTTGACAAAAGCAGTGAAATTATAATTGGTTTACATTCTAAATTTTTATCTAAAAAATTATAGATAATTTTGACAAAAGCAGTGAAATTATAATTGGTTTACATTCTAAATTTGTATCTAAAAAATTATAGAAAAGATTGACAAAAGCAGTGAAATTATAGTTGGTTTACATTCTAAATTTTTATCTAAAAAATTATAGAAAAGTTTGACAAAGCAGTGAAATTATAATTGGTTTACATTCTAAATTTTTATCTAAAAAATTATAGAAAAGTTTGACAAAAGCAGTGAAATTATAATTGGTTTCCATTCTAAATTTTTATCTAAAAAATTATAGAAAAGTTTGACAAAAGCAGTGAAATTATAATTGGTTTACATTCTAAATTTTACAATGAAAATTAAGTAAAAAAATCTTTTACTTAATATAGAATTTACCATTTTTAGTCCAACAACTACCTTCGATTATTTAAATTCCTTTTTTAATAAACATTTTCAAATTTTTATCAAAAAATTATGGAAAAGTTGTCAAAAGCATTGAAATTGTAATTGGATTACATTCTAAATTTTTGTTTCCTAAAACACGTTTTCACGTTTAAAAAAAAATGAAAAGCTGTTATTTCAAAACTGCAGTTTTTCACTATTTTAATTCCCAAAAGTAACTATCATTAAGAATTTTTTTTATAATAGAAAAAAAAGATTTTGGCCATTAAAGAGTTAAGAAACTAGAGTCACTTTTTCTTCCGCATTCATTTACACCGTTTCTCGAGACAATTCGATTTTTTCCACGTGCTATAAACAAAGTTCATTGCTTATGCCATAATTCGTCGTTGTTATATTGCGCAATTGTCAACTGCAGGTCGATCAGCCATGACCCCTCGATGTTTTGTGCAAACGCAATATGCAGTCGAGCGTCGAATTACGCATTAACGGAAATAACGAGTAAGTTGAGAAACAATTGGCAAAACAATTATAGTTTTGTAGTCGCATTAGAGCTGAGGAAAATTTAGTAAAAAAAAAACAAAAAAAATAGTTATGTCTTCTCCTTATTGACTAATTATTGTTATTACATTGGCCATCTTTCGCTTTAACCAAGATTCTCAGCATCGATTAATAGCGCTGTAATAAAGACTGTAGTGAAAATGTAGCAGTGTGCACTGCCAAGATTCAGGAGAAACATCCTCGCTGGGGTCGTTAATCCCCGTCGAGGAACCGTGGATAAAGCTGAGAAATACAAGACGAGAGAGCGAGTGAGATACAGAGAAAAGTTAAGACCGAGGAGGAGTCTGCCGTTTACGCGTGAGTCATCCGGTACAGCCCGAGGAAAACGGATACAACGACGACGTGGATAGACAGAAGGATGAAGATAGAAAGGGCAAGCAAGTGAGCAAGAGACGCTTGATGCTATATACCCGGACGAAAGCGTCAAGAACCGAGTATAAACGTATGAATCTTCCAAGAGTTGTCAGCACAACTTATGCTATCTTTGTATATTCTATCCTACCTCATGTTTCACGGTATTATTAGCTTTATGCACTTGCACCTGTGTTATTTCGTTCAGTTTATTGAAATACCTTCAAAGCCCGTAATCTGTATTTTTTTCGATATAGTTGATTCGATCAAAATTCGAGAAATCAACGTCTAAATGATGAGCAACTGCTCTTCCTGATTAGGAAGAGCAGTTGCTCATCATTTAGTAACAAGTTGCAATCGCAACTTGTTACTTTTCTTCGTATATTGATTAAGTTAATATGTAAGTTATTAAGTTAATATTTATTTGCGAATTTTTATTTCTTAATTTTTGGAAATTATTTTTTTTCTTGAGAATTCATTTTTATCCGGGGCAAAGGGTCACAGTAACGTGGATAGACAGAAGGATGAAGATAGAAAGGGCAATCAAGTGAGCAAGAAACGCTTGATGCTATATACCCGGACGAAAGCTTCAAGAACCGAGTATAAACGTATGAATCTTCCAAGAGTTGTCAGCACAACTTATGCTATCTTTGTATATTCTATCCTACCTCATGTTTCACAGTATTATTAGCTTTATGCACTTGCGCCTGTGTTATTTCATTCAGTTTATTGAAATACCTTCAAAGCCCGTAATCCATTTTTTTTTCGACGTAGTTGATTCAATAAAAATTCGAGAAATCAACGTCTAAATGAAGAGCAACAGTGAGTTATCATAAACATTTTGTTATGCTGTTTTGACTGAATTATTATGAATTATTGTGACTACGACATTGTTTTAATGGAATGTACAAAAAAATCACTTTTAGCTATTGATGAGAATTGTGAGCCTCTTTCACTGAGCAACTGCTTTTCCTGATTGCAACTTGCTACTTTTCTCCGTATATTGATCACTGAATGCACCGAGAGAAAAGATTTCATTGACGCTAAAGAAATGGGTGGACTGATTTTTTTTTTCATTGATTTCAACGAAATATTTCTTCGATTTCAATGAAATAGTGCATTTGAATTTCAAAGTGAACATTTCATTTGCTTGTAAATAAAGATTTACTTAGTGAGCATATAATAAAGAAACAGTTTCATTGTTTTAAAGAGACGTTTTCATTGCTTCAAAGAAACGTTTTCATTGATCTCTCTCTCGCACCTAACCTTACTTTTTGTTTTCCGGTTCTCCCGAACGAACGGCTTCGAGTTTCGAGGAGCCAGAAGCTTAGCCTACTTCTGCCATACATCCTTACATACTCACAAAATTTGAGCTTTATCTGCCGCGTACTTCAGGAAAAAATAGGTTTCGAAATTTTGAGCTGGTAAGAAGACGGTTTCATTGAATCAGAGACGACATCTTTGAAATCAATGAAAAAGGTTCATTGGTTTAAAGAAATGTTTCTTCGAATCAATGTCACTACTTTTCATTGAGTTTGAGATCATTCAAAGAAAAGATAGTAGTAGATCATTCAAAGATTTCCGTGAATGAATGAAACTTTTTCTCTCGGTGTGCCTAATTCATATTTTATTCCGAAATGAGATGAAATATCCAGAGATCTGAAAAAAATCCCGGACATTTTTGGTATCAGAGGGTTAAAAAGTGCAAGTGACACACAATATTTCAATTCAATAATCATGAAACATTTCCATTGATTATTTACCATGAAATGATAATATTTCGCACATACAAAAAAAAAATAATCATTTAGTCTAACTAAAATATTTATCCATCATCCATTAAAATGTGATGCCATTCACTGATAAGAAACGAAAAAAATGATCATTTCCATAGTACAACTCGATTATATGGGACCTTCCATAGTATTTCTAGGTCCGTGGAATACCTCAGCATAATTCAAGTCCGCAGAATTAGTAGTAGTCCTGTTTCGAGTCCTCCACATGCCTCCACAATATCGTTAGTACATAGTCTGAGTATATTCTGAGCTACGTAGTAGATATCTGTAGTACGTAAGTTGTAAGGCAAGGATTTCTCGCGGTGGCGACGTTGGCATGTTGTCTTCCCAACAGAACTGGCATCTCCACTGTATCGAGTTGCACAAACCATTTCGCTGCTATACAACACCATGAAACTATACATTACACATAAAGTAACGCACAGTTCGCTGGAGAGCGTGAGAGTGAAAAAAAACTCATCCTTTCTACAGTGAAAATGAAAACCCATACAAGCGTCTTTCAACTACCAACAAGTCGACTTTCTTCCGTTCTATTATACGCAAGTTAAATACCGTTAAATGATGTATATTATATTTTTCTTAATTACAGATAATAACTTCGAATGGTAGTGAAGGTGCTGTTCGTAAAAATGACTTTCAACTCACAGTTTGGAATACCATTGGAATATCGTAATAGCCATTGCAATGATAATAAATATCCGATAACTCTGGCGGTTTGTTACACTATAGTTATTCCGTACGAAATATCTGTGGTAGATGTCGCACGTTAAACCGGTCTGTCGAGGCGGCTGCTCGCAACAACCACCAGACGACAAAAATTCGCAAAGTCCGAGCACGGTTCGTGCGCCTAGCAATAGTGTGGATGCATGCAAGGGAATTCAATGGGAATTCACGTCACGCCGTGCACTGCAGCTTCTCGTGTATGCATCGCAGTCTATTGGCTTGGCATCGCCAAACAGAGACACGAGAAACGAGAAAGAAGAGATGGAAAGCTTTGGAGGTGCAACACAAACCATGACGACAATGGCTGGTACGTAAATAGGCTGGAGTCTGGCAAATGTATACAAATGCAGAAGCAACAACAACGGTAAAAACAGGAAGTGAAAGAAAAAAGAAAAAAAAGAAAAATAAACAGATTTTTTCTGTAAGTATATGAAAAAAGTTGCAAAGTAGAACTTTGCACATTGCTTCTCATTAATGTTCATTAAGCTTATTTATTGATTTTGTGCAAAGTTCTATTTTGCAACTTTTTTTGTCACCTATATAATTCTTGAAAAATTCAAAATCACGTAAAATCCAAACCACTTTACCGATCACGACCAAATTTGGTAGATAGTAGCGCTGAATCTTATTTTTCATCTGTAGAAAATTTCAATTGATTTGGTGAGACTTGACGTGAGTTAGAGCAAAATGAATATTTTTTTTGAAAAATTCAAAATCCCATAAAAACTGAACTTTTTTACAGATTCATTTCAAATTCAATACCGATTCTCCTTTAACATAGTTTTATTCATAAAAAATTATTTATCCTAATAACTTAAAATTTGCGGATTCTAGAGGTCGTACAGACATTTTTCGAAAATTGCAAAGTCAAATAAAATTTGAACATATCTTTGAATTTTTTTGAAAATTATCATAAACAAAGGCATCGACCTGCTTCATATGTTTACTAAATTTCAGCCCGATTGTTAAAGCAGTTCTTGAGATATGTAAGGTTGAATTTTTTGTGACAGCCACACATACATCCACCCATACATTTTTTCTGATCCACTTTTCGTTTTAGCCCATTTTGAGTTTTCTGACAAAAATAACTCGAAAAAAAAATTTCGCCCTACACGGAAAAAAAGGCTTGGTTGGAACAACCAAGTGACTTGGTTATATATGCGCCAGACAATTAATTGGTTAGACCAACTAAGTTATTTGTTAGGCTACCAATTTCTTGGTTGGTCTAACCAAGTCACTTGGTTAGCTTACCAACTAAGTTATTTGTTCGGGCTACAAATTTCTTGGTTGGTCTAACCAAGTTACTTGGTTAGCTTACCAACTAAGTTATTTGTTAGGCTACCAATTTCTTGGTTGGTCTAACCAAGTCACTTGGTTAGCTTACCAACTAAGTTATTTGTTAGGCTACCAATTTATTGGTTGGTCTAACCAAGTCACTTGGTTAGCTTACCAACTAAGTTATTTGTTAGGCTACCAATTTCTTGGTTGGTCTAACCAAGTCACTTGGTTAGCTTACCAAGTGACTTGGTTAGTCCAACCAAGAAATTCGTAGCCTAACAAATAACTTAGTTGGTCTAACCAATTAATTGTCTGGCGCATATATAACCAAGTCACTTGGTTGTTCCAACCAAGCCTTTTTTCCGTGTAAAATAAAGTTTCCTCTATGAGGAACCAAAAAAAAAAAGTAACTTCCACTTAGTCTAGCAAACGGCTGCAACAGCCACAAGTATGTTTTCACTGATATCTCGCTAATACATGAGCCAGTATGTGCCACACTAGTGGGATACTAAGCTGATACTCCGCTTGGGCAAGTTGACACTCTGAATAGTCAGATATGCATTTGCCTCTATGTATACATATACTCGACGTGCGTCATAAACTAGCTTTTAAAGGATCAGGGATAAAGGAAAGGGCTTTCTGTATGAGGAGATCTCGCGACCCTGCACAGACCTCCAGACCCACAAAGGGTACATTTTTGCGGATTAAGGGCGGTTCTCATTGTGTTCCGCGTTTTCGATTGAAAAAGTGGGCACCCTTTGCTTGGAAGTCCCCTGCGTGATAACCCAGCCGGGGGCCATAGGGATACAGCCATTATTTTAAGCCTCTAATGGGGAATTAGACATTTCCGCTTGAGGATATCGCCGGGCTAATTGTTCAGCCAACTCTCGCGATAGAGAAAATTTGACGAAAAAAAAGGCCGAAGCGACAAATCCTAACCCATCTGCCTTCGAGCCCTTGACTAACGTTCGAAGAATTAGTGCACTTTTTGTTCAAGTCCTTCTCGACTTATGGTATTAACGGAATAACTTTAGATCATTCGATGCAAACGTTGAACAATGGCACAGAATAGTTTTTGTTTCTCGTTACCAAAAGTCTTGTTTTTGTTTTTGCTTCCTCATAGAGGAAGCTTTATTTTCGTCAAAATTTTTGGGTTTTAGATATCGGATTTTGGTCTTCATTATCCGCTCTCAAGTCGCATATTCTATCAGAGGAAATACTGGTTACAAATATTTTTAAGATGATTTTTAAAGATGTGACTTTTTCCATTTGTGGTTCCAGAATTCACAGATCCGAATTCCGGTCGGAAAAGCCAACCTAAATTTTAGGCATTGCCTTCCATTTCGGACCATTTTGCACAATTGTTCACTTCCAAAAAGTCTAGATTTTATTTTTAGTTCAGCCTAAGCTACACTCTATGACAGAAACCAACAAGATCATTTACAATGATTCATTTGATGAACCGTGATTTATGATCTACGAAAAAATGAAGACACAGAGTTTTGTTCCATCTCATGGCTGTTGGTTCAAATAGCGACATACATTTTTGTGGACACAAATTGTGGAGGCATAAATTTCTCCTCGAATCATTCTGTGATGGTTCGGATTAATTCTCGCTAAACCTCATTGAGAAATTTAGTTTTTGCTGTACTTATACCATTACCAACAGCAATGCTCTTGAAGATCGTGAAGAGATCGGATACAAAGGGCTCGTTGATCGATCGATCTCGACTCGTTGGTGTGGTCTCCATTCAAGTCCGGTTACCTCGGAATTCCGAAGGCTATAATAATGCTCAAGCTTTTGCGGCAAGACGAGGGAACTGCTCTCTGACTCACTCGATCGGATCAGCGCCAGAGACCGACGGTTCTCCGGTGGCTGCTGCGAGCAACCTGAGTCGAGTGGTTTGCAAGTTCCGCTGTAAACTTGAACCACAGGAGGTTTTCGATAGCGCGTAGCACTCGGCAACTTCGGTTCAGCAATAATTAATTAAAAGCGATAATAAAGCGAGGCTGCTATAATTGAGTGTATACCGATTTCCATTGCCGAGATTTCTCGCTCGAGTTTCTCTCAGCGACCGATAATCAACTACTAGTACCGCAAATATTATATCTATAGCTATAATTTCACCATGTTTTGCGTAACACGCGCAAAAAACCTTGATGTTCCCATAATATACGCGATGGAAAGTATTAGAAAGATGTATGCAGATGTGTAATAAAATAGTAAATTCCCCATGCAATGGTAGATGTTGTAGAAAGTTATTCGCGTTATTTTGATTCTCCATTAAGAAAAGAGTAGCTTTAATTACTCGCTACGAGTTATATAGTCTACGATTCGATCGGCACGCGCAAAGAATGTTTTTATGTATATTCAAAAACGAAATGAGCTAATGATCGGGGAAGAGAGATTCTGTACCTCATATTCACGATCAATGAGGATATTTTCATTGCTTCCTCAATGAAAGTAAAATGCACCGAATATGAGAATCTTCAGCGTAAATTTTCACCAGGAAATATGCAAGTTAATACGTTTTACGAGAGAATAATTTTGAATACCGACGATCGGTCATTGAGTGAAGAAAGCCGCAGTGAAACACATATTTTCGTTGATTGATACTCATTAAGGATTAACTATTCTGCGAATATTAAATTGTAAATGAAATTAGTAGATGATGGGGTAACAGTATTTTACAATGCGTTCCTACGTAATTTTCTACCTATCTAAATTTTATGCACAAAAAAATGGGATGACATAACCAAACAGTATATTAATATAACCAATTTATTTGTTACTTCTTTTAAAAATTGACTTAATGTGATATTATACGTGGTAAAAATTCCACCATTACATTTGTTATGTTTACTATCTCCCAAAAATTGATCGTAAATATTATAAATGACTTACTATTCGAAGTGATTTTAGTAATACAGTTTTTTCATGTCGCATCTAGTTTTAGATTGGAATGAAGTTGAACTATCATTATTATATTATATTATTTTATATATTTTTATATAATTATATTATTTAGATTATATTATTATATTACTGAAAACTATGAAATAACATGTGAAATTCGATCTTAAGTACGAATTTCAGATCAAACTGCGACTATAAATTCGACGCTTGAAAATATGTAAAAACTGTCATGACCAATATTTGATCTTACGTTCAATTGATGCATATGGCCTCGAAAATTGATCGGTTCAATTGACTAGGAAAGTTATGAGACTCACTTCCGAGTCTCCAGCCACCGATACTTAGCAACGAAGAAGAATTTAACCGTTGCGAATTATTTCTGCGAATGATGTGCCATTCGTTGTGCAGCCCCGATGCACAATCGTCCGAGTCGAGGCCACACCTGCACCTGTGTAAGTGTGCAGTGGGTCTGACCGGTCCCTCATTCCAATAAGTGGTACTCAGCACTCCAGAGGAGTATTAACTACTGTATGTATCCGACGTCACACATCCGGCTAACCACAGAGCTTGATAAGAATTGCCTAGAGTTGTGTTTGGCATATAGAATTCGTCGTGGAGTTGATGTAGGTCGTTGGGTCATTTTCAACCTATTTGTTGCATCCCATTCAAACTACAAAGTGAAAACTTATCACCAAAAAGAGTGTTGAAAGTAAGTTTTTTAAATATTCAATTAAGTAATTTGGTAAACTTCAATTTAACAAAAACGAATGTTGCATATGATTGTTGAAAAATAATTGGAAAAATAATATTCCTATTTTCCCTAGAGATGTGATTGGCACACTCAGAGAAATCGTAATAGCACAGTTAACTATAAAGTGACAACTATTCATTTTTATTACATGCAACTATTTTTATAGTTATGATAACTACGAAAATAGTTATGGTAACTATTTGCTAGTTATAGTAACTATTTGATAGTTGTGTCAACCATAAAAAAATTGTTGTACCAACCATAAATGAATAGTTGTCACTTTATAGTTACTAATACCATAATTTTCTGTCAGTGCATGTAGAATTCGTCGTTGGGTCATTTTCATCCTATTTGTTGCATCCTATTCAAACTACAAAGTGAAAGCTATCACCAAAAAGAACAATGAAAGCCATTTTTTTTTTAAATGTTCAATTAAGTATTTTGGTAAATTTCCATTTAACAGAAACGAATGTTGCATATGATTGTTGAAAAATAATTGGAAAAATAATATTCCTATTTTCCCTAGAGATGTGATTGGCATGTAAAATTCGTCGTGGAGTTGATGTCATCCTATTTGTTGCATCCTATTCAAACTACAAAGTGAAAACTATCACCAAAAAGAATATTGAAAGCCATTTTTTCAAAATATTCAATTAAGTATTTTGGTAAATTTCAATTTAACAAAAACGAATGTTGCATATGATTGTTGAAAGATAATTGGAAAAATAATATTCCTATTTTCCCTAGAGATGTGATTGGCATGTAAAATTCGTCGTGGAGTTGATGTCATCCTATTTGTTGCATCCTATTCAAACTACAAAGTGAAAACTATCACCAAAAAGAATATTGAAAGCCATTTTTTTTTAAATATTCAATCAAATAATTTGGTAAATTTCAATTTAACAAAAACGAATGTTGCATATGATTGTTGAAAAATAATTGGAAAAATAATATTCCTATTTTCCCTAGAGATGTGATTGGCATGTAGAATTCGTCGTGGAGTTGATGTCATCCTATTTGTTGCATCTTATTCAAACTGCAAAGTGAAAGCTATCACCAAAAAGAATATTGAACGCCATTTTTTTTTAAATATTCAATTAAGTAATTTGGTAAATTTCAATTTAACAAAAACTAATGTTGCATATTATTGTTGAAAAATAATTGGAGAAATAATATTCCTATTTTCCCTAGAGACGTGATTGGCATGTAGAATTCGTCGTGGAATTGATGTCATCCTATTTGTTGCATCCTATTCAAACTACAAAGTGAAAACTATCACCAAAAAGAATATTGAACGCCATTTTTTTTAAATATTCAATTAAGTAATTTGAAAAATAATTGGAAAAATAATATTCCTATTTTCCTTAGAGATGTGATTAGCATGTAGAATTCAATGTGGAGTTGATGTCATCCTATTTGTTGCATCCTATTCAAACTACAAAGTGAAAACTATCACCAAAAAGAATATTGAAGCCATTTTTTTAAAATATTCAATTAAGTAATTTGGTAAATTTCAATTTAACAAAAACGAATGTTGCATATGATTGTTGAAAAATAATTGGAAAAATAATATTCCTATTTTCCCTAGAGATGTGATTGGTATGTAAAATTCGTCGTGGAGTTGAGGTCATCCTATTTGTTGCATCCTATTCAAACTACAAAGTGAAAACTATCACCAAAACGAATATTGAAAGCCATTTTTTTTAAATATTCAATTAAGTAATTTGGTAAATTTCAATTTAACAGAAACGAATGTTGCATATGATTGTTGAAAAATAATTGGAAAAATAATATTCCTATTTTCCCTAGAGATGTGATTGGCATGTAGAATTTGTCGTGGAGTTGATGTCATCCTATTTGTTGCATCCTATTCAAACTACAAAGTGAAAACTATCACCAAAAAGAATATTGAAGCCATTTTTTTTAAATATTCAATTAAGTAATTTGGTAAATTTCAATTTAACAAAAACTAATGTTGCATATGATTGTTGAAAAATAATTGGAAAAATAATATTCCTATTTTCCTAGAGATGTGATTAGCATGTAGAATTCAATGTGGAGTTGATGTCATCCTATTTGGTGCATCCTATTCAAACTACAAAGTGAAAACTATCACCAAAAAGAATATTGAACGCCTTTTTTTTAAATATTCAATTAAGTAATTTGGTAAATTTCGATTTAACAAAAACGAACGTTGCATATGATTGTTGAAAAATAATTGGAAAAATAATATTCCTATTTTCCCTAGAGATGTGATTGGCATGTAGAATTCGTCGTGGAGTTGATGTCATCCTATTCAAAGTACAAAGTGACAACTATCACCAAAAAGAATATTGAAAGCCATTTTTGTAAATATTCAATTAAGTAATTTGGTAAATTTCAATTTAACAAAAACGAATGTTGCATATGATTATTGAAAAATAATAACTGCAAAATTAATCGTTCAATAAATATCTACCGAAAAAAAATATAAAGATGGCGGATGCAAAATCAAAAGAAGGAAAAGCTGTTTTGCCTGGATGTGTTTGGCATGTAGAATCTTCGTGAAGTTGATGTAGGTCGTTGGATCATTTTCATCCTATTTGCTGCATACATTTCAAACTACAAAGTGAAAACTATCACCAAGATAGCAATTCGCTGATCTTTAAAAAAAAGCGACGACAAATACTTGATTGAATAGTGCTATTCAACGGTTGAACAAGCTTCGAGGACATTGCCTGAGTGGTTGGAATATAGAAACTTGAAATTATATTCAGTTCACGCCCGTAGAGGAGAATTGAGAGCGTGCAGCAGGTATTTATACACAAAGACGAGAAAAAAAAGAGAGGACATAGAAAAGAAAATTTCGAGGGAGCCATTGAAGTTGGCTGTACCGCAACGAGAGAGCTCAGGTATAAATAGTATATTCCCAAGTGCGAAACCCTCGGCACTTCGTTCCACTTTAGATGTGCGACTGTACCATTATATGCTAGGAGTGGAGACCCTCCAGAGCAGAATTTAATTACAAATCTCGAGCGAGAAAGAGACCACCAGAGCTGCACGTTTGAATAAAGTCGTCGCGTGCACTAGCCTGACCTGGCTGCGATTTCAAAAGCCGGAAACCCTGGAATTTGCATACCTCAAGAGTGCTCTATAGAGGCTTATAATTTTGCATATTGCGTATGTATTTCTATACGAGGCGTTTCATGCAAACTCATCTTGGCCATGGCCTATTTTATCCCAATCAATACACCCGGAGAAATTGGTCGCATGGTTTTATTTCAAATTAATGAAATTATATTAAAATTAGATAAATTTGATTGAAAATGAATACAATTTATTTGTTTGTAATAAATTTTATTCGATCGAAATAAAATACATTTAGGCCAGCCATTAAATAAATTTCTTCTTGAAATTCTGACATAATAGGATTTTGTTTTTATCAAATAGAATTTATTTCATTCAATTATTTCGTATATTTCAAGTAAGTTTTATTTGATCGAAATAGCATTTTATTAAATCAACATAGATCCCATATTTGAATAAAATAAAGGGTTTATTTGATTCAAATATGAGATCTATTTTGATTTAATAAAATTTTATTCCAAACCGATTTCTTTGGTTGTAAATTGCAAGACACTAAAATAAAAGAATCTAGGCCAAATTGCAGATGTTTTTCTAAAATTGCTTACGTCATTACAACAAAACTTTAAGATTGATTTTCCTTGTGCAAATACACATTTTCTGTTAGCAAACAAAAATATCACGACAGCATCGATTAAAATGAGAGTGAAGAAAAAAAAGCGTATGGTTCAGTTGGCTTGAAATATTTTAACACTCGAGAAAAAGTCCTAAGTACACGTTAGAGAACAACATAAAAGACACTATGGGGGGAAAACCCCCATTGGATAGGTATTGTCATTTCGGATCTAACTTGCAACGAGCATAATAGTGCATAAACATGCGGCTATGCACATTCTACATGAGGAAAGAAAAAACAGTGAGGATGCTTCCCTTCCGAATGGTCGCGTACGATCTATTTTACCCAAAGCAGAGGATGCTCCTCTATTTGGCTCTTGTATTGGTAAAGCACCCTCGCATAGACACAGCTGACAGCCTTCACTTTTTTTTTCTTTGTCGTCGTCTATGCACGATTTGATGTGCGTTTGCGTGGTGAACAAAATAGGGTAGATCGTTGTTAGCATCGTTGGCTTATATAAACATGGGTGACTCTCTCTCCCTTTGCTTGTTCTAGTTTTTTACTCGGTTATCTCGATCGGACGTAAGTTAGATGAAGCAAATTCTGATTTTTAGTAGGAGTATTGATGTGCCTTCGATTAGGTGATTGATGGACGTGTCAATAATGTTCATTTGTATCAATAACATACGATTTCCAATATTTCAAATATAACCCACGTTAAACCAAAACTATTAAGGAGGTTGGATCGCTCCACACTAATCAAATCAGTGCTAAATTTTGTAAAAGCGTTTCTACAATTTCGGATGGTTTAATAATCTGTTCCAAGGTGTTAATACCATAGCAGCATTAGTTCTTGATATTCAAATACATTCACGGCTGTGATATCAACAGTAAATCGATCAATATCTGCAAATTTCCGATGTTATGTTTTTTCATCCAGTTTTTTAAAAGGGTAAACCGTAATATCAGTCCGATTACGACGACCAATAGCTCATTTTGTTTACTAAAAGATATTCTATCGATTGGCCGTCTATTTTTTAAAATCGTATTAGTAGTTCAAAAGATACAACCGTTTGTTTATCCTATCATAACCTAACATCAAGTATACAAATGGCTGTAACTTTTGAACGCCTGATACTATAGAAAATCCGGACGGTCAATCGATTAAGGATCTTCCACTGATCAAAATGAGCTATGTTTCGTCATAATCGGACTGATATTACGGTTTACCCTTTTACAAAACTGGATGTAAAAACATGACATCGGAAATTTAGAGATGTTGATCGATTTACTGTTCATATGACAGCTGGGAATGTATTTGAATATCAAGAATTAATGCTGCTATGTGATTAACACCTTGGAACAGATTATTAAACCATCTGAAATTGTAGAAACGCTTTTAAAAATTTAGCAATGATTTGACTAGTGTGGAGCCCTCCAACCTCCTTAAGTGCCAACTATTAATTATTCGTACATGCGAATATTATTTTATATATATATTTTTTACATTATTTTTCTAATGACTCCCAATTGCGTGAACAGCGACGAATAATTTTGAATAAATAACAATGGCGTAGCAATTTAATTCAATTGGATTTGTAAACTTTCACATTTGGAAAAAATTTAAGTGAGGAAAAATATTTTGCGTTATGAAAATACAATATATTTGACGAATTGTTTAAAATTTTTTTTATTGAAAAACTATAAATTAGCAAAGTTTTATTGTGAGCAAAAACTTTGTGTTAAATGTACTAAAAATTAAATCTAACTTCTAGTTTGTGACAAGATTATAAAGTACAATAGTGGAGAGGAGTGAATAAAATAGTTCTGTTTTTTTTTCTTTTGATATGTTAACGTGTGGTAATTTCTATTGGTATTTTCTCCACATATGTTTGCGCCTCTCGCTGAAGATATTTAAAGCCGCAGAACCGGTGGGACGGGATAGTCGATATCGATATTCTTACGCACGTGCGCGTGCATCTAGTTGAGTTATTATATAAAAGCGAAGGAATTAGGGACGCAGACACGTGTCGAAGTAAGTGCCACAATTGATGTATTGATATTGTAAGACATGTGTTTGCGGAGTGTCTATATTTCTGGGTTGCACTACATGTGTGTACACACGTGCCCATTAATATTGATATTTTTCGTCATCTCGATACTCACACCGGAAATAATTATCAACACCCTGCAGCTTATAGTATACATTCCAATTAATACCAGAAAATAATTGAAGCAAAACACTAATAGACATTGATGAGAAATCATAACGATAATAAAACGTTTAATTATTTTTGGAAATTCAAATTGATGATAAATCAAAATGATAATAAAACTTTGATTCTTTTTTGTATTCTTCGCATTATTAAAAAATCGAAGCAGAATAGTAATAAAAATTAATGATAAATGAAAATAATAATAATAAAGTGCTTGATACTTTTTGGCGTTCTTCAAGCATTTAATTCGCATTATTAAAAAATCTAAGCAAACTAGTAATAAAAATTAATGACAAATCAAAATAATAATAATACGTATGATTCTTTTTATTATTCTTCAAGCATAAAAAAACAATAAAAATGAATGATAAATCACAATAATAATAAAATGTTTGATTCTTTTTGGTGTTCTTCAAGCATTTAATTCGCATTATTCGAAAATCGAAGCGAAATAGTAACAAAAATATATGATAAATCAAAATAATAATAAAATGCGTGATATTTTTTGGAGTTCTTCAAGCATTTAATTCGCATTATTAAAAAATAGAAGCAAACGAGTAATAAAAATTAATGACGAATCAAAATAATAATAATACGTATGATTCTTTTTTATATTCTTCAAGCATAAAAAAACAATAGAAATGAATGACAAATCACAATAATAATACAATGTTTGATTCTTTTTGGAGTTCTTCAAGCATTTAATTCGCATTATTAAAAAATCGAAGCAAACTAGTAATAAAAATTGGTGATAAATCAAAATGATAATAAAAAATTTGATTCTTTTTTGGTGGTCTGCGAGCATTTAGTGCGAATAATTTTATGTACGAATGATTTCCATTCACATTCTGAACATTCAAAATTAGCCCCGCCGATCTCTGGACTCGAGAGTACTGCACAAATGTGTGTTGCAGTCACGTGTGCATACGCATGCATGGAGCAGGTCACCGAGCATTGTCACGCGGAATTACCAAGCGACTTTTTGACGAAAAATGAGGGGGATAGCAGGACCAGTAAGCGTGGATCTGCGATTATGGGGTCCCATTGCAACTGTACTCCACTACCACCATTTTCAATGTTCCTGATTTTTCACCCTACTTTTTTTTTCAACACGATCATGCCCAAAGAGAATTTCATCCCTCCTAGTTCACTTCCACCCCTACCTGCACCTAATAGCAGCTGTTTGCTCGCGATTTGTGCCCGGATTACGTGAAACGAAAAAAAGAAAAGAAATTTCCAAGTGGAATTATCCATCAGAAAATCAAAATTGATTTTTCAAACGTAATGGCAACGAATGAACGTCACAATACACGTTAAATATCAAACGGATTGTATTTAAAATTTTTTTTTTTTAATACCTAACCTATAAATCACTAGTGAATGAGAAGAAAATCTTAATGTGCTTTAACGGACTTGCCGGGAGACAAAATACCGATCCGAGTATAAAGTAGATTCATATATACGTGAAAAAGTAACGGGAAGAAACGTAGAGAAACGGTAAAACACGTGAGACACGATATACTGTAATATATAGCGGAAAGACGTGTGGAGAAACTGCATAACGCGTAACGTGACGTCGGTAGCTCACAGAGATGAGATAAGAAAAACGTGGGTTCCTCGTAATATCGCTGGGGCACATTTATATTCGTATACCTGGTTGACTCACCAAGTTTTAGTCGAAAGACAAGTTATAACGAATTAATCAACGTAACATGCACACGAAATTGCGGGAGGGTCTGGGAATAATAAATGATATATTTTGTGGGACTTTCATATACTGGGTTGGGCAATATTCAAATAAAAATTTATTGGAAATATTTGTAAGATTGAATAATGGAAGTAATTTTTGTAATATATATATATTTTTTTTAGACAATGAAGTAATGGGAGATATGATCGATATATAATCGATATAATCGTTTTCATCACCAAAAGGAATGTTGAGAGCAATTTTATTTTTTATGTTCAATTTATTAATTTGGGAATTTTTATTTAACATAAATAAATGTTGCATATCGTTGTTGGAAAATAAAAACTGTTAAATTGATCATACAGTAAATGTCGATTGAAAAAATTTTTAGAGTAGTTAAGAAGTAATTAATAAATGCGACATCTCAGAATAATTATGGGTTACTTTTTTATGGATTCGGTTTTTAGCTCTAATAAGTAAGTAAATTTTTAGATGATTGAATTTTTTTTATACAATGAAGTAATAGGAGGTATATTATCATTAAAAATACATAATATAGCTCGATGCATATATTATACCAAAATTATTATTATACCAATAATTTCATTTTAATATTCCATTAATTAATTTGGTAAATTTAAATTTTACAAAAACTAATATTGCATATGATTGTTGAAAAATAATAACTGTTAAATTGATCATACAATAAATGTCGACTGAAAAAAATTCTAGAGTAGTTAAGAAGTAATTAATAAATGCGACATCTCAGAATAATTGTGGGTTACTTTTTTATGCATTTCGGTTTTTAGCTCGAATAAATAAGAAGTAATTTTTTAGATGATTGCATTTTTTTTTATTCAATGAAATAATAGGAGGTATATCATCATTAAAAATACATAATATAGCTCGATCCATATATTATACCAAAAATTTTATTATACCAATAATTTCATTTTAATATTCCATTAATTAATTTGGTAAATTTAAATTTTACAAAAACGAATATTGCATATGATTGTTGAAAAATAATAACTATTAAAATTGATCATACAATAAATGTCGACTGAAAAAAATTCTAGAGTAGTTAAGAAATAATTAATAAATGCGACATCTCAGAATAATTATGGGTTACTTTTTTATGCATTTCGGTTTTTAGCTCTAATAAGTATGAAGTAATTTTTTAGATCATTAATTTTTTTTAATACAATGAAATAATAGGAGGTATATCATCATTAAAAATACATAATATAGCTCGATCCATATATTATACCAAAATTATTATTATACCAATAATTTCATTTTAATATTACATTAATTAATTTGGTAAATTTAAATTTTACAAAAACGAATATTGCATATGATTGTTGAAAAATAATAACTGTTAAATTGATCATACAATAAATGTCGACTGAAAAAAATTCTAGAGTAGTTAAGAAGTAATTAATAAATGCGACATCTCAGAATAATTATGGGTTACTTTTTTATGCATTTCGGTTTTTAGCTCTAATAAGTATGAAGTAATTTTGTAGATGATTCAATTTTTTTTATACAATGAAGTAATAGGAGGTATATCATCATTAAAAATACATAATATAGCTCGATGCATATATTATACCAATAATTTCATTTTAATGTTCCATTAATTAATTTGGTAAATTTAAATTTTACAAAAACGAATATTGCATATGATTGTTGAAAAATAATAACTGTTATATGAATCGTACAATAAATGTCTAAAGAAAAAAATATAGAGTTAGCAGGTGCAAAATTGAAAGAAGTTATTTTTGCTGTAAAAAGTTTAGATCAGTTTTTAAAAAAATAATACAAAATAATTTTAGATAATAAATGCAACATCTAAGAATAATAAGTTACTTTTTTTAATTCCTTTCGTTTTTTAGCTCTAATAACTAAGTGATCATCGTGTGTACATCGCTAAGTCCTATATTAGTAAGAAAATGCAGTAAAATTGGAAAAAGCAAGGAAGTTAGCGAGCGAGTAGTGAAATCACGTGAGTTACTGCGCAGTGGAGATCGCAATGCACAGTCATGTCGCGAATCTACTTCCTCCTCCGTCCTGAGCATCTTAACCTCGCTGGGAATTCGAATCTCGTGGATTCTCACGTTCGACAGGAGAACGCGTGAGATGCTAAGACGAGGTCTCCCTGGCAATAAAAAGAAAATTTCGCGTTGGAAGCGACTTACGCGAATGGAATTCCAACGAGGATATCCGTTTCGCTTTTGTCCCAATTGAAATGCGACTGCGACGATTATTCCGAGTATCATTTAGGATGACAACGTGTATAAATGATCGTCGTGCAAAATTGGCGACCAAGAGAAGAACAGCGATAGATCGTTTGAACTGCAGCTCATCGGATGAAAAGATAATGAATTTGATTGCCAAGCAACAATCAACGAGATATCAATTAAGCAATAAACTCGTGAATTAACGATAATAACAGCCGTATGCTAACTTTGGTATTCAAATCATCGTTGGAAGAATAATTAATTCAAAAAAATTGTTTCCAATTTTAAATAATGATTTAAATAATAATTTTAAAAAGGTATGTGCAGATAGATATTGAAAATATACATATATATATGTATATATATAGTTTTGTCACTTTTTTTCAGCGTAAAAACGGCTGGATGATCCTTTTTTTAGCAGATAATGTAAATTACCATAAACCAAAATAATCCGAAAAACTGGCGTATAAATCAATAACTTTGGTGTTCAAATCAGCGTTGGAAGAATAATTATTTTTCAAAAAAATTGTTTCCAATTTTAAATAATGATTTAAATAATAATTAAAAAAAAGTATGTGCAGGTAGATATTTTTTTAAAAGTATAGTTTTTTCACTTTTTTTTAGCGTAAAAACGGCTGGATGATCCTTTTTTTAGCAATCAATCTAAATTACCATAAGCAGAATGATTCGAAAAACTGGTGTATAAATAAATAAAATTCTTAGCCCTTTATTTATATCATTTAGCAAATATGTGACAATAAATTTTAGTGCAGAATTGGCGACCATGAGGAGAACAGCAATGGATTGTTTGACCTGCAGCTCATCGAATCAAAAGATAATGAATTTGATTGCCAAGCAACAATCAACAAGGAAGTAATTAAGCAATAAGCTCGCGAATTAGCAATAATAACAGCCGTATGCTAACTTTGGTGTTCAAATCACCGTTGGAAGAATAATTATTTTTCAAAAAAATTGTTTCCAATTTTAAATAATGATTTAAATAAGAATTTTAAAAAAAAGTATGTACAGGTAGATATTTTTTAAAAAGTATAGTTTTTTCACTTTTTTTAGCGTAAAAACGGCTGGATGATCCTTTTTTTAGCAGTTAATCTAAATTACCATAAACCAGAATAATCCGAAAAACTGGCGTATAAATCAATAACTTTGGTGTTCAAATCAGCGTTGGAAGAATAATTGTTTTTCAAAAAAATTATTTCCAATTTTAAATAATGATTTAAATAATAATTTTAAAAAAAGTATGCTCAGGTAGATATTTATAAAAAAGTATAGTTTTATTCCCTTTTTTCAACTTAAAAAGGGCTGGTTGATTCTTATTTATCAGTTAATCTAAATTACCATAAACCAGAATAATCCGAAAAACTGGCGTATGAATCAATAACTTTGGTGTTCAAATCAGCGTTGGAAGAATAATAATTTTTCAAAAAAGTTGTTTCCAATTTTCAATAATGATTTAAATAATAATTTTATGTAAAAAGTATGCTCAGGTAGATATTAAAAAAAAAGTATAGTTTTATTCCCATTTTTCAACTTAAAAAGGGCTGGTTGATTCTTTTTTAGCAGTTAATCTAAATTACCATAAACCAGAATGATCCAAAAAACTGGCATATAAATAAATAAAATTCTTAGCCCTTTATTTATATTATTTAACAAATTTGTGACAATAAATTTTAGCGCAGAATTGGCGACCATGAGAACAGCGATGGATTGTTTGACCTGCAGCTCATCGGATGAAAAGATAATGAATTTGATTGCCAAGCAACAATCAACGAGAAATCAATTAAGCAATAAGCCCGCGAATGAACGATAATAACAGCCGTATGCTAACTTCGGTGTTCGAATCGTTCGTCGTACTCAACGTAATATTCAGATTGTGAAAGAATTTCATAACGAGTCCTACTTTTGCTACTTCGCGACACGACGTTCGACTGAGCCCGACCCAGAATGTCCGCGATCTGAGCGTCCGACCAGTCCAACTACTTATAAGATTATTAGATTTCTTTTCAGGCTAAATGAATTGCAACAGAAACGAGCAAAACGTATTTTTATCGCCTAGAATTATAAAGCGAAATATTAGCATCATGACTTTAAGCATTAAATTAAAAAATCTACATACAAGATGTATAAAAATCCTCACACCATTCTGCACCTAATTAGCACAGTTTTTGTTGTAGAAATTTTTATGTACTTTCTAAATCACAGCCTCGTAGATTTTCAGCAATATGTGTCACAAATACAGGTTAAATCAGGTGAAATCAAGTAAGATTTGCTTACTTGATCATGACTTCAAAAATGTAAAAAAAAATCTACATACACACAGAGAGAAATTTATATGTCATGACAACATAAAACGGTGACAACAAAAATCGTTTAGTTAGGCTAACAACAAAAAATTGTTCAGCTCAGCAAAAAGATTTGTCAGCCGAACAAAAGATTTATCAGCCTAACGTAACGATTTTTGTTGTCACCGTTTTATGCTGTCATGACACAAATTTCTCTGCGTGCAAAATTTATCAAAATCCTCGAACCATTTAGTACCTAATTAGCTCAGTTTTTGGTGCAGGGATTTTGATGCACTCTATAAATAATGAAATCCTAGATTTTCACCGATATGTGTGACAAATACAGGTTAAATTCGGTAAGATTAAGTAAGATCTGCTTAAGTTAGGTCACTAACACAAGTAACTTGCTTCTAAGTAACACTAACTTGCTTCTAAAGCAAATAAAAAGCTTGATTAAATGTGTTACAGTCGATCAATTGTGATTTGATCAATCAAACTATTAATCCGTACAACAAAAGAAGAGTTGATTGGTTTAACTAATAACTTGGTTGTTTTAACCGCAATCAATCGGCTTGCACATATTTACTTACGCAATTGGTTAACCTTACAAAACTTTTTTTTTTCGTGTCTGTAATAAAACCTATACTTTTGAATTAGAGTGTTTAAGATCAACACATTAGATTATTCATTATAAATTTCCTTAACACCTATTGTAGGTTAACGAACTGAATCGTTATTTGTTTCTCAGCTTAAGTGGTTGATAACCGTTAAAATTTACTCACATGCGATAATAAAAAAATGGAGGCTGTAACCATCTAACATTATATGTAATAACACAAATAAAAAGTAAGATAAGAATCATATCCTAGAAAATCTTCAACATCTTAGAACCACGATTCTACACTTATGCTTAACTACCGAAGATCTACACTCACCATCAATAGAAACAAGACGGGAGAATAAAACTGACAATATACAGTTAGTTAATCCAGTGCTACGCAATTATTTACACAATGAGCAAATCGAGATCGATATCAGCTTTGCTATACGCTCTGATCTAAAGTGTAATTAATGAATTCCTCATCGCATCACACAAGTTTACCGCGCGCATAACCTGAATGACTCGGATCAAAATACTGGTCTTGTCTGACTTCCAGTCTTTCCCTCACCATGACGTAGTAAAACGCATGGTAACACCGGAAAACATAGTCATCATCAGTTGAGCCAAGGCCAGAAATCCCATCAAGAACAGACACAATTTTTTACAACGCAAAGTTGGAAAAAAAAATTTATGAGCTTTTTTATTAATATTCTTTTACACGTGTTTTTTTCTACACACGATTTTTGTTACAAAAAAAAAATTGTAGCAGACGACACTGTAGTAAAGTCGTCACATGTCGATATTTTATGAGGGAGTCGGAAGTAAAAAAAAAAAAAAATAGTGTATGAAAAAATGCCTCGCCACAGCGAAACTGCGGGGAGTTAAATAGAATTGAATGTATAGGAATAAAAAAAAAAGGGAAAGTGGCAAAGTCACGGTCGCGTCGTTAATCCCTTCGCGACACTTTGGACCCTTGCATTTCTACACACTCGCAACACACGCCGTTTCTATTGTCCATCATCGCTTTCCAAAAAAGTGTGGAATGAAAAAAAGTTTGGATATTGCCCCAAATTTAGCAAAATACAAACGTAGAGGATGATACAACAGCTTCATCTGGCGAATTTTGCTACAGTTCCGTTGCAAAAATGTCACTGAAATTTATTACGGTAAATCATGTGGGCGAGAATAAAGAAAAGTTGTATACAGGTATAGTGAGTAATGGGGAAGAGTGCGAAGGGGAATCTCACCCCTCTTATTCGTTTTTTTTTTTTTTTCATTTTTAACTCCACGGAACGAGTTTCGTATTAATGGAATCCGACAATAATTCGATTCACTTTGCAGGTGGGTTATACAATACGCGAGGGGGACACAGACGCCACATTGGAAATAAACTTTTTCTTACAACTAATGTTGGTCGACTTTTTGTATTTTTTTTTTCTCGTAACTATTACATCACTGGATATTGGTACGGCGATTCATGGCAAATCGATCAGTGACGTATATTATAGGACAATGAAACAGACGAATTTTTTTTTGTGCGGCACGAGCTAGAAAAAAATGAACACGTGCTAAGCGTATATATATATTTTGATAGTAATTCCGATAGAAATATTTGGAAATTCCACTCGGAATGGTTTTGGGAATTTTTATTAAATCTTTACCGGTAATATAAATATAATATAAACAAAATATAATCTCAATATAAATAATATATAATCTCGATAAACCTTCAAGAGGAAAACCCATTTCCAATTGAAAAAAAAAGTAATACTTTTCTAAATAAAAACAGGGGAAAAACTTTTTTTTGTTACAGATTTTGTTATAAATTTTTTTTTGAGTTATAAATATTTCTATGTTGTTGAACAAAATTTAGGATGTTTTCCTAATAGAATTACACTATTTATCTAATTTTATCAGAATTATTTATAACCTTTTTTTTCCAACTAATAATATTCTGGTCGACTTTTTGTATTTTTTTTTTTCTCGTAACTATTACATCACTGGATATTGGTACGGCGATTCATGGCAAATCTATCAGTGACGTATATTATAGGACAATGAAACAGAAGATTTTTTTTGTGCGGCATGAGCTAGAAAAAAAAATGAACACGTGCTGAGCGTATATATATTTTGATAGTAATTCCGATGGAAATATTTGGAAATTCCACTCGGAATCTTTTTGGTAATTTTTATTAAATCTTTACCGGCAATATAAATATAATCTCGATAAACCTTCAATGGGAAAATTAATTTGCAATTGAAAAAAAAGTATAATACTTTTCTAAATAAAAACAGTGGAAAAACTTTTTTTTGTTATAAAATTTTTTTAAATTATAAATATTTCTATGTCATTGAGTAATATCTTCAGAATTATTATTTAATGAAATACACTATTTATCTAATTTTATCAGAATTATTTATAACCTTTTTCTTCCAACTAATAATATTATGGTCGACTTTTTGTCTTTTTTTTTTCTTAACTATTACATCACTGGATATCCAGCCGTATCAATATTGCCGTATCAATATTGATACGGCGATTCATGGCAAATCGATCATTGACGTGTATTATAGGACAGTAAAATAAAAGAATTTTTTTTGTGCTGCACGAGCTAGAAAAAAAGGAACATAGGCTAAGCGTATATTATATTTTGATAGTAATTCGAATGGAAATATGTGTACGCTGTGTTTACAGTGACTGTGACCAAGATTCGCAATCCGTTACGTAGTAGTAATATCTATTTATCTCTATCGTCTCGGCGCACAGACTAATGGCTCTCTATACTGTCTGGTTCTGTTACTATAACACTATAATGTTACCGTACAGACAGTACAAGCACTGAGTTCAAGCTCTATTAGCGATTTCTAAGAAACCTGTTCAAGCGAAGATGGAGCGATTTTGATGCCACGTTTAGATGATTAACGGCCAATGCTTGGTATTCTGAACGTTTGGTAGAGTCAAGGTAGTGCGATTAGTAGGAATAACTGAGAAAAGGGTTATCTTCAGTGTGGGAATTCTGGAGTAGCTGCACCGAGAAAAAAATTGGTAAGACCAACCGAATGTGCGGTTGCGGATGGCGAAATAAGCATTTGGTTAATTGGACATGTATATTTGGTTGAACGAACCAAAGCATAGTTGAATCAACCTTCCTTAATTCACAATAACTATTATTTCATTCACGGAACAAAATATTACTTTTCCCACCCGCAACCGCATATTTGATTGGTTTTTTTTCTCAGTGTGAGTGTACCAGTCTGCATGAAATTTCTTTAAGGGTGGACAGAGCGTTTTTGATGTTACATTTAGATAATTAAAGAGGTTGGAAGCACTTCACTCTAGTAAAATCTGTTCCAAATATTTCTACCCACATAAATATTAGTAGCGATGGATTTACATGGACATTCATGGATTAATGATGATTTCTATTATTATTTTCAGGAAAAGTTGATAATTTCTTACAAACGCTATGGGAACATAGTTTATTCCATTTCTGAAGTCCGTTACTAAATATCTGTCGGGTTAATCTAAAATAAATAAAATAAATAAAATAAATAAAATAAATAAAATAAATAAAATAAATAAAATAAATAAAATAAATAAAATAAATAAAATAAATAAAATAAATAAAATAAATAAAATAAATAAAATAAATAAAATAAA
The DNA here is from genome assembly GCA_963970395.1 of Ephialtes manifestator. Classification (NCBI taxonomy): domain Eukaryota; kingdom Metazoa; phylum Arthropoda; class Insecta; order Hymenoptera; family Ichneumonidae; genus Ephialtes; species Ephialtes manifestator. Next base: position 33,653,787 of record OZ019973.1, on the reverse strand, counting down.
TAAAATAAATAAAATAAATAAAATAAATAAAATAAATAAAATAAATAAAATAAATAAAATAAATAAAATAAATAAAATAAATAAAATAAATAAAATAAATAAAATAAAAATTAAGTTGCATCGGTAGAAAATTACACATTATTTTCGAAAACTTTACAGTCACCATTAACAAGCTCTTTAACCGATTTAACTGCTAACACTTGATATCTAAATTGTTTGATAAAAATCACACAGTGTGATTAGTGGAAATAACTGAGAAAAGGGTTATGTCCAATATGGGGAATTCTGGCAGAGCTGAGTGTAGGCGTCTGCGGGGAGTACGAGGCCCTGTAAATTCGAAGAAGAAGAAGAAGACGACGAAGACGACGAAGACGACGATCGGAGCTCAGGAACCGTTGAGCGTGTGCGTTCACGAGTGCCTGGCGGGCAGGTGGTCTCGATGGGCCATCGTATGTACCACCAGCCTCAGTGTATTTCATATAGTATAGTAAAAAAGGCAAGGCACGCGTTCACGAGCTCTCCAAGCTTGCTGCTGCATAAGTAGGTCCCCTAAAAATCCCGATGCAGGTTCCGGCACGTCTCGGCCCTTCTTCCAACAGCGATCGACCACTGGACCGTTGGCCCCGCTCTTCGGTGCCATCCGGAGCAGACAAGATCCGATCCAACCGGTCGCCAACGATCTTCGACTCCGTTGAACTCGCTTCAAACGACCACTTCATCGCATCCGAGATGTACGAATATTACAATCGTACTTCATAATCTTCAGAGTGATTTAGTTACCTTCGCCTCAACCTTAGACTCAAATATGCCTATTTGTAAAAAAAAAATGGCGCATAAATAAAAAAATGCTTACTCCTTTAATTTTCGTCTTAATTTAATTGCTACATTGGGAGAATAATTATTTTTCAAAAGATTTTTCTCAATTAAAAATAATAATTTCAAAAACGGATAATCAGGTGTAATTTTGAAAAGTGTAGTTTTTTTTAAATGTAAAAGCGACTTGATTGCTGAAGGATTAAATTATCCTTTTTTTAGCAGTTAAGCGAAATTAATGATAAATTAATGATCCGAAAAATTGGCGTTTAAATTAATAAAATGCCTTTACAATTTATTGACGCAGATTTGCTATATTGGAGGAATACCTATTTTGGAAAATATATATTTTAATTTCAATTTAAAAAACCTGGAAAAATTTGACAAATAGTAGAATTCTATTAGGAATACATCCAAAATTTCACATAAAAATATTATAAAATGATTTTTTTATTTCAATAATTTTGGTTTGAAAAAGTGATTATAGATTTATTAAAAATGATTTCATTAAATGCAAAAATTGCTTGTATGTTAATGGATTAAATAAATATCTTTTTGTCAATTTGTGTGAATTAACTTGGAGGGAAATAATCCGGTGTCGTGAAATTTTCTAGGAATGAGGGGGCGTTAAGGGGGCGTAGATGGTGAATCGAGCGTCTGGTTCATTGTACGATGCACCCGCTCGACTAGACGTACGGATGTGCATACTGTTGTGTTGCAGGACGATGTACAGCAGACTGTATCGAGCGTATAGCTTCGGACGCGAGTTTAAATTGGCGCGAGCGAGAGATAATTGAGAAGAGAAGAGATCTCATGCAGCTGACTGCAAGAGGGAACATACTCTTCACTCGACGAGGGTCCGCGGGGAGTCGCGTTGCGGTACGTGTCGTGTCGGAGGGAAGAAATAAATAAGCGACGCCGGTCGGGAGCGCTTCCGTCCAATAACGGCATCGCTACGAAATTCTCGCGCGCCGACGCTCGATTTTCTCTCTTCCACTGGCGACCATGTAATTTAATCTCGAATTACCCTCCATTCGGTAATTTTTTTTTTTTTGTCATTTTTCTCTCAACTTTGCACCACTATGATAGGCATATCATATCCTTGATTCTTTATAGGGGAGATGGGGGCAAAACGGGCAGCTCCATTAAAAATCGGGATTGGGGGCAAAACCGTCTCAACTTTCGTAAAAACGATTTGTCTCCGTTTTTTACGTTCCTTAGATAGGGAAAGTGCGGAAAATACGTCAAATTGGTGATGAAAAAAAATTGATAATCTTCATCAGATCAGAATTTTTTTAACCATCCGTTCAGAACTTTTTTTCGATACTTTGTTGAGCAAAGAAAAAAAATATAGTCAAATGAATTTTTCAAAAATTTTATAATCAAATTAATTCTTTGAAAAAAAAGTCGGTATATCATAAAGAAATCAATTAGAACGAAATTCTCATTTTATGATTTGGTGCCAATTTTGACTCCGATACTTATATTTAGCCGAGATGCCTGTTTTGCCTCCCTGCCTGTTTTATTGACATCACCAATTATTTTCCGAAATTTTCAAGTAAGAAATGTCAGGAAATTGAAAAAAGTCGTGTTCGAAAAAGTTTAAACGATGCCCGCTTTGGCCCCAACTGTCATTTTCAGTCATGATGCCCGTTTTGCCCCCATCTCCCCTAAATCCTTTTTGATTTTTGCAGGCTTTTTTTGCTAGGACAGCAAAAAATGTATAGCTATCATTATAATAATAAACGATTTGCTGGACCAGCAAAAATATTTTCTCCGTGTATGCTTAATACATACTGGATATCACATAACCTTTCAATGAACACTATAGACGAGAACTTGTAAAATAGGTTCTAAATGCGTACGACGTTAACGTCATGCTTCGATTCAATGATTTACAGCTGGATTTTCAAGGGTCTGAAATCTACCTAAGGCTAGAATTTCGAAAAAAAATGTATAATGGTCGATTTATTTTTTTATACCTATAATTTTGTGGCTCCTCATAAATTTAGTTTCGATTTGTCTTAATACGACAAAGGTTTACTTGTTTTCTTTTTTTTTTAAGATTATAGGTTACACATATGTAAACTAAATTGTAGGTTGAAGAGCTGACGACGAAATAGGCTGAAAACCTTTTTTTTGTTTTCAAACTTACTATCCACAATAAAAACGAAATTCCAATTTTAGTTCATTCAACAAACAATTTTCGACATTAACCTCCACCGAATCTTTTCGTTAATTTGACATAAAATATTTGGTGAATTTGTACTTTGTATTCACAGAAATTTCTTGTTAACTTGACAAAAAAAAAATTGGCCAACTTGTAGTTTTCTTTTCTAGTTGAATAAATCAATTTTTTTTGTACTTTATTTACAAAACTAAAAAATGCCCAAAATTGTCTTTGAAATTAACAAAGACAAAAAAGATTCTTCGTAAATTTGTATTCACAGAAATTTATTGTTAACTTGACAAAAAAAAAATTGGCCAACTTGTAGTTTTCTTTTCTAGTTGAATAAATCAATTTTTTTTGTACTTTATTTACAAAACTAAAAAATGCCCAAACTTGTCTTTGAAATTAACAAAGACAAAAAAGATGCTTCGTGAATTTGTGGACAACTTTTTGGTTAAAATTCCATTCATTGATTCTCAGCACCAACACAATTTTTATTTTGTTTTTTCATGTTGATGACATCAGTGGTATGTTCTGGTGACACCAAATCTGTGTACTATAGTTAGAATATTATAGGATTGGTAACTAAGTCTGAGGTCAGAAAGTTCATATGTTCAGCAGCGTTGATTTACGAGGGATTTTCGAAGGGCCCGAATCCCCGTAACGTCGAGAGATCCCTCTTCTATTCCTGATCCTACGCCTGGCTTGACGTTTTCCCTATTTCGGTCTCTACTGCGTACGTATAGTTCGACTACGACGTCGACGAAGAATCGTGAGCTCGGTCAAAGGCTCCCTCGGGTCTCTTAACGAGCTTTAATGCTCGTGTAGTACGTGTGCAGCAACCTGGCTGTCGCGACGCCCAACAGTCCATATATTTCGGTTATCGAAACGACCGCGATGGAAGCCGATAACTGGCCACCACGAAAATACCATTCACACTACTTCAACACTGTAGTATTCCTCTCTGAATGGTTTTACAAGCTTTGTGAATTTTTATTAAATCCTCACCGACAAGATAAATTCAATTTCGATAAACCTTCAATGGGAAAAACTATTTCCAATCTTTAAAAAAATTATATACAAAATATACAAAATACTTTTGTAATAAAAATGGTGGAAAAATTGCACTTTTGAATTATGAATATTTCGATGGCGAGGAATAAAATTTCGAATGGATGGAAATAGAATTACACAATTTATCTAATTTTTTCAAAATTATTCGTTTTGATGTAAAAAATTTGGTTTAAAAAAATATATATTCTTTCTATGTAGAAAATATGCTACATTGACAATAAAAAATTTACAAATTATGTATTGCTCTAACTATACATTCTAGAAATGGTATATTTTCATTTTTACCAATATACAATTGCCCATCTAATTTTTATGCAGATTAAAGTTGAGAGAAGAAATTATATAAATTTATGATGCATTTCTAATAGAATTACACTTTTATTCTATTTTTTTTCAGAATTATTCATTTTTATTTTAAAAATATTATTAACAAAAATACATATTCCTTTAATGTAGAAAATATATTACAGGCATTAAAAATTTACAAAATGATGTATTTCTTCATATTCAAAAAATGGTACATCTTCGTTTTAACCCGTATCGAATTTTTTGCCCATTAAACTTAAGAAAAAAAAAGTATATTTTAACCCAAGCAACTCTGAAGCACTACAGTGAAATTGAATCGTGAAGAATGAAAAAATAATGACGCACTTGACGTTATAATGGGCCAAAAAAATGGCCCGGTAGGTTTTATTGAAAAATTTGCCTCTCAAAGCTCGTCGGCAAACTATTCATCGTATACTACCGTAATAAGGGTAGTAAAAGGGGGCGATATGCAGTGTGTGCGATGGGCGTGGTGCGGCCAAATCGAACGACTCGATATATCGGCACGATAACGCGCATCTGTGCACTGAATACACGTATTTCACTACTATATAAGAAGGACGTACGCTGTACGCAGATATACAATATATATATGCGTGGATGCGTCATTATATAGTACCATATCGGTAGTAACGTGGTCCGAGCTCGTTCGAGATGGTACATTCTGGTCCCTCGTATACATTCGAGTCCTTCAGCAACAGGACTCGAACCCCGAAGTGGTGGACTCTATAATTTCGTGCTTCGTGTAATTACGATTATCCCTTCTGCGTACGTCGCTATGCGTCTGTGTTTACGTCTGTGTGTGGGTGTAAGAGCTCGTAAAAGTCACGTTTTCCCGGCGCATAAGCGTCCGAGCGTTGTCTTTTATTTTTTATTTTCTTAGCCTTTTATTGGCTCTTTCACTCTCTTTCTTTTGTGCTCTCACTCGAGTTATCTCTCATCTCTCTCTAGTCCGAAGAACGAGCTACAAGCTCGTTTGGCCCGGCGTATAGAGATGTGGTATCGCGAGGACGGCCAATGACCTGAGGCACCGGTTCCCACGACTTTCCTTCATATTTCGCTAAAATACTGGTCTCTCTAATATACTGTCTCGGCCTCTTATCGAGACCATTTGTCGAACACACCTTCCCCCTGGCACTCACGATTATGTTACTGTTGTGATCGGTTGTCGTTTTGAGAAATCGGCGGAAAGTGATTTTAAAACTTGTCTGAGTTGCACTTTTCTTAGACGCTTGAGTAAAATGTTGGTAAATCTGTTTCTGGTGAAAAGGACTTGAAATTTATGAATCCAATGAATTTTTATCTCATGAATATTCTGGGATAGGATTTGATTACATCCTAACTTTATAATCATTCCTTATTATATATGAATTAAAGAATCGTGATTGTCCTGGCAACTATTGGTATTATTATTTTGTATATAATAATAGTAACAAAAAAATCTTCATCACTAAAATAAAAAATTACAACATTCTTCAACCTCAAATAATCAAACATGTGACTGTTGTGATGGGTTGTCGTTTCGAGAAATCGACGGAAATTGATTTTAAAACTGGTCTGAGTTGCACTTTTCTTAGACGCTTGAGCAAAATGTTGGTAAATCGTTTTCTGGTTAAAAGGAATTGAAATTTGGCAATCCAATGAATTTTTATCTCATGAATATTCTAGGATAGGATTTGATTAGATCCTAACTTTATAATCATTCCTTATTATATATGAATTAAAGAATCGTGATTGTCTTGGCAACTATTAAGCAACTATTGGTATTATTATTTTGTATATAATAATAGTAACAAAAAAACCTTCATCACTAAAATAAAAAATTACAACATTCTTCAACCTCAAATAATCAATCATGTCACTGTTTTGATCGGTTGTCGTTTTGAGAAATCGGCGGAAAGTGATTTTAAAACAGATCTGAGTTTGACTTTTCTTAGATCATTTTTTGCGTAAAAGGACTTGAAATTTGTGAATCAAAAGAATTTTGATCTCATGAATATTTTAAGATAGTTTTGCCATAGGATTAAAGAATCGTGATTGTCCTGGCAACTATTGTTATTATTTTAATACTTAAATTAATTATTATATTGTTACGATAACTAATCAGACTGAAGTTTTTATTAATAATTAGTAGAGTCCCAAAAGTCTTGACTTAACAATGCCCAAAGCTACCAATTTTCATCTGTACAAACAACAGTAACAAAGAAGCCATCACTTAAACCAAGAATTACAACCTTGTTATGCAACAAAGATAAATACCGATCTCCACAGAATGACTTTTCATCAACCTTGCGAGTCAGTCAAAATTCCTCGTAAAATCACGCGGACCAGTGAATCATAAAGTCGGAATCCATTACCAATAATCAATGACGAATCCACATGTCAAGATTGATAGTCCAAAAAACAAATCTACCTGAATGAACGCCAGCGTCGCCATCAGGATCCTCAAAAGCAGACGAGTCGATGGTTCCACCGTTGGAAAAATCGTCTTGATGTCCACCGATCTCGTGATTATTAGTTCCACGCTCGTTGTTACAAGTGTAATCCTTGTCGTTGTTGCAACAATCAATGGAATTAATGGAGGACACAGTGACAGTCTGTTTGTTGGACGAAGCGTCGCAGGACACGGACGAAGTTAAACCGTGTCTGTTGCCGGCAACAGCGGCAGATCTCACAAGCGTGCTCGCACTCCTTGCCACTTTGGTACTGTGGGTCCTTCGGATGAGCAGGTTGGTGAACGTCGTCGAACCGGCGTTGCTTCCACCGCTACCAGAAGAACCAGAACCACCAGCGTTGCCATTATTGTTTTGCTTGCTGTTAAAGCGTCTCGTTTCATTTTGCTGATTATTCTGTTGCTGCTGTATCAAAGTCGTTGAGTTCCTACCGATTTTTCCTTGTACTCTGCTTTCGGCCCTTCGCTCATCAACCTCCTTGCCATTGCCATTCTTGTTGTTCTCATCTTTGTCGTTGCCAACTTTGCCGCTGTCCTCTTTGGAGTCCTCCTTCTTCCTTCGTCTGTCCGCGACCGGTTCTTCGTCCCGTCCACCCTCGAGACAAGCTATCGTGTTGTTTAGCCGACCCCCAGACGACTCCTTGTTGTTCCTCGATATCTCCTTTCTCCCAGTGAAGCGACTCTGAAATCGTTCGATGGTCTTGAAGGATCTCGTCCTCTCAACCTTCTTCCTAGTTTGTTGACCATTATTTGAGGTATTGTCGAGCCCGTTATCAGGACAGTTTCTTGCAGGCGCTTCGAATATTCTTGTGAGTGACTGAACCTTTCCTCGTGACTCTGGCAACGGCGCATCATTGGTGCCACCGCCGTTGTCGATACTCGCGCTTCTCTGTTGATTCTTGTGCTGATGTTGCTGTCCAACAAACGCATCATTATTGCTCAACGTTCGCGTCAATATGGCGTTCGGTGGATTCTTTGATGTACTTATGGGAAACGTGTTGCAGGTGAATTTTTCACTCTCAGCGTTCGACAAAGTTTTCGTCAATTTGGCAGAACCATGACGTGGTTCGCCGTCAAGAGACACGTAAAACGTTGATCTCCTCTTTGGCGAATCCTCCGTATTGTCCAACATTTTGTATACAATGTCCTTTCAATTACTTCTTTTGCTTTTTCAGAACGAATCTCTTTCGTTGGTCATTGCAACACCGAGCTGAGCAATCAAAGAAATAAATTGATGCCTGTTGCTCTCGTTGCTGCTGAACGGGAATTCTGATCAAAGAGCCATTTACATAACCTGGCATGTATTGGGATTGGATTCTACTAGCGAGTCGTGGAATGGCGAACCGGATCGTTGAAATCAGAGCCCTTATAGCACGTGAATAGAATTCAGCGGTCCCTTCTCAACCCGGTTCGTTTTTTTCCCTTTTCTTTTTGCTGTATCGCGTCTTGAGCGGCTCTTCAAGGTTCTACACGTTTTTATGCTCTCGTTCACTCGAGGCCAAATCGTAGTTACGATTTTATTTGAATTTTGGGGTACAGTTAAAAAAATGTCTTGACTGTAAACGATCTGTAAAATTATGGATACAATCCACTATATTTGAGCAGAAGTACTAGCATCGATGATCAACACGAGTTTCGCTGATCTGGCAACGTCGATGACAGTCGCGCACGTGTGTTTCCAACGACACGACAATCCTGCAGAGATACTCGTTTCTTCTTTTGCCTCTTCTTCCTCTTCACATCCTCGCCCTACAGACAAACGTCGAGAGAGCAGACAGAGAATGAAAAAAAAGTGGGAATTGCCTTCGTACGAAGAAATGACAACAGAATAAACCAGACAGTTCAATGAAATGAACTTGAATCGTCACGTTGAATTACACGTTTTTATTTACACTATCAACGATCAACAATTTTGCACGTAATTAAGATAACACTTTCACTTTTATCATCACGACACGTTAATCCAATTACGAGTGATATTTTCGTGATTTATTATTACAGATATATGCAAATGTTGATAAATACGTAATTTTATCACACTTTTAACGTTTTTTTTCACTACATAAATTACATTATTTCGGGTTACAATATTTTTTAAATTTTTCCCACACTGTTTTATTCTATGAGAATTTTTTTTCGGTTGTCACGCATCTAGATTGAATATATACGCGATTGAGAAGGAATCTATAGGTTTTTAACATGACACATTTTTCTTTTAAATTTCTCCCACCTCTTGTTTTTTTTTCTTTCTCTCTCTCTTTCTACTGTAAATTCGAAGCCGAAGCACACGCGAGAGCAGAGGCGATTGTCGCGTCACGACCGCTCGCCAGACAGACCCACGGCTATCTGCACGACTGCGCTGTCTCCTCGATTCCGTGGAACGCTCAGCGCCGCTAGCGGCCGTTCCAGAACTCCTTTGCTATGCTCTCTCAATGTGTGCTTCGGCTGAGCTACTCGGCTATCCTGCACGTTGCTGCGCTGCACGCTGTTCATTGTACGCTGCACTCGACCAGAGTTCCAACAGCCCGGGGCGTGCAATGCGCAGCATATGCATAGGGCATGCGATGATACTCAAATACAAGCTCTTTGTGGTAATCATTCAATTTTTTGAAAGCCTAAACAGGAATCAACGACGCATATGCCGATTTTTCTGCACCGAGAGAAAAAGTTCCATTGATTCACGGAAATCTTTGCCAATAAAATGAAATCCCATGTAAAAAAATTATATATAGTCCGACATATGGAATTGGGCATATATAGTCTGTATAAACTATATATAAAGTCTATATGCAATTTATATATAAGATCACCTGTAAAGTTGGGTTTATGTATAAATTGTATATAACCTGTATATAGATTTTATAAAAACTATATATGCCCAATTCTATGTTTAAAACTATATATATTTTTTATATACTCTATATATAATTTTTTTACTTGGGATACTTGAATTTCAATACTATCTTTTCTTTGAATGATCTCCAACTCAATGAAAAGTAGTGACGTTGTTTCGAAGAAACATTTCTTTAAACCAATGAACCTTTTTCATTGATTTCAAAGATATCGTCTCTGATTCAATGAAACCTTCTTCTTACCAGCTCAAAATTTCGAAACCTATTTTTTCCTGAAGTACGCGGCAGATAAAGCTCAAATTTTGTGAGTATGTACGGAAGTATGGCAGAAATAGGCTAAGCTTCTGGCTCCTCGAAATTCGAAGCCGGGAGTTCGGGAGAACCGGAAAACAAAAAAGTGAGGTTAGGTGCGAGAGAGAGATCAATGAAAATGTTTCTTTGAACCAATGAAAACGTCTCTTTAAAACAATAAAACTGTTTCTTTGTTATATGCTCACTAAGTAAATCTTTATTTACAGCCAATGAAATGTTCTCTTTGAAATTCAAATGCACTATTTCATTGAAATCAATGAAAAAAAATATCAATCCACTCATTTCTCTGGCGTCAATGAAATCTTTTCTCTCGGTGTGAGTATGTTTTTATTTATATTTTTATAGTATATTATATTATATTATATTATATTATATTATATTATATTATATTATATTATATTATATTATATTATATTATATATATTATATAGTATATTATAGTATATAGAGTATATTTTTCGTGTTTAGGCGAAAGTCAACTTTCCAATCTGCTCCATAATTTTTTATACTATTCTATATGCTCGAAAAAGCCGTTTTTATTTTTTTTTAATTTTTTATGCTGAATCTTTTTTTTCGTGAATTTTTTTTAATACATCATTATGGAGCCCTGTTTTTCCTATTTTGGCGAAAGTTATATTTACATAATATCGACGAGTTTTTTAAAAAATAATATTTAAGGCATTTGACTTTTTTAAAAGTAAAATTATTTATAATGTTGGTAATAAGAAGATGGCATTAAGACTCTTGGCATATTTATACCACGAATTAATTTTAAAAAAACATCTGACCCTGTTATGTAATGACATAACTTCACCATATTGCAACACTACTCGATCATAACCATAATCCGAACCAACTTTCAGCTTTTTAACCACTCGAATTCTTAATACCAGCTGCATCGTTGAATTACCTGGTAGTAAATTTTGTTTTTATTTATCTATAAGCAGAGTTGTAAAAATTCAACGACGTGGGTAAAACAATATACAAAACGAAAAAAAGAAAAAGTCACCGTGTGAAATAGATAATAAATATTATAAAAAGAACATCATTGGTGATGGTAATAATAAGCCCCCAATATTTTCATGAATTTTTCCTAGCATTATTTCCCCTAAAATACATATACATATTTAAAAAAATTAATGCAGAAGAATATTCTTTAAAAATGATTAAATTAGACTTAGAAAATAAATAAGCAAACGTAGTGAATTTGAAATTAATGTGATTATTTCAAAGGTGTCTCAAAAATACTGAATAAATATTATAATAATCATTATAATAACTTGTCAAATTGAAGCACCCTTTATTATTTTCCCTTAGGATAAAAAAAAAATTAATTATTTTGTTTTTCACAGATCCGCATGGTGGAAAAAATTATATGTTTTAATTACATATGAAAAACCAATCGAATGAAAATGTCCTAGTATTTGAATTTAGTATGTAACTAAGTTTCTAGTTTAAAACTAAATTTGCAATTCGAGGTGAATTATTGCGTTGCAGCGACAGAAATGCCGAACCAAGGACCGGCTTAACCCGATTACGGAACGGTGAGCAGGATTTAATACGAGTTTTATCATATAGTAGGTATAGCCATGCCAGTAGTAGCTACTTTGACAGTATATACGTAACTGGATCCAGCAGCCTTTGCGATAAAAAGGTAGACATAGGTGAGATCGGTGGGGACCTTAGGTAGCCCAAAGAGTTCGAAAAAGTCGTTTATCTTGCCTCGCCTTTTCACCCGATAAATAAATCTCGCACACCGCGTGTGCATTATGTGCCATACTGATTTCGAAACCAACTGGCCTAGTATTTCTACACATCGAAGTCACCCGTAACCATTTAACTAAAAACCAATTCACATTCATCGCATAATTAAACTTTCAAGTGTAGCCTCTTAACTTGCTAAATATTCGTGTCATCATACATCATATATTTTCCAAAAAAATCTGTTTTTAAGTCACTCGCGAAATTTCATTACGAATATCATTATTAAATAATTATAATATTATTTGTTATAATAAAGATTTTTAACAAAGACTTTTTCCATATATAAATAACATTTTAATAAGTGTGATAGCATATTTTTTCTAAAAAAATCTGTTTGTAAGTCACTCGCGAAATTTTATTAAGAATATTATTATTTAATAATTATAATATTATTTGTTATAATAAAGATTTTTAACAAAGACTTTTTCCATGTATAAATAACATTTTAACAAGTGTAATAGCATATTTTTTCTAAAAAAATCTGTTTTTAAGTCACTCGCGAAATTTCATTCCGTACATTATTATTTAATAATAATAATATTATTTATTATAATAAATTTAATTAAATGATTAAATTATCAAAAATTATTAAATATTAAATTTAATTAAAATTTGATTAAAAGTTCTTATAATAAATCTTCATAAACATGATCGTGTCAGACTTTTAACGAAGACTTTTTTTCATAGATAAATAACATTTTCACAAGTGCAATCCTTTCACTGAAACGAATTTTAGAAACACACAGCTTTTCTTGTTCTATGATTTATACGAGTAGTTTAAATGAACACCGCATTTTTTTCCAGGCCGTTAAATCGTCAGCCTGATTTTCTTCGCCTCTTTTCGCGGGAAAGATTTTTAACAAAGACATTTTCCATATATAAATAACATTTTAACAAGTGTAGTAGCATATCTTTTCTAAAAAAATCTGTTTTTAAGTCACTCGCGAAATTTCATTACGTACATTATTATTTAATGATAATAATATTATTTATTATAATAAATTTAATTAAATGATTAAATTATATATATATAAATATTATATAATATATAAATAATATATAAATATTTATATATATATAAATTATATTATATATATATAAATATTAAATAAAGTAAAAATTTGATTACAAGTTCTTATAATAAATCTTCATAAACATGATCGTGTCAGACTTTTAACGAAGACTTTTTTTCATAGATAAATAACATTTTCACAAGTGCAATCCTTTCACTGAAACGAATTTTAGAAACACACAGCTTTTCTTGTTCTATGATTTATACGAGTAGTTTAAATGAACACTGCATTTTTTTCCAGGCCGTTAAATCGTCAGCCTGATTTTCTTCGCCTCTTTTCGCGGTCAGCAAATAGTCCCCTAGCAAAGTTATCGTACCGTGGCACCCACGAGGCTCTCGGTGCATGTTTAAATGCACCAAGAACTTCGCACTGCGTGTAGAGATGCTCAGAGCCTCGAGTACATGGAATACACTTCGCCTTTGCATCGCGTGGGATTTAATTGCCGATCTTAACCAAGTCTCAGTGGTCGAGAAAGAGAGAAATGAGAGCTCGCCTTAGGGGAGAATGATAAAATGTAGCTTATTGCACTACGACACGCCAAGAGAATCTCGCCTCTTACTCTATGGCAATTCGAAAAGAAAAGCGTTGAAAGGTGATAGCGAGGATAAAGCACCGACGTTTTGCCTGGCAAGAGGTGCATTAAAGCGCCATGAATGCTACTGCTATCGAATGCGCTTATCAATTGAAGAAAACGACTCTCTTTATCACATTTATCCGATTTCTTTGGATTACTAGAAAATTGTTAATAGATTTGCAGTAAAAATTGTTGCAATAGAATATGTGAGGCTGATATGGCGGTGAACGTTTGATCTTGACCTCTTATGATTCGTGCTACGATATTGAAATATTATTTAATGGCCAGAAAATATACTAATTTCTTTTACGTTTGTTTGAAATATTCAATTTATTTTTAAGCATTGGAAATAATAATTTGTATCTCAGTTTCGGAATCTGAAAGAATTTACAAAAATCTTATGATTCGTGCCACGATTGAAATCTTATTTATCGGCTAGAAAAGTTAATAATTTATTTTACGTTTGTTTGAAATATTTAATTTATTTTTAAGCGTTGGAAATATAAATTTCAGCCGCGTTTTTTAAAACTGGGAGAATTTTTAAAAATCAAACGTTAGATAACTAAATGTTTAAGCTTATCGAGAAAGTGGACTACTTTTTTTTTCAAAGTAATCAGCAATTTTTTTTCCAACTTTCTAAATTGGTAAAAAAATGATCTTGTAAAAAAAATATTTAAAAAATCATATGATTCGTGCCACGATTGAAATATTATTTAACGGCTAGAAAAGCTACTAATTTCTTTTACGTTTGTTTAAAATATTCAATTTATTTGTAGTCATTGGAAATAAAAATTTCAGTCTCATTTTTAAAATCTGGAAGAATTTTTAAAAATCAAACATTGGATAACTATTTAGTTATCCAGTTTAAGCTTATCGTGAAAGTGGACAATATTTTTTTTCAAAGTAATAAGCATTTTTTTTCCAACTTTCTAAGTTGCTAAAAAAAAATGCTCATATCTAAATAATGTATAGAATATCACAGTTTTAAAATTTTTTTAAAATCAAACGTTGAATAACTAAATGTTTCAGCTTATCTCGAAAGTGGACAATATTTTTTTTCAAAATAATAAGCAATTTTTTGTCAACTTTCTAAATTGATAAAAAAATGCTGATGTCTAAATAATATTTAGAATATCACAGTTTTTTATTTGTTTAAAATCAAACAGTGGATAACTAAATGTTTAAGCTTATCGCGAAAGTGGACAACATTTTTTTCAAAGTAATCAGACATTTTTTTACCAACTTTCTAAATTGATAAAAAAAATTCTCATATCTAAATAATATTTAGAATATCACAGTTTTTTTAAAAATCAAACGTTGGATAACTAAATGTTTAAGCTTATCTCGAAAGTGGACAAAATTTTTTTTCCAACTAATCAGCATTTTTTTTTCCAACTTTCTAAATTGGTAAAAAAATGCTCATATCTAAATAATAATTAGAATATCGCAGTTTTTTACAGCTGTTATATTAATATAAAAATATCTGACGTGTACGAAATCAGAAATTGATTTCTTGAGGCATTATTAACCATTTTGGAGCGTGCGAAAGTCTCAGTTGATTTAACAACATATCTTTTCGGGATGGAGGAAGAAAGAAGAGCATCGCGAAGAGAGGAGAGAAAGAAAGAGAGAGAAAAGAGTGTGGCGTCTGAGACGATGAAGCTGGCACGGATCCTGCTTCTTTGTCGCGGAACATACGTCAAGCCTTTTTCATAGTCCACCGCGGACGAGACTAACCCTTGTTCACTCTTTCGTTATCGTTTTTCTCGCTCTTGTTCCCTTATATTCTGTCAGCAGGCGCATCAGCAAAGCTCTTTGGAGCAGTCTGCTGACACAGAGCGAGACAAACGTCTGGCGTCGACGGCAAACCGCGAAGCCCGACTCGCGTCGACGTAAGTACATACGTGGTGCGGTACGTGAGCTGGCACGGAGAGAGCGAACCCAGCATCGCGAGCCCTTTGAACGTGTCGACAGCAATATGCAACCGCCGACTCTCATCTCCACGTGGAAAACATAAAGTCACTCGCGCTTTCTCTCTCACTTCCTCGCAAACATAGAAGATAACATTTTTCTTTAAATTCGTAATGTAAATTTATCGAATATTTTATTACATGAACTTATTGTGTAATTAAGAAAATCTTTTTTTGCAGTCTTTAATACTAAAATATTAAAAAGTATATATATTTAATAATTTTATAAGCTTTGATTTCGTGAATTTTGCATTCTCATAGAGGAAGCATTGTTTTCGTGAAAAATTTTTTTTTCGAGATTTTCATGTCAGGACACTCACTCAGAATGGTCTAAAATGGCGAGAAAAGTGGTTTAGAAAAAATGTCTGTATGTGTGTGTGCGTATGTGCACAATCTTTTGTTAGCACGATAGCCGTCGCAATTTTTAAGATATCGGGCTCAAATTTGAATCACGAGTAAGCTGTCGTTAAACAAGGTATGGGATTGAATTTGGAGTTAATCCATCAAGGTGTTCAAAATTTATGGCATTTTGAATTTTTTGGAGAATGTCAGGTCGGGCTCTAACTTCCGCAATTGTTATGATATCCGGCCCAAACTTAGACCAAAAGTGGACTGTTATCAAATAGTGTTTGGGATTAAATTTGGTGTCAATCCGTTAAGAGGTTCACAATTTATGGCATTTAAAAATTTTTTGACATTTTTTGTTCGTGCTCTAACTTTCGCAATTTTTAAGATATCGGGCTCAAATTTGGTCCATAAGTGGACTGTTATTAAATAAAGTTTGAGAGTGAATTTGACGTCAATCCGTTAAGGGGTTTAAAATTTATGGCATTTTGAATTTTTTGTTCGTGCTCTAACTACCGCAATTTTTAAGATATCGGGCTCAAATTTGTATCAAGGGGTTCAAAACTAATGCCATTCAAATTTTTTTTAAAACAAGGCTGCAAAGTAGAACTTTGCAAATTGCTTCCTCATTATTATTGGATTTTTACAAAGCTTCCTCTATGAGGAAGCCAAAATAGATTAACATGCTTCCTCATAGAGGTAGATTTGTAAAAATCAAATAATAATGAGGAAGCAATTTGCAAAATTCTACTTTTTTTTAGTATTTTGATCCCACTGCACTCAGAATAGTTAGAATTTGGGTTAATCTTCACTCCAATTCGGAATAAAAAATGAAGCATCAATCTTAAAATTACGTAAATCATATTTTCTATGCGATATATATTACAGATATTTTGTAATGGCTATAAATAAAAGAAAATAAATCATCTGTTATTCGTATTTATTTCAATTTTTGACGCATACACATATGAAAGTATCTTGGTTGATATATAAATTTTATACATATTGTATATAGAGTTTATACAGACTATGTATGTCCAATTTCATATGTCGGATTACATGTTATTTTTTTAATCGGGGATGCATTGGACTTCCAGATCCTGTAAATAATAAGTGAGAATAATACATTTAATTGAATTTTTGCTAATGAAAAAAAATACTAACATTTTGTTTGACGAAATGGAAAACAACGTACCTTACAGTCTGCGCTGGTCGAACTTGGTACCATGTCACAAGTAAAGGAAACCAGACGTTTAACTTCACCTTCATTACATATTTTAGCGTCGAATTTCTCTTGTAATTCTGGGCTCTGAATGAAATACGATGAAAAGTTAAGGTAGTTTTCTTATCGCAGCCGGTATTAAGTGAACCGTAAATCATTTTTTCCATAATATTCCATATTATTGATTTTAAAAAAGTGTAAAGATATTTATCAAAAGAAAAATATAGGACAATGAAAAAATATTATCTCATTGTTTTGTCTTTTTTTAAATCACTAGCAACTTTGCGTCTTTTTTGAAGCTAAAACGATCCTGAAGAATCAATATATATGTCTACCCAAAATAGCAGGTAGTCAGAATTACGCTACTTTCATGACATACTTTTGATATAATCATTACGTATCCTCCTTAAAACCGCTCTACCAATCACCATCAATTTCAGATTCTATAAACAGGCAGTTTTATTAGACATTCCTCAGAACTGATATATCTAATGGACAGCGTTCTTATTTCATCCCATAAAATAATTACTTTCGATGTGCTGTGTTTTTAAGAGAGGATATTATAATCGCTGCAACTTATTATTTTCAAAAACATAATCACAAAGTCAATTGTATTATAAATTCTATTTCCAAAAGAATTACGGATTTACAACTCTATTCATCACCAAGATCAGCATCGTTTTTGTTTAGAAATAAAAAAGAGAGAACCTTTCAAACCTGTATGGAAAAATAATGATCTATTCATCGATTACTTTTTGTTTGTATGGAGATTGTTCTATTCAATATCACAACTACGAAAAAGGCAGTCATTAAGGAGGTTGGAGTGCTCCACACTAGTCAAATCGGTGCTGAATTTTTGAAAGCGTTTCTACAATTTCAGATGGTTTAATAATCTGTTCCAAAGTGTTAATCACATAGCAGCATTAGTTCTTGATATTCAAATACATTCACAGCTGTGATATCAACAGTAAGTCGATCAATATCTGCAAACTTCTGATGTTATGTTTTTTCATCCAGTTTTTTAAAAGGGTAAACCGTAATATCAGTCCGATTATAACGACCAATAGCTCATTTTGTTTACTAAAAGATATTCTATCGATTGGCCGTCTTTTTTTAAAAATCGTATTAGTAGTTCAAAAGATACAACCGTTTGTTTATCCTATCATAACCTAACATCAAGTATACAAATGGCTGTAACTTTTGAACGCCTGATACTATAGAAAATCCGGACGGTCAATCGATTAAGGATCTTCTACTGATCAAAATGAGCTATGTTTCGTCATAATCGGACTGATATTACGGTTTAATGATATCAACAGTAAATCGATCAATATCTGCAAACTTCCGATGTTATGTTTTTTCGTCCAGTTTTTTAAAAGGGTAAACCGTAATATCAGTCCGATTATAACGACCAATAGCTCATTTTGTTTACTAAAAGATATTCTATCGATTGGCCGTCTATTTTTTAAAATCGTATTAGTAGTTCAAAAGATACAACCGTTTGTTTATCCTATCATAACCTAACATCAAGTATACAAATGGCTGTAACTTTTGAACGCCTGATACTATAGAAAATCCGGACGGTCAATCGATTAAGGATCTTCCACTGATCAAAATGAGCTATGTTTCGTCATAATCGGACTGATATTACGGTTTAATGATATCAACAGTAAATCGATCAATATCTGCAAACTTCCGATGTTATGTTTTTTCATCCAGTTTTTTAAAAGTGTAAACTGTAATATCAGTCCGATTATGACGACCAATAGCTCATTTTGTTTACTAAAAGATATTCTATCGATTGGTCGTCTATTTTTTAAAATCGTATTAGTAGTTCAAAAGATACAACCGTTTGTTTATCCTATCATAACCTAACATCAAGTATACAAATGGCTGTAACTTTTGAACGCCTGATACTATAGAAAATCCGGACGGTCAATCGATTAAGGATCTTCCACTGATCAAAATGAGCTATGTTTCGTCATAATCGGACTGATATTACGGTTTACCCTTTTACAAAACTGGATGAAAAAACATGACATCGGAAATTTGGAGATATTGATCGATTTACTGTTCATATGACAGCTGTGAATGTATTTGAATATCAAGAACTAATTAATCTTTAATGAATTTAATTAGAAAACTAAATTGGATTAACGGAACATACATTCAAATTTATTAATATAGAATAATGCAAAAACTTCCATTGAGAGATACACATTTGAAACGAAATATATAAATTGACTATAGAAATGGTTATATATTAAAATATTAAGATAAGAAAGGACAAACCATTTCATATTCGCTTGAGACTCCACAAACAGCGACCAAGGCTAAAAAAAACACAATCCAGAAATTCATGTTGAAGCTTTGCTAGTTTTCTTCGAACTGAAAATGTTTTCAAATTCAAACGTTTATATACATCCAAAGATGGCCGATATTTTATATGGGCCTTCCAAAAAAGAAGTAAAACGTCTTTATTTTATTCGTCAGCAATAAAAAAACAATTAAGCGAACTGCAATCGCTTTGAGCCAATGGTACAAAGTGCTACTCGACCAATCACAATTCCGGATAAACAAATGATAATATTTATTTTACTGACAGAGTCGAGGGGTTTAGAATTTCGCTATTATTTTAAATATTACCGATATCAAATAGATGCGCTTCTTCGTGCAGCACGTGTATTTTATGTTGCACATCCGGGTGAAATAAAAAAGGCGTTAAATAAAAACAAGAAAATTAAATTAATTCATAATATTATTAACTGATAATATTTAAAAAATAGATTATTTAACAGACATGATTTTTTGGATGCATAAAAGCACTGCAAAAAAGTTATGCAGTTTAAAAAAAAAAATGTGCGAAGACGAAAGTACGCTAATAGAATATTTAATTTCTTTAGCATGCAAACTGCTGGGTCGTCCGAGTTCGTTGTAGACCAAAAAATATGAAATATAAGAAATTAAGAAGAGGACGAGAACGACGGAGAGCAAGAATGTCTCTTGTCGAGAGTTTGTTGTACCGGAGGTGCCTTGACTCGTCGGAGAAAAGAGAGAAAGAGTTTGGGAAGAATGAGAGAGTGAAACGTGTCAGATGTTCGTCACGTTGCGGCTGCATCCTCTGCGCATTGGATGCAGAGAAAAAGAGAAAGAGAGAGAGCTCTTCATCCTGTACGAGCATCGACATTGCGCACACACACTCTACCGAGCACGTAATTAGCATTTTACGAGAGCTGCAACGCGTTTCTCGTGGTGTTGGCAAGAATAATAAAAATAAAAAAAAAAGGACGACGACGGAAAGGAGAAGAGGGAACGCTGCAGAGCAAATAATCGTCCGTATTGTAATGCACATTAGCCTCTCATGTATCATTTTATTATCTTTGATTAAAAACACAAGATGTTTATTGGTTATTTAAACTTTTATATTTCGTATAATACACGT
Source organism: Ephialtes manifestator (assembly GCA_963970395.1). Taxonomy (NCBI): domain Eukaryota; kingdom Metazoa; phylum Arthropoda; class Insecta; order Hymenoptera; family Ichneumonidae; genus Ephialtes; species Ephialtes manifestator. The sequence goes on along the minus strand of OZ019973.1, from coordinate 33,633,400 downwards.
CTAGCTAATTTACTAACGTGTACTTCAAGAAAAATGTCATTGATTCAATAAATCCATCGTTTGCGGGCTGCCAAAAACAAGCGTTATCAACTTAAGGGGAAAAACCCTTTAGACGCGTGAAAATTAATAATTTTCTACGAATTTTTTTAAAGGTGTTAAAATAATCTTATCATTCTGAAACTTTAACCTTATTTTATTGGATCTTTTAACATTTGAAATACATTTTTTTTTCCTTTTTATAACACAAAATGGCGGCGTTATGAATTCTTCTTTCAGGCTTCTTTTCGGCGGAATCGGAAACTGCTGCATTTACAATATTTTTTTGAGTGATCCGAAACAGAAAACTAAATTTTTTTTCGGTTCCTGATAAGTGTAGAGGGAGGATAAACTTATAAAATTATTTTTAAAAGTATAAAATTAAATATTAAATAGACGTTTGAATGAAATGCTCCAATTTTCGGATATTTTTTCGACAATTATCGCCCCAAAAAAATAATTTATTTAAGCGATATCCTTAAAACTTTAGGCATATCCTTCCGGTAATGATATAGATAGAAATCTCCCAAAATTTCAGCTAGATCGATCGATAATTTTTTGAACTACAGCACGAACTGTTTTTGAAAATGCAGTTTCGGGATAATCGCGGGATAACGCCGCCATTTTGTGTTGCAAAATTAAAAAAAAAATGTTTTTCAAATGTTAAAAGATCTAACAAAATAAGGTTAAAGTTTCAGAATCATATGATAATTTTAACACATTTAAAAAAATTCGTACAAAATGACCCCCCTTAATTTGAATTCCTCCAATTCCATACGAGATTAAAACAATAACTCTAGAATAAGCAAAATAATATTTTATTATTTCAATGTTAAATAGGATTGAACGAATAAGAACGAGAGTTAATTAAAAAATACTTCTTTTGGCAGCCCGCAAATGATGGATTTATTGAATCAATGACATTTTTTTTAGTGTAAGAATATCTGAGGTTCCTAATTTCTAAAATATTGCAAAATTATGAGTATAAATGTAATTAATAATATTTAATTCGATTAAATCTGCTTTGTCGATACTAATGTATCGATTTAATCGAATCGCAATCTCAACAAATCAGAGGAGTTACTTTCGCCAATTAACAGTTTTTTTGTGTCTAAGAAAAATTGTAAAAGGTTAATTGCAAAATTCAATGCATCAATCGTATATATCTTGACTGCACTTTAGAGGTTTGCAAGCTCAATGTGCACTTATCGACCAGATTTCATACGACACGCTTCGTCGACAGAGTGCTCCGTCAACTTATTAGCTTGAGTTACGTACGGCGGATGTAGTCGAGGAACGTGTGGGCAAACTGCTGAACGGTAGAGTGTGTGCTTTAATGCTTTGATGTTGAATCACACGACCCTGCTTTGGCACACGCAGACCTCAGACGCATAAAGTGAACAGAACCTCTCGTTTCACTGGACATTATGTACTTTCACATATACTTCACCACAAGTTAAGCACTTGGAGTGTGTATGTCCACGTGATGGCATTAACCATAGTATACGTATCATGACTTTATTTAAACATAAATATGCATTTATGTTTTTCATTTTCATGTGATTATCTAAAAGAATAAAATATTCTCAAAAGTGCTTATCGCCTTCCAGAAAAAAAAATTCGAACTATTTAATTCAATAGTTCATTGAATTAAATTCAATAGTTCAATAATTCAATAGATCATTGAATTAAATTGTTCATTGAATAGTTAATTTAATAGTTCATTGAATTAAATAGTTCGAACTAAATTCGGAAAAAATTCGAATTTAGTTCTAGAAAAAAAAAATTCGAACTGTTTAATTCAATAGTTCATTGAATTAAATAGTTCGAACTAAATTCGAAAAAAAATTCGAATTTAGTTCTAGAAAAAAAAAATTCGAGCTATTTAATTCAATAGTTCATTGAATTGAATAGTTCGAACTAAATTCGAAAGAAAATTCGTATTTAGTTCTAGAAAAAAAAGAATTCGAAATATTTAATTCAATAGTTCATTGAATTAAATAGTTCGAACTAAATTCGAATTTCGTTCTAGAAAAAAAAAAATCGAACTATTTAATTCAATAGTTCATTGAATTAAATAGTTCGAACCAAAATTCGAATTTAGTTCTAAAAAAAAATCGAACTATTTAATTCAATAGTTCATTGAATAGTTAATTCAGTAGTTCATTGAATTAAATAGTTCGAAGCAAATTCGAATTTAATTCTAGAAAAAAAAATTCGAACTATTTAATTCAATAGTTTACTGAATTGAATTGTTCGAAGAAAAAAACAGTAAATAACATTAATTTATAATATTATTAACTAATAATATTTTTTCAAAAATTATTTAACAAACATGATTTTTTTAATGCAAACAATTTTTTAACCGAAAAGACCTAAAAAAAGAATATCGGATATTATGAATTACATACGAACTCAAAAATTACCACACACTAATAGTGAGATTCTTAAACAAGATATAATGAAACTTACAAAAATTAAGTACAGAAAAAATTGAAATTTAATTTCCAACTATGTATATATACATAGTTGGAAATTAAATTTCAGATACAAGTTAATCTAATATTACTTTTTAAAAAATTTGAATTATTGATATACATTTTGTGTTCATGATGATTTTTAATTATTATAAAAACATGAAAATCTTTTTTTCTGCTCAATAATTAGTTTTAATTATTTTTTAAATTATTGCTTTTTCAATGAAGTTATGTTTGGTAAAAATCTAAAATTCTATTTATTCAATACTTGCATAGTTTGGGTTAAAAATTGAAAATAGGACAGAATTTGCTTTGCTAGCAATTTATCTACTTATCTTTAACAAAAGCATTTTATCTCGAACGGCCACTTGTACTGTCTATGTTGTAAAATACAGCATCAGTATATTTTCCTGTAGAAAAGAAACCTTAGTACTCGCTATCGTCTACCCACAAAGGTGCAAAGTCGGACCTGCCAAGTTTTTTTTTGTATTCCAAACAGGGATCGCCGCGTAGGGTCGGTCGCAAGGCGCAGCACGCAGTTCCCGTTTAAAGAACGTGATCGCTCTACCATTCACCCGGAACGAAACCGCACGAGTGCTAGTTCAACCGCTGCTCTTGATAACCCGCAACTTCGACCAAGTCTGCGCACACTTTTACAGGCGAATGAATCGCCAACATAGTTAAGGGCTTTATGCATTTCGCCTGTTTCCTCTTCATTCACTTTTATTTGCTCAGCAATTTCGCGAAAATGCATTTCACAAATTTTACGATTTTATGAAGCAAGTAAAAAACTGGAGAAACTTAGAAATAGAACAAAAGGGTGAGCAACTTTACCGGAGATCCCATTAATTTCGAAGAGGGTTCTTATTTATGAGACACCGGAAAAGGGTTCAACTTTGTATATAAATCAAATTTTTATTATTTGCTGCATATTTTTTTTAATATGCTGAAATATTTTGTTAATCGACTCTTGATTTTTCGCTATATTTCAGATTTTTTAATTGGAGTAAAAATATCGATTATTGTAAATTAAAAAATTAACTGTGTTCAAATAATTAGTAAAATATAGTTTTTTTTATCAGTTAGAATAATATGAAAAATCGCGTGCACATTTTCGAAAACAGTTTTGCTGCCAGTGAATCACTGACATAGTTAAGGGTTTTATGCACTTGCCTCTTCATTTGTTTTTATTTGCAGCAATTCTGCGAAAATGCATTTCACAAATTTTACGATTTTATGAAGCAAATAAAGAACTGGAGAAACTTAGAAATAGAGCAAAAGGGTGAGCAACTTTACCAGAGATCCCATTAATTTCGAAGAGGGTTCAGAGATTCATCTTATTTATGAGACACCGGAAAAGGGTTCAACTTTGTATATAAATCAAATTTTTATTACTTTTTTTAATACGCTGAAATGATTTGTTAATCAACACTTGATTTTTCGCCATAATTCAGATTTTTTAATTTGAGTAAAAATGTCAATTATTGCAAATTAAAAATTGACTATGCTTAAATAATTAATTAAATATTGTATTTTTTTTTATCAGTTAGAATAATATTAAAAATCATGTTCTCATCAAGTAAAGAACTGGAGAAACTTAGAAATAGAGCAAAAGGGTGAGCAACTTTATCCGAGATCCCATTAATTTTGAAGAGGGTGCAGAGATTCATCTTATTTATGAGACACAGGAAAAGGGTTCAATTTTCTATATAAATCAAATTTTCGTTATTTTTTAAATATGAATATTTTGTTAATCAACACTTAATTTTTCGCTATATTTCAGATTTTTAAATTGGAGTAAAAATGTCGATTATTGTAAATTAAAAAATTGACTTTGCTTAAATAATTAGTAAAATATAGTATTTTTTTTTATCAGTTAGAATAATATTAAAAATCATGTGCACATTTTCGAAAACAGTTTTGCTGCATATGAATTACCGACATAGTTAAGGGTTTTATGCATTTGCCTCTTCATTCGTTTTTATTTGCTTAATAATTCCGTGAAAATGCATTTGCAGAAAATGCATAAATTTTACGAGTTTATGAAGCGATCGAGGCAAGTAAAAGACTGGAGAAACTTAGAAATATAGCGAAAGGGAGAACAACTTCGCTGCAGCGCCCATTCATTTCGAAGGGGGTTCAGGAATTAATTTTATTTACGAGGACACCAGGAAAGGGGTTCATAAGCTTTGTATATAATTCGAATTTTCATCACTTTCCATGTATTTAATACCTTTAAGACTTTTTAAGATATATAACACAAAACAAGGCACAAATTTATAATTTGATGACCCAAGATTCATCAGAAATTAAATACAAATTTAAAAAAAAATTTAATTATCGATTTGGTAACCGAATGAGTGTTTCATTTAGTCCATTTGTATATTTTTGTATATTTGTATATTTTTGGTTCGTTTGTCGAGTTGGATATTTTTGCAAGCGATATTTAATTTGCATTCTAAAACTAATGAAACAAAATTTTGCTATATGAATATACTTCAATGTTTCACTATCCAATATTTGCTATTTTTTAATAATTTCAAATTTTTAAATTGGTCTACAAATCTGAATTTTTTAGTTAAAAAAAAATTACCTGTCTAAAATAACTAAACAGAACTATTTTTTTAGGCAGTAAGAATAATAAAAAAAATCATGTACATAGTTGCGACAAGCTGCGCACACATTTGCTGCAAGTGAGTCACAAACGTAGTTTAGGGTTTATTGCATTTTGTCAGTTTCCTCTTCATTCGCTTTTATTTACATAGGAGTTCCGCGAAAATGTATTTCACAAACATAACGAGTTTATGAGAACCGAAAGAGGCGAGCAAAAGACTGGAGAAACTTAGAAATAGAGTGAAAGGGCTTTGCTGGAGCCCCCATTAATTTCGAAGGGGGTTTGGAGGTTCCTCTTATTTACGAGGACGCTAGAAAGGGGAAGCGGGTTGCTAACCGTGGGCTAACCACCCTTTTTCTTCAAAGGTCTATAAATAATAAGTAACCACGGTGGATAACCGCGATTTGAGCCCTGCTGGAGTCTAAAACCATGTGCACACGTATAAACCCTACATACTGACATTTAAAAAGTTACCTACGGTTCCGATGAACTCAAAGCTGCGTACACGTACGAATTGTACCCATATAAAGTGCCAACCGGTTCAATGAAACGTACTCGATGGGACTAACTGTATGAGACGAGCGTACAAATGTAAACAACTCGTGAATAACCGAATTTATTTTCTACATTTTTTTAAAGTGTATCTAGGCATTAAAAAAGTTGGAAAAAAATATGACGAGCGTACGAATGTAAATAACTCGTAAATAACCAAATTCATTTTCTATATTTTTTTTAAGTATATCTAGGCATTAAAAAAGTTGGAAAAAAATATGACGAGTGTACAAATGTAAATAACTCGTGAATAATCGAATTTACTTTCTACATTTTTTTTCTAATATCTATAGGCTTTAAAAAAGGTGGAAAAAATATGGCGAGTGTACAAATGTAAACAACTCGTGAATAACCAAAATTATTCTCTACATTTTTTTAAGTATATCTAGACATTAAAAAAGTTGGAAAAAATATGACGAGCGTACGAATGTAATAACTTTATTTTCTGCATTTAAAAAAAAATTATATCTAGGCATTAAATAAGTTGGAAAACAATATGACGAGCGTACAAATGTAAAGAATTCGTGAATAACCGAATTTATTTTCTACATTTTTAAAAAAAATATCTACATTAAAAAAGTTGAAAAAAATATGACGCGCGTACAAATGTAAAGAACTCGTGAATAACCGAATTTATTTTCTGCGTTTTTTAAAAGTATATCTAGGTATTAAAAAAATTGGAAAAAATATGACGAGCGTACAAATGTAAACAACTCGTGAATAACCAAAATTATTCTCTAAATTTTTTACGTATATCTAGGCATTAAAAAAGTCGGAAAAAAATATAACGAGTGTACAAATGTAAACAACTCGTGAATAACCGAAATTATTTTCTACATTTTTTTTTATATATCTGGACATTAAAAGAGTGGGAAAAAAAATTGAAGTGTGCTCTAGACTTTCGTTTGTCGGCTGACAAACGTTCTTTGCTCCAGATGGCACTGTTTCTATTCTAACCCTTTTTGTCGAATTATAAATCATAAAATTTTGTGTGAGGTTAGATGTGAGATGAGCGTTGATAAAATTTAGGTGAAATTATAACATATTTTAGTTTGTTATTTAAACGGGCTAAGAAAAATATTTCCAGGTGTTAGATTTTTGAGGAAAATTTGAGTGTTTGCATGTCTTACGAATCATGCCACAGTCACAAACTTACAGACAAGAAAATACTGCAATTTTGTAAGTATTCTTAAGCAATTGATATTTAATTACTGATAGTATTATTGACACACTATCATTATAATTTTATACAATTTTGCGTATGACAAGTAACCTAAAAAACTGCAAAAAAAATTAATAAAAATATATTTTAAGAAACGATTTTTATTTAATTTGGAAAAATATCACAACCTAAATTAAGTTTAACCCATTTCCTACCAAAAGTCCATAGAACCCATAAAGCTGATTCAGTAGCATTAATTTTACCAAAAGTAGAATCTTGCCCCACAGTATTGAATAAATTAAGTATATCAAATACGTTTACTGCTCGACAATTAGATCTCAAAAAAAATATTGAATAAATTTTCTGTTTTATTGCTCTATTCACACTTTTGAAAAATCACATCTCGTCAACCCTTCCATCTGATACCTCCATAAAATCTTTATTAGTCTCAGTGACTTTATATCTGCTACCATTCTCGACAAAACGGTGACAATGTAAATGGTCCGTTTTATCGCTTGGCGTACAAGCGTGGAATAAATTATTATTTATTATCTATACTCATGATATGCTTCGCGAGAATTGTTCTGTCTCGTGTTGAGGCTTGAAGCGAAGTCTTGAAGCGTCGGTTTTACGAGGCAGCTGCGAACCGGAAGAGTCTTTAATAGGGGGAACGCGCTATGCTAATTTGGTCTCGTGGATGGACGAACGGACGGACAGACGTACGTACGTACGTCGAGTCGGACACCGACTGGCATGCCTATTCGGGATTTAGATCGACGTCCGGACAAAGGTGCGCTCGCTGCGAAGACTAACGAGCGAACGGACGAGCTTCGCAGTGCGCGAGGTGTCACATACAGCTACACTGTTGTATATTATATCGTAGTGTACAACATACGTTGCATCAACAACAGCCTATACAAACAACAGTCCAAGCAGGAGCTCGTTCTCTTCGCGTGAAAGGTTGCCACCAATTTATTACTGCCGTTAGAATCAATGCCACAGTTTAGTCACGGAAATTACGACAAATTGGAAGGGTTGAGAATGGTCACGAAGCCTTTGAATTTTATCGCCCTTGAAAATATTGACGAGCTTGACCAACAGACTTTGCGGCCAAATTAAATTTTTTTTACGATTAATGAGAAAAAAAAATTATTGTTTTTTAGTATTAATTGAAATGGATATTAATTTAATATAAATTATATTATATTATATTATATTATATTATATTATATTATATTATATTATATTATATTATATTATATTATATTATATTATATTATATTATATTATATTATATTATATTATATTATATTATATTATATTATATTATATTATATTATATTATATTATATTATATTATATTATATTATATTATATTATATTATATTATATTATATTATATTATATTATATTATATTATATTATATTATATTATATTATATTATATTATATTATATTATATTATATTATATTATATTATATTATATTATATTATATTATATTATATTATATTATATTATATTATATTATATTTTATTATATTATATTATATTATATTTTATTTTATTTTATTATATATATTTTTTCAGGCATAATAATGGCGATGGAGGAATAGCAATTATTTGCTCAAGCCCAGAAAAAAAACTGCAGCGTTCCAATAAACAGGTGAGAAATTAATATCAGTAAAGTGTGTGATAAAAATTATTTTTGTGATTGAATTGTTATAGGCGTTCTTCAGTTTTCGGTGTCTCTTTTTAGTAATCACAAAATGTGTACAAAAATGTTTTTTGTGATTACCTGAATTATTGTAGATTTTTTCAAATTTGTGATAAATATTTTTTTTTATTGACCCTGAGATTAAAAAGTGTAAACCTTGCGGGACTGTGGATCGTTCGCGTGTGATGTTCTACCGAGAATTCAGCAAGAAGTGTCGGGAATAATACCGGAGATTATTCCGGTAGCTGCGAGAGAAATCGTTGGGCAAGCGAGTCTTCGCGCCGGGAATGAAGGTATAAATCCTCGTCGATCCATAGGACGATTTCGTATTTACGTACACGTACGACTACTCTCGCGTTTTATTCACTTTCTTCTTATACGTCGGGCTACCTGCGCTCGCAGGTGGAAAGAAGGGATGAAATGGTCAACGGACGTGCGAATTCACGTTTTACGATCACTAAATGAGATTCCAAAACAGCGCTAAAAACTCTCGACTGAAAACCTTTGATTAGCTACAAAACCTATTAATAGCAAAACTCGTTTTCCAGTAAATTGGTTAAATGAACACATAATTAATTTAATTACAATATAAAAAATAAAATTGATTTTTTAAAAAGAATGACATAATTAAAAAATGATTTAAAGACCGTGAATGCCACAAATGAAATGCTTTCCTTGGAAAAAGACTCCGAAGAATTCCAGGAACGAAGTACACGGAAAGTATTTCTTTTATTATTAAATAAATGTGTGTTTTTTTGTTTGTTTAAGTATTAATATTATAAGATGAGAATTTTATCGAACTTCTCACGCTCGATCGCTGAGTATCGCCGAGATTTCTGCACCATGACGCGAATCGATTTCACAGACTTCCTGGAAGAGCGAACGATATGAAAAAGCCAAGAACTCGCCAGCCTGCTGTCGACAGCGTCACGAGTATCCACCAGGATACACTGTGTTGGAGTGTCGAGTCGATGGGAACCAACCGATTGCCCAGGTGGTCCAGGTGCCATCGGATACCACCGACAAGATCATCCAGAATAAAACCTGTATGCTACTGGAGACGAAGCAATCAGAGTCTGGACCATCTTCCAGGTACATAAATTCAAATACAATTGACCCTTCAAGTACCAGAGTCTTTCTGCTAGTACACTGAGAGAAATTGAGATGGTCCTGGTAACTATTCAGTAGTAATACCCCAAGAGCTTCAAAATTATCGGGTATTTCCCGATAACTTCGTTGCATACAAACAAGAGTGTCAAGTTTTGCAGGTTAAAAAATCCCGAGCGCTTACGTGAGGGAATTTTCTGCAAAACTTGACACGATTGTTTGTATGCAGGGAAGTTCGAGGGAAATACACGATTAATTTTGAAGCTCGAGGGGTATTTGTCGGATTATTTTTCCCTCGGAATTTCGGCTCATTCTTCAGATCACGTTCCATTTCTCGTTAGAAGTTTGACAGATGTGAAGAATTCTCAGGTTAAAAGTGGTTCAGAAATTGTTTTTATTGCTTAGCAACTTGTTAGGAAATATCCGAAAAATATCCGAAATAAAATCGCGTAGGTTCCCCCCCATGACGCCAAATGCGTCGTTTCTATTGGCCGAAATTCTGATGGGAAAAATAATCAGGGATAATTATATTTTATTAGTCCAGGTGTCTATTTTCATAGTTGCATTAACAGTAACGTAGTTACATTAACAGTGAAGAGAGTTAATGTATCTATGAAAATAGTCACCTGGAATAATAAAATATAATTATCACTGAATAGTTACCAGGACCATCTCAATTTCTCGCAGTGTAACCTTGACTTTATTTTCTCATAACCAAAAATACCTTCAGAAAGGGTTTACATTTTTTTTTCACCATCGAAATAATGAATCTTGTAAATTATTCAACAAATTTTGTTTATTCTTCCTAACAGAAGTTTATTAAACTATAGAACCATCGTATAATTATGGTTAATCCTTTATCTATGGCATGAAATATAAGTTAATACTTAGGATTCAATTCAAATTCAATTGACCCTTCAAGTACCAGTTTTTGTGTGGGTAACCAAAAATATCTTCAGGAATGGTTTTTTACTCCTTTTTTCAACATCAAAATAATTAAACCTATAAATCATTCAGCGATTTTTTTATTCTTCCTAACAGAAGTTTATTAAAGTGTAGGACCATCTTATAATTATGGTTAATCCTTTATGGTATGAAATGTAGGTTAATATTTAGGATTCAATTCAAATTCAATTGACCCTTCAAGTACCAGTTTTTGTGTGGTTAACCAAAAATATCTTCAGAAATGGATTTTTACTCCTTTTCACAATCAAAATAATTAAACCTGTAAATCATTCAACGATTTTTAAAAAATTCTTCCTAACAGAAGTTTGATAAACTGTAGAACTATCGTATATTTATGGTTCGAATACTTGACGAGTTAATCCTTTATCTGTGGTATGAAATATAGATTAATACGCTGGATGAATCATGACAGCTGAGATGGGAAATCCCTCCATATAAGATATGAATCTGATTTGTGAAGACTTCATAATAAAATGATGATTCATTTATGTAAAACCTGTTAGAATTTGGTAAATTAGGTTTAGACAAGAAAGCAGAACTAATTCTGGATCTAAAATTCAGGGTTGTAGCATATCCAGCTGGAGCGCCATCATGCGGAAGTCGTCGAACCAACGAACCAATGTCTTTTGCACTGGAGGCTCGAGATTGTCCTGATGGAGCCATAGCTCGTGCTGAAAAAGTGGCAGAACACGTGGTTGATGGTACAGCAATGTGTTCCACTCAGCCAGTCACGATTCTCGAGACTACAAAAGGACCCAAGTGTCGGAACGGACCTTCTTCGCAAATTGTGTATGGTTCGATTTTGCAAGATGCTGCAAAGTCTTCAGGAATTTATGGGACACCAGGATTTTACATTCAATGTACAACAACCCGTGAAGGTCCGATTGCCAGGGTGACCCAATTGCCTCAAGAATTATCACCGAGCTCAAGAGATCCAGGCACGAATTACGAAGCTTTTGTCCATCACGATGGATCCTCCCCAACCGCAATGGTCACGCATTGCAACAAGAATGAAGACGTCGTTCAAAAGTCTTGCGAGTTTCTCGAAACTAAAGTTGATGCATCGGGTCCACGAGCAAGAGCATTAACTCTACCGGAAGTGTCTCCAAATTTCAGGCATTTCACTCATCTTGATGTAAGTCCTCAAAAAAATGGACCTTTTGCTAGGATAAGTCAGTATCTTGGAAGCCAACAAGAAAATTCTACCAATCTGCGAACTAAACAAGTAAATACATCAAATTGTAATGCAAGACTAAATGCGAATACTGCTCAACGTCCTGTTAAGTCTGTCAGGATTTCCAATCAAACTTCCAAACAAGATGCATTTAAACTTACACCGAATATGGGAAAAAGAAATGGCATGAGTCCTACGAGTTCAGAACAACAAATACGTACAAAACCTTTAAAGAACAGTAGAATCAGGGGGGCTCAACGATCAGATGTTCCTAAATCTTGTTCAGCTCAATGTTGCCGACCCGTTTCGTCTCCTGATACCGCATTTTGTGTTTGCGCCTCAAGGACAGCACCAACATCGTCTGTAAGATCAAAATCAGCTTTTCCAAAACCTGTAAATTGCGGATGTCCTGCGCAACATGTGTGCGAAGGAACAGATCTTCCTTTTACCGAGATGCGACCTTTGCCCGGTGGAACAGTTGTACCTCAGTGTCCTCCACCTTCACTGCCAGAAATTTCTCCAGTTCCCGTTGGTGTTAATAATTTTCGCGACCATAAGCCATCCGGATCAAAATCCAAGACATCGGGACCACGAAATCCAGTCTCTATATCGCCTTTGACGTCTAATAAACCACTAAAAGTTATATTTAAGCCTAAAAAATCTGCCAAACCTGCAATGCCGAAGAAAAAGACCAAGAACAAGAAAACGGGTTCATCAGGAAAACATCGCAAATCGCTAGAAAGAACGAATCAGGATGAGGTCGAGCAATTAACGCCAGATTTAAAGGAAAAATATGTGGAATGTCCAGCTTTTGCTTCTAAAGGGATTCAATCGGTTCGCGTTTGCGAAAAACGATCGGTAGTCACGAGTCCTGCGTTTGAATCCAAAGGAAGTCAATCTGTTCGCATTTGCGAGAAACCCTCGTGTGTTGAGTATTCTGCTTTTAAATCCGAAGGAAATCAACTGGGTCGCTTTTATGAGAAATCATCATCTGTTGAGTGTCCTGCTTATCAAACTGGAAAAAATCAATCGAATCGCGTTTGCGAGAAACCATCTTTCATTGAATGTCCTGCTTTTGAAGCTGAAAAGAGTAAATCGAATCTCAGTTGCGAAAAACCATCTTTCATTGAGTGTCCTGCTTTTGAAGCTGAAAAAAGTGAATCGAATCGCGTTTGCAAGAAACCATCTTTCATTGAATGTCCTGCTTTTGAACCTAAAAAAAGTAGATCGAATCGCGTTTGCGAGAAATCATCTTTCATTGAATGTCCTGCTATTGATGCTGAAAAACGTCAATCAACTCGCGTTTGCGAGAAATCAACGTACGTCAAACGTCCGCATCTTAAATCCAAAGGAAATCAATCGGCTCGCGTTTGCAAAAACGGGTCGTACGTCGAATGTCCAGCTTTTGAATCCAGGGAAAATCAATTGGATCTTGTGCCTGAAGAACCCTCTTACATGACACACCTTGAACGAAATAAATCAATTTCTCGTTTCGAGGAACCAGAATACGTCAAGTGCCCAGCTTTTACGTCCAGAAAATCAAGCGAAACGAGTTTGGTGTACGTGCCAAGAGACGAGATGTTGGTGAGCAAGTATTCGAAGTACTTTCGACCGAAGACACTGAAAAGTTCCGTCGATTGCTGTGCCAAAAGTAACAGACTTCAGGACGAGTGTCGTCTTCACATTCCCCACACCGTACTTCGAATGAGTTACGAGCAGCGACGAAATCGACATGCGAGGACCATTCTGTCAAATGGTTTGCTATGTCGAAGGTTTGATGATGAAGATACCGACAAGGGAATGACATATTGCGTTTGAGTATAAAAATACGTAGACTTTAAAGTCGTCAGTTGATTGTACATATATTGTGTTTCTGACCTGTTAAATAAATTTACAAAAAACAATTCATCCTCTTTTAAATGATTTTGATGTTTATGCGGCGATCCTTTCGCGACTTTTGTTTTAACACGCCATTACGATCCATAGTCCACGTGTTTTTGTAAATTTAGTCTCTAAAATTCAACGATGGACTCTATGAAAAATTTTAGGATCCTAATTCGAAATCCCGGAAGCGAGATCGACACAAAGAACCCCAAAGTCACCATCCAGCACGTTCGGTGAAGGATAAGGAGAAGGATGTCGAACAAAATGATAAAACCGTTAAATCCGCGCCAAAATATTCACCTGGAAAATGCAAACTCGGATTGAAGAAGGTTAAATCTCGAGAACTTCGAGCAGGTGTGGTATACTATGATTGTGATTGTTATCATCGCAATGGGCTTCAACATGACTGTCCCAGAGGTGGATGTGAAGGTAATAGACTTGGAAAATTCGGAATATTTCAATTCATGCATTATTAATTTTTATTTTTCATGGTAATTTAGGACAGAAACGTTGTCTTACTAAACCCTGGCCAAATTGCAGACTGTCCTGTTATTTTAGAAAAAAATGGGGTTTGTATAACGAAGTCCTAGACTTGACACCACCTACAGCATTTTGTGGACCGAGAGATGCTTTGTATCAAGCTAAAATGAAGGAAGAAAATTGTTCGAAATGCCAGAAGAAGGACAGAAAATTAGAGAAACATCAAGAGGATCTGGCAAAGATCAAAGGAAAACCGACAAAGCCAGCAGCAAAGAAAACCAGTAAATACAAGGGAGGACAACCTCAAAGAAAAGACTATGAAGAATGTCACCAAGTTCATGAAAACATGGTTCAACAATATGCAATAATTCCTGTAGTCATGGACCAGAATTATCATTAGTCGATTGCAGCTCTGAGAATAATTGCATTTTCACATTACCACTTAATTGTTCAGCTTTAAATAAAAACCAATAATCTAAAGAGTCGATATACGGGGTTAATGTCCTGGTGAATATACATCGACCCAACCGAGTTGCAAAAATAGTTTCCAGAGATATACATTTGGACTTCCTTTAAAAAAAAAAACTGTCGAGACAGAAAATCTTCGGGGGGTGTGAGGTGGAGTCTGGCACGTAGGATTTATCCGAGTGTCGGCGTGTCTATTTTCCGCATGGCTATGGCGGCTCCGGAAACCTACTAGAAACTCTGCGACTGAAAAGAAATAAACGATCATGCAGAGACGAACTGTTGATGGAACAGAACGTAAAAGCAGTCGTTCCAATGCAGCACTAAAACCTATACTAACATGTTGACGATGTTATGAATCTACTTTTATGGAGCACAAAACAGGAAATGAACACGGAAATATGGGTATCTTAATGAAGTCAAAAGTTGCTTCCATAAAAATAAATAAAAGGCGATAAGTGACAGAAAATACATCCATAAGAACATAATTGCTATGTGATTGCCTATTTATGGCCTGTTCATTGATAAGTGTTCAATTCGTGTTTAATTTGATGGAACCATTAAGTCGTTGAAGAGCATCACTAAAAGGAAGAATTTTTCTCCAAATTTGATAACATTTTTCTACAGTTCTACATTTCTTTTAAGGTGTACAGAGATGCTGATATACAAAAGTTTATTCACCCAAATTAACATCCCAGTAAACGTATTATTGAAAAGTGCATAAATTGCATGCACTGGATAACCAGCACAATTATAATTGCGTGATCGCATCAACGTCCGCATGCTTTTGAAATGATACATCTGTATACCTGTTTCACCAGTTACTGTACCGTTAATGTTTTCATTATTTTATACACACGAGATTTCATAACGTAAAAGGGAAAGGTGTTCTTTAACGCACTAATGAAACTATATGCTCGTAAGAGGAATTAAGCGTTCGTAGAAATTCACATCTACAGTACAGTACAATATACTACAGGCGATAGTAGTATTATACCTGTACTCACGCTTATCTCACTTGTTTTCCTTGAACCATTCGCGCCACAAAGCTATCGGATTACTATCGCTTAGCCTCTTGGGTCAACTATTGACTTTGACCAATCTCCAACCCATAATTGGATCATAAACAATTCTTTTGCTCGTCATACTCTAATTTCGAGTTTACAAATACGTCTCCAACGATTCCTCGACATTAAAACTAAACATTTTATAGCCCTAACGAAAATTTGCCTATTCATTTGTCTAAAATATCCAGCGACTCGTGAGTTTTCAAGACTTTTCAGGACGTTTAAAATATATTACCCTGTATTTATCTCTTGTTTTTGCAGACGGTGTTAGAGAAAATACTTTGTTAGTACTTAACTATCAATTCACCGTTCGATAAACCGGTTTTTCAAAGCGACAACCAGATGGGTTAAAGATTAATCTTTGAAAGGTCGACCTTTTGCTGAAAGGATTTAAAAAATGCAGCTTTTTTCAAGCAATGATCATCGATCAATCTTTCAACGATCTTCGAAGTTTGCTTATAAAATTTTCCTAATTTCACGAACCCTCCATGCGGTTTAATCCTGCCGTCACACTAATACTTAAAAGTTGACCGTTCCCACGCCTGGTGGATGATAAATGAGAGGACAGCTACCGGCTCGTCACGGAAGATGCGCTAGTACGTGGTTATTCGATCCCCTCAGCCTTGTGCAGTTGGCTATAAGTGTGCTTAGGTGCGTAGATGCGCGCCAGCTTTTCTTAGTGACTGTAAACATTTTCAGTAGCGTGAAAACGTGCTCTTCGTCGCCTGGAAGTACTCAGGCGACACTGTGACGTCGTTGTGACGTCGGTCGAGCAAGAGATGAACTTGGGATAAAAGAGCAAAAGCAGCAAAAAAAAAACGCTACGGACAGATTGAGAGGAGCGATAGGGACAGGCAGATGAGCGAAGCTACGTGTACAACATGCCACTGGTCCATTACTATGTATATTAGTCCGATAACATCAATCAGCTGCAAAATGCTTTTCAGGCATCTAGGAGAGATACCAATTAAGGAACATATCAAAGTGTATCAAAATTTATCTAAATATAACCAAACGTTATTAGTTAAAAAAGTGATGAGCAAAATTTGAGGACTCATTCGTTTACTCTACAAACATTGTTAGTTAAAAAAGTGATAAGCAAAATTTGAGGACTCATTCGTTTACTCTACTTTTCTACAGGAAATTTGTAAAAAGCAAAAATTTCTTGGGAATTTTGTAACATGGAAGGAAATGTAATTACAAATCGCAATGGCCCTGTTCGACATTATTTTCTCAAAGTTAGCCTTAGCGATTTTGTTTGATATTTGTATTTTTTTTTACCAATTTTCCTGTTGGAATGAAACACCATTTTTTTTCATTCCACAATTTTTCTATAGGGTCCAATACTATGTATATTAGTCCGATAACATCAATCAGCTGCAAAATGCTTTTCAGGCATCTAGAAGAGATACCAATTAAGGGACATATCAAAGTGTATCAAAATTTATCTAAATATATCCAAACATTGTTAGTTAAAAAAGTGATGAGCAAAATTTGAGGACTCATTCGTTTACTCTACTTTTCTACAGGAAATTTGTAAAAAGCAAAAATTTCTTGGGAATTTTGTAACATGGAAGGAAATGTAATTACAAATCGCAATGGCCCTGTTCGACATTCTTTTCTCAAAGTTAGCCTTAGCGGTTTTTGTTTGATATTTGTATTTTATTTTTACCAATTTTCCTGTTGGAATGATACACTTTTCGAGACTATTTTTTTTCATTCCACAATTTTTCTGTAGGGTCCAATACTATGTATATTAGTCTGATAACATCAATCAGCTGCAAAATGCTTTTCAGGCATCTAGAAGAGATACCAAATAAGGAACATATCAAAGTGTATCAAAATTTATCTAAATATATCCAAACATTGTTAGTTAAAAAAGTGATGAGCTAAATTTGAGGACTCATTCGTTTACTGTACTTTTGTACAGGAAATTTGTAAAAAGTAAAAATTTCTTGAGAATTTGTAACATGGAAGGAGATGTAATTAAAAATCGCAATGCCCCTGTTCAACATTCTTTTCTCAAAGTTAGCCTTAGCGGTTTCTGTTTGATATTTGTATTTTCTTTTTACCAATTTTCCTGTTGGAATGATACACTTTTCAAGACCATTTTTTTTTATTCCACAATTTTTCTATAGGGTCCAATACTATGTATATTAGTCCGATAACAACAATCAGCTGCAAAATGCTTTTCAGGCATCTAGAAGAGAAACCAATTAAGGAACATATCAAAGCGTATCAAAATTTATCTAAATATATACAAACATTGTTAGTTAAAAAAGTGATGAGCTAAATTTGAGGACTTATTCGTTTACTCTATTTTTTTTACAGGAAATTTGTAAACAGTAAAAATTTCTTGGGAATCTTGTAACATGGAAGGAAATGTAATTAAAAATCGCAATGCCCCTGTTCAACATTCTTTTCTCAAAGTTAGCCTTAGCGGTTTTTGTTTGATATTTGTAATTTCTTTTTACCAATTTTCCTGTTGGAATGATACACTTTTCGAGACTATTTTTTTTCATCCCACAATTTTTCTATAGGGTCCAATACTATGCATATTAATCCGATAGCATCAATCTGCTGCAAAATCCTTTTTAGGCATCTAGAAGAGATACCAATTAAGGAACATATCAAAGCGTATCAAAATTTATCTAAATATATACAAACATTGTTAGTTAAAAAAGTGATGAACTAAATTTGAGGACTTATTCGTTTACTCTACTTTTCTACCGGAAATTTGCAAAAAGTAAAAATTTCTTGGAATTTGTAACATGGAAGGAAATGTAATTTTAAATCGCAATGGCCCTGCTCGACATTCTTTTCTCAAAGTTAGCCTTAGCGGTTTTTGTTTGATATTTGTATTTTCTTTTTACCAATTTTCCTGTTGGAATGATACACTTTTCAAGACCATTTTTTTTCATTCCACAATTTTTCTATAGGGTTCAATAATATGCATATTAATCCGATAGAATCAATCTGCTGCAAAATGCTTTTCAGGCATCTAGAAGAGAAACCAATTAAGGAACATATCAAAGCGTATCAAAATTTATCTAAATATATCCAAACATTGTTAGTTAAAAAAGTGATGAGCTAAATTTGAGGACTCATTCGTTTACTATACTTTGGACAGGAAATTTGTAAAAAGTAAAAAATTTCTTGGAAATTTTGTAACCTGGAAAGAAACGTCTTTAAAAATCGCAATGGCCTTATTGGACATTTCTTTCTCAAAGTCGTCTTGAAATAGTACAGTAAAAAAAATTGTCCCATTTTCTAGGACATTTCGCTCCATGTTACAAATTTTCGAGAAATTTGTATCTTTTTACTAATTTAGCTGTTGGAATGCTATACGCTTTTCGAAGCTATTTCGTTTTGTTTCACAATTTTTCTAATATAGGTCCATTACAATTTTTAGCAAAATTTTTCTCTATTTCCAAAAGGACCATTATACTTATTGAGGACAATTCGATCCAATTTACAAGTTTCTGAGCGATATTGTGGATATTCTTGGCTAATAAAAAAGCCTTTATAGATGTTTTCACATCAGAAATGTAGTAAAAAAAGTTAGCTGAGGATAATTCAACGACGATAAGTACAAAGAAGAGAAACTGACGAGAAAATATTATGATCCTGGGTCAAGCGAAGGGAATATTCTTGACGAAGGTCATCACGGCGCAGGCACCACTTTCTCGTGTTGTTGATGCGGCGAGGTGGAAGTCACGAGGCTCAAATCGCACACAGAGCGAGTGTTGGAAGGCCAATGGAAGCCAGAGTACAGCTAAAGCAAGAAGCGAGTCTTGCGAGTGAATACAACGAGTGCAATGAGTCTTGCAAGCCCTTGGCCGTTTCACGTGTGGGAAAGCGGCCTGAACTGTGAGGCTTTGCCTCGCGCTTTGCTCCCAGTCCGAGAAGAAGAATCGCCCAGATGAACGCAATGCGGCACGGTACCTCGTAGTACTTAGTTTCGCAAGTATGGCGCTCGCTAATGTCTCTTCGAAATCGATTTGCACCGAGAGAAAATGAGCCACTGCATGAAACGGTATAGCAGGAATTAACCCTTTGGTGCAGTAAAATATAGGAAGAAATATACACAGTATATCGTGTATAGTCGATGACGACATAAGCAATTTTTTGTATATATTCAATTAAGTCACTGTAATGAGCTTATTATTGTTAATAAATTCATTCATTTTATCTTATTTTTGGCACATTTATTTCCTCACCAAAACACAACTCGATCATGATTTAATTTCAGAACTGCGTAAAACGGAAAAGAAATGATTGATAGAACTGTAAATAGGTTAAAGAATCACCTATCGTTTATTACGTTTATTATTATTATTAATAATAATACAAATAACAAGGATGCAAAGTAGAACCTTGCACATTGCTTCCTCATTATTTTTCGCGATTTACAAAGCTACCTCTATAAGGAAGTATGTTATACAATTTTTGGCTTCCTCATAGAGGAAGCTTTGTAAATCGCGAAAAATAATGAGGAAGCAATGTGCAAGGTTCTACTTTGGATCCTTGTTTTAATTAGATAAATATACATGTTGTGGATTCGCTTTTTCTATTTCGTTATTACGTTATTTCGTGATTATTAGAGCGTTTCCGAAAGTGAATGTGATAATGTATATTTTTAAAAATAATTCAACATTCCATGAAATCAAAAATTTCATACCGTTCGTCACTAAATTATACATATATAATGGATGAATATTGTTTCATTTATATACAAAATTTGAGCTCGCTATCTTACGTTTTGAAAAAGTTACAATAGAGCGATAATGTCAATTTTTTGAAAAATTCAAAACATCATAAAATTTTAACGGTTCAACCGATCTTAACTAAATTCAATAGCGATCACCGGCGTATGAAAGCTCACATTCATACCAATTTTAAGATCAATATCTCGAAAATTGAAAGAGTTATCGCGTAAACAGACATTTTTCAAAAAATTAAAAAACGCGTAATAATTTAACGATGAAGTGGATTTTAACAAAAATCTGTATGAACGATGAGACTTGATCCCTCTATCTATGGTCCAAATTTCAGCTTGATATCTCAAGGCATTCCCGAGTTATAAAGGTTTACATTTTTCGATCGTGTAACATACACACATACACACACACACACACACACAGACATTTTTTCTAAATCACTTTTCTTGACGTTTTGGCCCATTATAAGTGTACTGACATGAAAATCTCGAAAAAAATTTTTTTCATTAAAACAAAGCTTCCTCTATGAGGAAGCAAAAATTAGGTTTATATTCGGAAAGTGGTTAACTCTAGTAAATGTAAATGCATTTTTTGTTTTGCTTTTTTTACGATATTTTTTTTACTTATGCTGTAATTGAGTAATGTACTAGGATAAAATGACTTAATGATGCACAGAATTAATCCCGATGCAGAAAATATCTTGGGTATAAGTTGTATTTAAATGGAAATTATCGTGAAACTTTTATTGAATGCTAGTAAATTACAATCCCATTTCCCCTTTCCTGCGGATGAATCACAACGAGTTAAATTTTTGTTTTCTTTATCCACACATTATATCTCATATTAATACAGCAGCACTGAGACATGGGTGGGATCGTTTCATCCTTCTGATCGCGATCGTGACGGAACGTAATCGAGCGATACGAAGATGCTGCTGCTGGGTTTGCAATTGCAGTTGCAAACTGAGAGCGATGGAAAGATACCCACGTGGATGGGAGGAAGGAGCGAAAGGATATCGGCTCGATGCCAAAGGAATGAAGGATAAAAGATTACACTGCATCAACGTCCAGATTCAGACGGTAAGACGAGGCGCAACGAGGACGAACAAGACGGTATACAAGAAGATGAAGAAGGAGGAAGGCTGATGAGACGGGAAAAGGATACTATAGCCGATTTATTCGCTCGCGTAAGAATCACCACGGAATCACCTTGCTTCGGTCAATGATCCTCAATGCTACACTGTCGTTTATATATATATATATATATATAAATATATGTGTGTGTACATACAAGAATAGTACTACAGAATCGGGAAGAGCGGGGCAAAATGGCACGGCAGCATGAAGAAAACGGGGCAAAATGGGACACATGGAAACAAAAATTCGTACATTGACACGCGACATCCCGCAGTTTTATTAATTTTTATTTTATTAAATACGGAAAGTACCCACATAGAAAAATATATATGTAACATATACGTTAAATATATGGCGCCAAAAAGTTCTATATGCTGCATGTATTCTGCATATATGTGTGCAAAAATATATTCAAAATATATGGAATGTAAAATATATTTCATATACGTTTAGCGCCAAAAATTTCTATACGTCGAATATATCGTGCATATATGTCTATTTCCATGTGGGTAAATTCAGTAGTGCGTTTACCATTTCTTGAGACAGGTTGCCACTCCGATAGTTGACAAATCGCGATCGCGGCTAAATTCATCTGCGAACATGTAGGGAATTTAAAAAAATTGTAATGTTAAAGACTTAGGTACCAAGTTTGGTTTTTTTAATACGGAATGCAAATTCAATAGTGCGTTTGTCATATCTTGAGACAGATTGCCATCGCGATGGTGAACAAAACTCAAGCGCAAATAAATTCTTCTGGAAACATGTAGAGAATGAAAAAAAAACTTGTAATGATAAAGTCTTAGGTACCAATTTTGGATTTTTAATGCGGAATGTAAACTCAATAGTGCGTTTGTCATTTCTTGAGACAGGTTGCCACCCCGATAATGGACGAATTGCGATCGCGGCTAAATTCATCTGGAAATATTTAGGGAATAAATTTAATTATTTATTTTTTTAATACGTATTGCATACGTATTAAAAATGGGCACACTTTTCGTCGATGAAGATGTCGTCGAATACATTTGTGAAATTTGCGGCTAAATTCATCTGGAAATATTAAGGGAATAAATTGAATTATTTATTATTTTAATACGTATTGCATACGTATTAAAAATGGGCACACTTTTCGTCGATGAAGATGTCGTCGAATATATTTGTGAAATTTGCGGCTAAATTCATCTGGAAATATTTAGGGAATAAATTTAATTATTTATTATTTTAATACGTATTGCATACGTATTAAAAATCGGCACACTTTTCGTCGATGAAGATGTCGTCGAATATATTTGTGAAAACTGCGTCCAAAGTAATTCAAAATAAATATAAAATGAGTTAAGTATTCGATGTAAAAAAACAAAATAGATGTTTATATTCTATTTAATTTAATTTTAAAAATATCGTGAGATTAATATCATCATAATTAAAATATAGTATAATTTTTTGACCATTTCAGCGTACGCTGGTGAAATTTTAACGAGGTGTGCCATTATGTACCGCATTACCATTTTGCCCCACTCTCTCCTACATATATGCGAATGGAGCACAGACGGAAAACGTTGAGAATACCTTATACGCGAAGTAACCGCGCGATCGGCTCCACCTTGTAGGGGGTGTATTCCATTAATGGGCAGTTCATACGCCAACGGAATACTATGAAGCTTTAACCTGTTCAGATGTACAGTAGAATCCAAGAAATAATGCAGTAATGCAGATAATTGTCTTATTACATCTCTTTCAAGAAAAGTTATGTAACAACATTTGTGTGTTTGTTTTTTTTTCAGTAATTGACATCGAGTCACTGCCGCGTGCCTTAATCCTTTTACGGTAAAGCCACTTTGTGCTTCTAAAAAATTACTAAGGGTTGGGTACTTTTCTGAATCAAAATACGAGCCAATGCGTCATCATTTGTTTTTTAAATTAAATTGTTCGATGTATTTCTAATGGAATTCTACTGTTTGTCAAATTTATGCAGAGTTTTTGGATTTTTATTAAAAAAAGATGCTTTGAAAATAATAACTATTTCTTCAAATTAAAAAAGGGTGAAAGAGCTGAAATGTTCGTTTCGCCAGAAACGAATTAATTATTATTACGTTTTACTGTTTGGCTTTTAATTACGTTTTTAATGTGATTGAGTGCATGTTTTATAGGTTAAATATAACGAGGTAGAATTTTTATAAATTTTCGTAATTTACGAACTTCTGAACGCATTAGTAAATTAATCTTTATTTGTTATATTGACAGAGATATTTCTTAATCAATAGATTAATGGAATGGAATGATAAATTTAGGATAAAACGCGATTTCCAGATATTAGCAACGGTGTCGCCACTTGCAAGCTGAACTACTATTGATTGAAGGGATCTTTCTTACCGACCGCGGAAAATGCTACGTTACCGACTGCACGCTACTTACTCGACCGTTGATACATTTTTTGCTGTACCGACAGTAGATAATTCAATATCGCAAAATTAATGTTAGGATTGTATTTATTTTTTTTCGTTGTTTTTTGTTTTTTTCGTTCTCAATATTCTTTTCACTATAAGAATGTAAGAAGAATTCCTTTCACTATAACAATTTCAGAAAATATAATGAAAGTAATGAAGAGCTCATGGTTGAAAGATCCATCACGTCTAAGAATAAATCCTGAGTAATAAAAATTGCTTAGGTGGCGTGTATACCGCAGGCTATAAAACGAGAAGAAAATGCCGTCGGGGACAGTGTATATGAAAATTCTGAAAAAGTCCCGTTTGCACATAAATTTCACTTTCCGTCGTAAATAGCAGTCAGCTATGCACATTGAAATGTTAATAAACGTTAAAGGAATTATTCATAAGGTTTGACCTTTGAGCAAATGGAAAATAACTAGAAAAATTTATAACCCTTTGGTTAGTCAAACTCCTTTTTTTTAAATATGTTCTGACAATAGTAAAAATTAATTTTATAAATGTTACCGACAAATGCCACCATAAATCCATATTCAAATTTTTTACGAAAAAAATACTTTGTAGAAAAACAAATATTGGACCAAAATTCAACGATAGACTTTTCTTTTATTTGCTACAGTTGAATGGTTAATTCAAACTTCTTATTTTTATATGTTCTGGCAATACTGAAAATTAATTAGAAAAAATGTTATCGACAAATTGTGAACATAAAAAAATGTTCAATTTTTCTACGAAAAAAATGCTCTGTAGGAAACCAAATATTGGACCAAAATTCAACGATAGACTTTTCTTTTATTTGCTACAGGTGAATGGGTAGTTCAAACTCCTTATTTTTATATGTTCTGACAACACTGAAGATTAATTAGAACAAATGTTATCGACAAATTGTGAACATAAAACTATCTTCAATTTTTCTGCAAAAAAAAAAATGCTTTGTACGAAACCCAATATTGGACCAAAATTCAACGATAGACTTTTCTTCAATTTGCTACAGTTGAATGGTTAATTCAAACTCCTTATTTTTATATGTTCTGACAATACTGAAGATTAATTAGAAAAAATGTTATCGACAAATTGCGAACATAAAACTATTTTCAATTTTTCTGCAAAAAAAAATGCTTTGTAGGAAACCCAATATTGGACCAAAATTCAACGATAGACTTTTCTTCAATTTGCTACAGTTGAATGGTTAATTCAAACTCCTTATTTTTATATGTTCTGACAATACTGAAGATTAATTAGAAAAAAAGTTATCGACAAATTGCGAACATAAAATCATTTTCAATTTTTCTACAAAAAAAAATGCTTTGTAGGAAAACAAATATTGCAGCGAAATTCAACGATAGACTTTTCTTCAATTAGCTACAGTTGAATGATTAGTTCAAACTCCTTATTTTTATATGTTCGGATAATAGTGAAAATTAATCAGAAAAAATGTTATCGACAAATGCGAACATAAAACCATTTTCAATTTTTCTACAAAAAAATGCTTTGTAGCTAAACAAATATTGCAGCGAAATTCAACGTTAGACTTTTCTTCAATTAGCTGTACTTGAATGATTAGTTCAAACTCCTTATTTTTATATGTTCTGACAATACTGAAAATTAATTAGAAAAAATATTATCGACAAATGCAAACATAAAACCATTTTCAATTTTTCTGCAAAAAAAAAAAATGCTTTGTAGGAAAACAAATATTGCGGCGAAATTCAACGATAGACTTTTCTTTTATTTTCTACAATTGAATAGTTAGTTCAAACTCCTTATTTTTATATGTTCTGACAATACTGAAGATTAATTAGAAAAAAATGTTATCGACAAGTTGCAAACCTAAAATCATTTTCAATTTTTCTGCAAAAAAAAAATGCTTTGTAGGAAAACAAATATTGCAGCGAAATTTAACGATAGAATTTTCTTTAATTTGCTACAGTTGAATGCTCGGCGGCATCAGCGAAACCGAGTGACCGCGGTTTAATTTTATCACAACTATAACGTTCCGCACAGGGCACGAGCGCTTACGCCTACGGAATCCCACGATTGCCAACGAATGCTCGGAGATTAATTAATACAGCTCACGTGTAATAACGATCTGGGTTTTATAACAGAGTGGGATGGTAGGTAATGAGGCCGTTACATGCCCGACGAGAAGAAAAACACATAGTATTTAACGTAAAAAAAAATAATAGAGTCGCTCAGTTTGTTACTAATAAACCGAGTTAACGATAACGAGAGGATTTTTCTCTGCCAGATTTGGCAATACGAACGAGTTCAAAAGCCGTTTCACAGTTAGTCTCGCGGAAAATCTTGGTTACGCGAATTAAGTAATAAAGTTGTAGCGGCAAGAAATTCATTCCTTTGCCATAAATTCGAGAAATATTTTATGCGAACACGCCGCTTATTTACAGGCGTATTCATGTATACACTTTTTTTTCACCACCAGCACTAAAATGGTGCGGTGACCAGTATTCCAAGAAGAATTTAAATTAGAACTGTCACTCTACTAACTTATTTCATTTATAGGTAAAACTCAATACTATAGTTAATACAACAGGGCTTTATTATATATCCGGCAAGTCCAGTAATTATTTAGCCAGCAATCAACGAAGGTATTTGCGAAAACTTTTGACTCAGCAGAATACGCTGTATGCATAGACTTAATTAATCATAATTAATATAAAGTCCATAAATTCAGTATCAAGATACCACTAAAATGTAAACATTAAGAGAAAGCAGCACAGCAAAAAGTAAATTGAAATTTTTGCACTTTTAAAACCAAAAGTTTTCAACCACGAATTTTTTTTTTAATTTTAAAAGAAGATATCAATTTTTTATTTTATGAATTAATATAAAGTCCATAAATACACTATCAAAATACCACAAAAATGTAAAAATTAAGAGAAAGCAGTACAGCAAAAACTAAATTGAAATTTTAGCACTTTTAAAACCAAAAGTTTTCGAGTACGAATTTTTTTTTTAATTTTAAAAGAAGATATCATTTTTTTATTTTATGAAAAAAATACAAAAGTAATTTGATAAACTAGAAATATAAAATGTGAAATTCATTTTAAAAAATCCGATAAAAATTGAAAGATGAACATTTAAAAGATCAATTAGTTTTAACTCACTTTTTAGTGTGTGTGTGTGTATATAAAATTACTGAAAATTTAATAATTTTTCGTCAACAATGTTATGCAACGATATGAAAAAAATGCAATTTTAGAATTATGATTGACTTGCTCAAATTGTATACAATCGAGAATATTGGCCATTATACTTAAACAAATGGTACAGATCGTAAAGTGCCCGAGGCATTTGCCGCTGAATCGGACGCATTGTTCTCCAGGGAATGACTTTTTCCAATATTCCATTACGTACGTTATAACGTGTGGAGTGTGGTTGAATGCTTGCGTGGGCCATGTGGCCAGTTACGAGGACAGAGGATAATATGGGACATGTAGGAGCTCAATATTTCAAAACAATATTGTCATCTGAATATAAACGTGAAGTGTTTTCTAGTAACGAGTCTCCGAAAGGGGAAAACTGTGCATCGTAGCAGTCACGCCCTTTCTAAAGTTACATCATGACAGGGCGTTAATACACGCACACCCTATAGTCACTGATAGTCAACTTCCGAAATGAATAATTGAAACCCACTCTACTAATTATCCGGATTAAACTGGCGTCAGTATAATAATAGCGACTACGTCTGTTGGCTTTTTCACGTAGGCCCAATGTATTTGATTTTCTTAACATTTGCTATACCAACAAAAAAGTCTGTGAATATTGCATTCGCGATATTTATAAATTTGATTCAGAGTTGTAAGCATCTCATTAATTCCTAAGTCACTTTTCTTGTTAATTTATTCCCTGAATAAGTTTATATCAATTTTTTTTTAGGATAATAGATATCGTATAATTATGTAGCCTTATTTATAAGGACACATATAAACAAATTGTTTTGTTTGGGATGATTGATCAACACTAATTGATTTCTCATCTTACCTCGAGAATCGCGCAAGCTTCTCTCAACTCTTGAATTACGGGGCAGAGACTTGACTCTGTTGGACTCACCTGCAACATAAAACAATAACCAATTAGAATAGTCCTAGCTGGTACACAGTGCACAAAAATTTTGTAAAAGATTCAGAGATACTATGTTAAATTGACTGATTTTTTTAAGTATAGTGGCAAAAGTCGGATCTGTGAATTCTGACATCAGAACCGACCAAAAGTGACTTTTTCAAAAATTATCGTAAAAAGGCATGTAACCGCTACTTTCTGAGGTACAATATGCGACTTGAGAACGATAGTGAAGGCCAAAATTCGATATCTTGAAGAAAAACAAATGTAGGTTCTTTAGGTTGGATTTTCCGATCACAAGTCGAATCTGTGAATTCTGACGTCAAAACCGACCAAAAGTGATTTTTTCAAAAATCATTGTAAAAAGGCATGTAACCGGTACTTTCTGAGGTACAATATGCGACTTGAGAACGATAGTGAAGGCCAAAATTCGGTATCTTGAAGAAAAAAAAATGTAGGTTCTTTAGGTTCGATTTTCCGACCAAAAGTCGGATCTGTGAATTCTGACATCAGAACCGACCAAAAGTGACTTTTTCAAAAATCGTCGTAAAAAGGCATGTAACCGGTACTTTCTGAGGTACAATATGCGACTTAAGAACGATAGTGAAGGCCAAAATACGATATCTTAAAGAAAAAAAAATGTAGGTTCTTTAGGTTACATTTTCTGACCAAAAGTCGGATCTGTGAATTCTGACATCAAAACCGACCAAAAGTGACTTTTTCAAAAACCATCGTAAAAAGGCATGTAACCGGTACTTTCTGAGGTACAATATGCGACTTGAGATCAATAGTGAAGTCCAAAATTCGTTATCTTGAAGAAAAAAAAATGTAGGTTCTTTAGGTTGGGTTTTCCGACCAAAAGTCGGATCTGAGAATTCTGACATCAAAACCGACCAAAAGTGATTTTTTCAAAAATCATCGTAAAAAGGCATGTAACCGGTACTTTCTGAGGTACAATATGCGACTTGAGAACGATAGTGAAGTCCAAAATTCGGTATCTTAAAGAAAAAAAAATGTAGGTTCTTTAGGTTCGATTTTCCGACCAAAAGTCGGATCTGTGAATTCTGACATCAGAACCGACCAAAAGTGACTTTTTCAAAAATCGTCGTAAAAAGGCATGTAACCGGTACTTTCTGAGGTACAATATGCGACTTGAGAACGATGGTGAAGGCCAAAATTCGGTATCTTGAAGAAAAAAAAATGTAGGTTCTTTAGGTTCGATTTTCCGACCAAAAGTCGGATCTGTGAATTCTGACATCAGAACCGACCAAAAGTGACTTTTTCAAAAATCGTCGTAAAAAGGCATGTAACCGGTACTTTCTGAGGTACAATATGCGACTTGAGAACGATAGTGAAGGCCAAAATACGATATCTTAAAGAAAAAAAAATGTAGGTTCTTTAGGTTACATTTTCTGACCAAAAGTCGGATCTGTGAATTCTGACATCAAAACTGACCAAAAGTGATTTTTTCAAAAATCATCGTAAAAAGGCATGTAACCGGTACTTTCTGAGGTACAATATGCGACTTGAGAACGTTAGTGAAGGCCAAAATTGGATATCTTGAAGAAAAAAAAGTTTAGGTTCTTTAGGTTGGATTTTCCGACCCAAAGTCGGATCTGTGAATTCTGACATCAAAACCGACCAAAAGTGATTTTTTCAAAAATCATCGTAAAAAGGCATGTAACCCGTACTTTCTGAGGTACAATATGCGACTTGAGAACGATAGTGAAGGCCAAAATTCGATATCTTGAAGAAAAAAAAGTTTAGGTTCTTTAGGTTGGATTTTTCGACCAAAAGTCGGATCTGTGAATTCTGACATCAAAACCGACCGAAAGTGACTTTTTTCAAAAATCATCGTAAAAAGGCATGTAACCGGTACTTTCTGAGGTACAATATGCGAGTTGAGAATGATAGTGAAGGCTAAAATTCGATATCTTAAAGAAAAAAACGTTTAGGTTCTTTAGGTTGGATTTTCCGACCAAAAGTCGGATCTGTGAATTCTGACATCAAAACTGACCAAAAGTGATTTTTTCAAAAATCATCGTAAAAAGGCATGTAACCGGTACTTTCTGAGGTACAATATGCGACTTGAGAACGTTAGTGAAGGCCAAAATTGGATATCTTGAAGAAAAAAAAGTTTAGGTTCTTTAGGTTGGATTTTCCGACCCAAAGTCGGATCTGTGAATTCTGACATCAAAACCGACTAAAAGTGATTTTTTCAAAAATCATCGTAAAAAGGCATGTAACCCGTACTTTCTGAGGTACAATATGCGACTTGAGAACGATAGTGAAGGCCAAAATTCAATGTCTTGAAGAAAAAAAAGTTTAGGTTCTTTAGGTTGGATTTTCCGACCCAAAGTCGGATCTGTGAATTCTGACATCAAAACCGACCGAAAGTGACTTTTTTCAAAAATCATCGTAAAAAGGCATGTAACCGGTACTTTCTGAGGTACAATATGCGAGTTGAGAATGATAGTGAAGGCTAAAATTCGATATCTTAAAGAAAAAAACGTTTAGGTTCTTTAGGTTGGATTTTCCGACCAAAAGTCGGATCTGTGAATTCTGACATCAAAACTGACCAAAAGTGATTTTTTCAAAAATCATCGTAAAAAGGCATGTAACCGGTACTTTCTGAGGTACAATATGCGACTTGAGAACGTTAGTGAAGGCCAAAATTGGATATCTTGAAGAAAAAAAAGTTTAGGTTCTTTAGGTTGGATTTTCCGACCCAAAGTCGGATCTGTGAATTCTGACATCAAAACCGACTAAAAGTGATTTTTTCAAAAATCATCGTAAAAAGGCATGTAACCCGTACTTTCTGAGGTACAATATGCGACTTGAGAACGATAGTGAAGGCCAAAATTCGATATCTTGAAGAAAAAAAAGTTTAGGTTCTTTAGGTTGGATTTTTCGACCAAAAGTCGGATCTGTGAATTCTGACATCAGAACCGACCAAAAATGACTTTTTCAAAAATCATCGTAAAAAGGCGTGTAACCGGTGCTTTCTGAGGTACAATATGCGACTTGAGAACGATAGTGATGGCCAAAATTCAATATCTTGAAGAAAAAAAAGTTTAGGTTCTTTAGGTTGGATTTTCCGACCAAAAGTCGGATCTGTGAATTCTGACATCAAAACCGACCGAAAGTGACTTTTTTCAAAAATCATCGTAAAAAGGCATGTAACGGGTACTTTCTGAGGTACAATATGCGACTTGAGAACGATAGTGAAAGTCAAAATTCGATATCTTGAAGAAAAAAAAGTTTAGGTTCTTTAGGTTGGATTTTCCGACCCAAAGTCGGATCTGTGAATTCTGACATCAAAACCGACCGAAAGTGACTTTTTTCAAAAATCATCGTAAAAAGGCATGTAACGGGTACTTTCTGAGGTACAATATGCGACTTGAGAACGATAGTGAAAGTCAAAATTCGATATCTTGAAGAAAAAAACATGTAGGCTGGATTTTCTGACCGGAAGTCGGATTTGTGAATTCCGGAATCAGAAAGTAACTATTTTAAAAATCATCATAAAAAGGTTCGTAACACACACACACACACGCACATCCATCCGAACATTTTTTCTAAACCACATTTCTCCATATTTTAGACCATTATATCATAAGTAACCTGACATAAAAATCTGAAAAAAAAAATTATTAACGAAACCAAAGCTTCCGCCCGAGGAAGCAAAATAAAATATAATATTTCATCATAATACGTTTGTACTATGTACATAAAATAGACCGTAATAGTCTGTGAAACACGAAAGAACATACCACAACTTAAAAGTCCATAAATTTCAATTCAGCTTAAACAGTGTACACCCCACAGTTTGTTGGTATACTGGATCAAACATTATCAAAGATACGATCGCAGTCAGATGTTCAACGGGCAGGCAAACAATTGCAATTACAAGTTCCCAATTACGATCGTAGTGCAGTACCCACATACATACACCTGTTATATACGTATATAAAGTACCAAGACATTGGAAAGGGCACGAAGCGCTCTCCAATTAGAACGGAACTCGGACACGTCGAACACGACTGATTACACGACCTGGGACACTTATCTCTATAGCTTAACGTTTGTACTCGATTTCTGTCTCAGTCGGAGATGCGAGAACAACGAAGATAAACCGCTTCGTACAGGTTTGTGATGGTGCGAGGACCTCAAACGACGACAACGACGATAAACAACTTGTGGAGGTGATGGGCGATGAATCCCCCTCGTCAATGGGAACGACAGAACGACGACAACGAGAAGGATGTAGAGGATGAAGAGGAGGCGACAGCAGTTCAGTTACACAACCCCATTTCGTAAAGCCAAGGGAGCTGCTGATCATGTGACGACGACGACGACGACTATCCTCATCTCTGATGTACTGTGCTACGTGTCGTTGTGTTGTGCTCGACGAAGCGCAGAGTCCGGGAGCCCAAGTTTTTCGCGAGGACAGCTTTTTTCCACGTCGTGGTGCACACGAGAGTTTAATGGACGGGCCGAGCGCCTACCATATCCGTGCGCGCTCCAATTCCTCCAACGTAACCACGTATACACATACACATATGTATGTAGAGGCACGTATGTTCGTTATTGCGAGCAACATCTGAAGCAGGGGCAGGTGAAAAAAACAGTGGAGAATAACGCTGAGGTCAGTAGCCACTAGCATAACTAGTTGGATCATTGTGGATCCAATGAATAAGGTATACAGCTGTCTTCAATATTTTAAAACGTTAACCTCTCGTCTTGATCAGAGAATTAACACATTAATAGTAAATTCCGATGAGGCCAAAAGAGGAACGAACTCTTCCACTTTATTTTCACTCACGTGTTTTCGCTTTTGCTCAACCAATGCGGCAACAAGAAATCCTTCTCTTGGATTTTATTACACACGAGGAATATATCCGCCCCGAAGGTATGAATCTCTCAAGTCCCAATTTCCATCTTGCGATATATGGCTACGTACTTCAACACCGGCTAATGTACGCTAATCACAGAAGCTTGAGGAACCCTCCAAAAAACCAAGCGCCTGCAGACAAACCAAGAGCACCACAATATATTCGATAAACGGAGCTCTCCAAGGCAAATCCTTAATACAACAGTCTTCGACCCGTCGTTGTATGGGAACCATATGCGTCAATGATTGCGAGCACTTGGTGAACATTCCGAAAACGAAATAGTCTGAAATAACTTATTATACACGATCAGTTATAATATAGGTGTACAATATGTAGCAAGTACGCAATTCCTTTCTGACGATTATTCTCAGTTATCTCCGCATACTTTCCGGCTTTGGATTTCTCGCGCAAATCACATGGCAAGAGAGACCGGGGCTAGTTGAATCAATTTCTTTTTGTCGTGATGTTTTAATTGTTCGTAGGTGTTGATGGGCAATCGATACGATTGTTTCATGGCATTACACGGATAAAAACAATTCTGCTGAGCTAACAAATATTTTGCCAAAATGGCGATAGCATTTTGCCACTGTTTCCTAAGATAGACAAAAAATTTGTTTGCTGAGCAAAAAGATTTGTTAGTTTGGCAACAAGATTTGTTATGATAACCAATTTCTTAGCTGAATTAGCATATAATGTAATGTTGTCACCATCTTAGTAAAAGGTTTGCTGGTCTGGTAAAACTTTTTTTCCCTTTAGTCACTATTAGTTAAAGAGATTGATCCGTTCGACTTAATACGACATAGGTTGTCAACGATTTCATTTATTGCAATAACATTTTTTCTTATTTTATCAAAAATTCAGGTTAACTGACTAAAATATATTCGTGATGAATATAAATGTTGTGCTGAACTGAAATTTAATTTGGCATAGCGTGACTGCCAAATTGAGTTGATCCAAGCAATTTATTTATTTTTTCAAAATATATATCCTTGTAGAGTTCAAATATTTCGCCGAGAACATGATTAAAAATGATACTTACTGAAACAAGTTACTAAAAATGGCTCAATAGGTATAAATCAAATTATTACCAAATACTTGGTTATAAAAAACAATAGCTTGATTATACCTACGAAATTTCGTTGGTATCTTTTATTCTTTGAACTAACCAAGTAGACAATTCATTTGTCGAATTGCTTATAACGTTCTAACAAATCATTAAAGACACAATCCAACTCTAGAATCATTAATATCAATCAATAGGAGATTATAAATAAGTGGTATTAGAAAAGATGTGATCCAAGTTGCCCCGGTCACCACTATGTTCGCTTGTATATAATAGCAATAGCAGAAAATCCATAGCGTCGGATCGAGTCGACCCCGAAGGCAAATCCTTCGACAGAGTTAATTGCCATCCTCACATATCCTCCGCTGGATTCTTCTGGAATATGGTAGTTGATAGTGTTGCGCCGAACAACTAGGCGTGTGGATCTTCACAGGCTCGCTGCGAAGTACATAAGCAGTGGAAATGTTTAAAAAAGTGCCAGAAGAGACTGTTCGTGAGGCCAGAAGAAAACGAAAAAGAGCCACACGAAGGACCGATAAAATCGGTAAACTTGCTCATGCCTCTATGTATTTATCCTATTAGCCCTGTGGCTCTGTAACGCCCGTGAGTTTTATATACGACTGCGTAGCCACAACATATCAAGGACTCGTATGAAGGACTCTTAATATCAGAAGATTCGAACCCTTTACCATTCTCCACACAGTTGTACCCGATCCACCCAACTGGCATTAGAGGAAACGATATATTCACGAAGCTCTGCAGGGAGAGATCAAGAAAACGAAGAAATGAAATGAGAGGAATTTATATATATGTATAGACGCAAACGTACAAGGATCTGCTGGGCGAGGCGCTTAAAAGGCTTTGACGTCAATGCGCCCAATACCTCCGTTCTCCTTCGCATGACAACGACAACCACATACGAAACGAGACCTACACCACAGGGTGCGATCTTCAGTAGTTTCCTTTAGAAACTGCCGTGTTTTTTTCTTCGTTTGCAGGTGTTTATTTCCTTTTGATCTCATTTTAGGTGGTCCCGTGTAAAAAATCATTGTCTATGTAGAATGGCGATAAATCTACGAAAAACGTCTACAAAAAGGTCACCAACTGGGACGATCGTAGACTAGAATGTAGACTGATGATTACAGAAAAAATCTATATCTAGTCTATGTAAATCTATATATATCTACGTAGACTAGATTTAGATTTTTGCTGTAATCATAACCCGCGTAAAAATAATTACGTCAAATTGTGATCACAAATCGACATATCTCAAAAAGTGCCATTTTTGAGACGCGTTAAGTCGAAATATCTTAGAAAATTTCAAAGCGATTTTGAGATCGATTTGATAGCAAGTTTTTTTTTACTGATGTGAGCGCAATTATTGTACATTTCAGCTCAAATTCAATTGTATATTTGGACGATCAAAATCAATTGTATACAATTTAATTTCAGCGCAATAATTGCGCTTAAATAAGTAAAAAAAACTTGGTATCAAATCGATATCAAAATTGATTTGAACTTTTCTAAGATTTTTCGTCTTAATGCGTCTCAAAAATGGCACTTTTTGAGATATGTCAATTTATGATCACAATTTGACATAATTATTTTTACGCGGGAAATCTATATTCTAGTCTACGATCGTCCCAGTTGGTGAACTTTTTGTAGACGTCTCTTCGTAAATCTATTGACACTCTACATAGACGGTTTTCTTTTGACGAGGTATGTCAAAATTTATCATTCTTAATTATTTTCATAAGCATCTATTGATTGCTTTTTTGCGGCAGGATCGAAAAATGGGGTATGACTTTGCACGATTAGAAGGACAGTATGAGAATTTTTAGAAAATGTTTATGAATGGTTGGAATAAAAATGGAAGATTTAAGTAATTTGTTTGAAGTACCTAAATCAGGTAATTTGAATGAATTGCCTTAATTGCGTTCATTTGTTTTGACGTATTTGAAGGTTTCTTGACGTAGTTGAACAAAATTTTGGAATTTTGACCAAGTAAATGAAAATTTGAAGAAGGTGATTTCCTTTAGTCTTTTTTTTTCTTGTTACCTAAACCAGGTAATTACCTAAATCAGGTAATTTCAATGAATTGCCTTAATTGCGTTAATTTGTTTTGACGTATTTGAAGATTCCTTGACGTAGTTGATCAGAATTTTGGAATGTTGATCAAGTAAATTAAAATTTAAAGAAGGTCCTTTAGCCTTATTTTTCTTGAAGGTGTTAATTTCCTTCGATCTCATTTTACGTATATCGAAATTTGTCATTCAAAATTACTTGCATAGAAATCTATTTGAGATTTTTTTTTGTGTCAGGGACGATAAAATGGGTATGACTTTGAACGAGTGGAAAAATAATTTTAAGAAAATGTTGATGCCCTTTTGGAATAAAAAGAAGAAAGATTTAGGTAATTTGAATGAATTACCACACTCGGAGAAATCGTAATAGTACAGTCAACTATAAAGTGACAACTATTAATTTTTATTACATGCAACTATTTTTATAGTTACGATAACAGCGAAAATAGTTATGGTAACTATTTGGTAGTTACAGTAACTATTTAATAGTTGTGTCAACTATAAATTAATAGTTGTAACTTTATAGTTACTAATACCATTATTTTCTCTGAGTGAAAAATTGCATTAACTTGTTTTGACGTGGTTGAAGGTTCCTTGACAGCAGTTGATCAGAATTTTGGGATGTCCGAGTACGTTGACCAAGTAAAAGAAAATTTCAAGAAGGCGGTTTCAGTCTGAAACTAGCTTTCAGAGGGTTCGACATGGCCTCTCGACTGAGCCTTGGGGATCATACAAACAGACTAAAAGGCAAAATAATTTTTTCAACACGGAGTCTTCAGCGTCATTAAACTGAACGAAGCACATGAGCTTCGTCGTTGGTCGAAAAGCAGTTCAAACTGCCGTGGAACGAAGTAACTGCCGCGATGAGTGGCACGTCGGGCAAAAAACGAGTACAGTGTATCCGAAATAACGGGCTCTTTTCTTTTTAGGGGGAGCATCTCGCGCCTGGTACCAGACGCTTTTGGGACGCTTCGCGCGGTATTCGCTCACGGTATTCGCAAGGAGTATTCCGCAGTCGCCTCTTATGACTTCTACAGTTTGTAACCGGCAGGTAAGCACGACCAACTGGCGCTGTGTCGTCATACCAATCCACTACCGGCGAACAAACGTCACAGCTCGACGAGACAGATCAACAGTTCGAAAAGTTAGCGTAGGCTTCGCAGACTAATTGGTCAGTATCATACGGTTTATTCTTTGTTGAGGTTCTCCTTGTACAAAAGTAGGGAAGCGGGTAATCCAGTTGTAACATCTGTTAATACGCTTCATCGTACAGTAAAGTTACACCTTCAAAAAAATTGCCATTGGCAACTATTGCGATGATAAATATTAATGCTAATTTTGTTAATTGCGGTAACTGATTAATTTTTTTTTCAGCAATTAAAAACTGTTGCGGACATTTTTTAATCGTTAGTTTAAATATAAGTGCTTGGACTAATCGAGAATAATAAATAAAAATGATAGATAAGTAATTTATATAATATTATTAATTAATGGCAATATTAAAATTGTCACATGGATAAGAATTCATAGATGCCAAGACTATTTTTCTGAAACTACTTGACAAAATACGTAACAAATTTTTTTTTAGATTATTGACTTTTTACAGAATTTTAAATAGGCACCAAATCATGTTTTAAGCAATTTTGTCGTAATAGAGTTGATGTAAAAATGTACAAGTTTTAATTTGGAAGGTTTGAAATGTACAAGTTTTAATTTGCAACATCAATAATTGCCAATACAATTCAATTTGTACATGGATTAGATTCTGAACCGTAATTCCATTTTTCTACCCTCAAAATGTTACAACCAAGGGTAAAATATAGTAATTTGCTTCAATGCATTAGGTCGCCTGACATAAATTTCTGACGTACAATAAATAATCTTTGACCCTCCAATTTGTCTCAAACTCCGCACTTCATAATCCCCATTTTCCAAGATTAACAATAACCCTTTTAGACGTACACTTGCATCCATTTCCTGACGTATCCTGTGCAACGTATCTAATTCTCATGATGATATCAGAAGATCTCCAATTCGGCAATTCGCTTTCACACAGATATCCACACTTGGTCGTATCTTCCTCAAAATAGAATCACAACTGCACAAAATTATCCACAAAGCACATTTCACTTAAATAAAATAAAAATAAAAACAACACTACAACACATGATTAAAATAAAAATGAAATACTGATAAAAGCAACACTTTCATTTCACCTATAATTAAAAAAATTATAACGTAGCTATAACCAATCACGGTTAAACGTGATACTTTACTTAAGCATCAACACAACTTCAATAAATTAGCAATACTGACACTTAATTTAACAAGAAATAGCGGAAGCACGAAAAGGGAATGTAAACTGCTTCGATTGATCGTGAAGCACGCGGCACGTTGTCACTTGGCAAAGTCTCTTGCGCGCGTGAAGCGTGTTCCTTCCTCTCGGTACGGTTAGATAGTGAACACCGTCAGCGGGGAATGGACTGAGACCGCGTCGCTGCTGTGTATGAGAGTAAATATTAAGCTCTCGTGGTCTCGTGCCGAGTTGTGCTGTTGCCTCCGCACTGCTTGCTGGCTCGCGGTTCTCTCGTCGTGTGTGTAACTGTGCGGACATATGGGTTTACATGGGTGTGCACCTTAACGTTCCACGTCTGTGTATAAACGACAGCGTAGCCTCGCGGCTTTTGCTCGCGGCTACGCACAAGATCCTTGCGGGAATCTGTGTCAAACTGGGATACGTGAGTGTCGTGAGTATGAGTGTCATCGTCATGGGATTTCATCGGTTTCTACAGTCTTATATAGTTCAGTTTCAGTATCATTCACTCTCCGCTGTATATCCTCGTTGTTTCATCGAATCATCGCGTGATTTTACCAGGCGTGAATCCTGAGTACCTTTCGTGAAATCATCACGGAAAAAAAACGATTTGGCCTCGGTTCGTCGTTGCCACATAGTCTGGCGAAGATTCTATAGTCGTTTTTCAATTGGAAAAAATTTAGGAAGTCTGAGAGCAAACAAACGGTTGAATTAGTATTGTTAAGGGGCAATTGGATATTTTATTTTGATGATATTTCTTTGTAGAATTAATTTTTTTTTGGTAATTAGAAAAATTGTGGTAGACAAATATTAATTGTCAGTGTGTGCAATTATTTTATCTATTTTTTAATGGTTTAATTCATTTTACGTATAAAAGTATTGAATACTGATTTTATGGATTTTTAAGTAGAAAGGAAATAACGATATTATTGCACAGGATTGGAAGTAATAAAAGGAATCATTTAATTAACTAACTTTAGACAGTATTTCGTTTCACTTTTTTTTATTTGAATATTAAATAGGATGTAAAAATTAATACAAATATATTGGCCTCAACTAATTATTGATAGTTGTTACTTAATAATTCAGAGCATCAACACGATTTTTTTAGTCGACATTTAATCATTTTTTTTTTTTGTGAATCCTTAGAGTTTGGAATTTTGTAAAAAAAAAAGATACTGCATTGAAAGTGATGGTAAGTGAATATAAATAATTTTTTTGGGAATTTTGAAAAATAATATATGTGATATATGTAAACCATTTTACATATAAAAATATTGAATATTGATTCTATGTATATTTAAGTAAAAGAGTCATAATAATACTATTAGGACTGGAAGTAATAAAAGCAATAATTTAATTAATTAACTTTTCACAATATTTCGTTTCACTTTTTTTACGTGAATATAAAATAGGATGAAAAAATTAGAACAAATGTATGTCCATGAACTAATTATTGACACGATTTTTAAAATCAACATTTAATCTTTTTTTTGTGTATTAGGAGGATTTGGAATTTTGTAAAAAAAAAAGTCACTGCATTGAAAGTGATGGTAAGTGAATATAAATAATTTTTTTGGGAATTTTGAAAAATAATATATGTAATATATGTAAAGCCTTTTACATATAAAAATATTGAATATTGATTCTATGTATATTTAAGTAGAAGGGTCATAATAATATTACTAGCACTGGAGGTAATAAAAGCAATAATTGAATTAATTAACTTTTCACAATATTTCGTTTCAATTTTTTTACGACAATATAAAATAGGATGAAAAAATTCGAACAAATGTATGTCCATGAACTAATTATTGACACGTTTTTTTAAATAAACATTTAATCATTTTTGTGTGTATTCTGAGAATTTGGAATTTTGTAAAAAAAATTTTTTGGAAATTTTGAAAAATAATATATGTAAACCCTTTTACATATAAAAATATTGAATATTGATTCTATGTATATTTAAGTAGAAGGGTCATAATAATATTATTAGGACTGGCAGTAATAAAAGCAATAATTGAATTACTTAACTTTCCACAATATTTCGTTTCACTTTTTTTACATGAATATAAAATAGAATGAAAAAATTAGAACAAATGTATGTCCATGAACTAATTATTGACACGATTTTTGAAATCGACATTTAATGATTTTTTTGTGAATTCCGAGGATTAGGAATTTTGTAAAAAAAAAAGTTGCTGGAATCAAAGAGATGACAAGTGAATGTATGAAATTAGAATCAACTATTAAGGGCGCCACAATATATTCAAAATATTATTAACCGCTAGTTCTATTCGCGTCTGTGTAGAAACGTGGTTTGCCTGCATTGGTTGACAGGTATATATTATAGATATATAATACCTGCGTATATGCGTGTATATATATTGTCCATGAGTGCGTGTAAGCACCTACGCTCGCGTGTGGCCCTTGTAGGCGCAGCAACAGCGACTCGATCTCCATGCAGGGCGAACGAGAAGTGGAGACGACGCTATGCAACGCGCGACTCAGAGAAGAAGGTACCGCCTAATGAAATCCGCGGAAAAGTGGCTGCCACCCTTCGTTCGTTCGTTCCCCTGAGCGCGCGTTCGAAGAAACAGGTTGTCGACCGCGTATTCGATATATTTCTCGCATTCGTCGACTCGCACTGCTTATAAGTATAGCATACTATGGTTCTATATATAGTAGACACATTTTTGTTTTCGCGATGGTCAGGAATATTTTTAATAATACAAATAAAATTTTATTTTATTCTTTTACTTTCAACAAACGAAAGTGATTGATTGAAATAAATTAATGAAACAATATTAATATTATGTTATATTTTAATTAATAGGAAAAATAATATTGAATTTCTTTTTTAGGTTTAACAAACGAATGAGACTGATTGAAATAAATTAATGAAACAATATTAATATTATGTTATATTTTAATTAATAGTACAAATAATATGGAATTTAATTTTTTTTAACGTTTTTACAAATGAATGTGTGATGATTGAAATAAATTAATGAAACAATATTAATATTATGTTATATTTTAATTAATAGTGCAAATAATATTGAATTTGATTTTTTTACGTTTTTACTAATGAATGTGACTGATTGAAATAAATTAATGAAACTATATTAATATTATGTTATATTTTAATTAATAGTGCAAATAATATTGAATTTGATTTTTTTACGTTTTTACAAATGAATGTGACTGATTGAAATAAAATAATGAAACAATATTAATATTATGTTATATTTTAATTAATAGTGCAAATAATATTGAATTTAATTTTTTTACGTTTTTACAAATGAATGTGACTGATTGAAATAAATTAATGAAACAATATTAATATTATGTTATATTTTAATTAATAGTGCAAATAATATTGAATTTGATTTTTTTACGTTTTTACAAATGAATGTGACTGATTGAAATAAATTAATGAAACAATATTAATATTATATTATATTTTAATTAATAGGAAAAATAATATTGAATTTCTTTTTTAGGTTTAACAAACGAATGAGACTGATTGAAATAAATTAATGAAACAATATTAATATTATGTTATATTTCAATTAATAGTAAAAATAATATTGAATTTGATTTTTTTACGTTTTTACAAATGAATGTGACTGATTGAAATAAATTAATGAAACAATATTAATATTATGTTATATTTTAATCAAAAGTAAAAATAATGTTGAATTTAATTTTTTTACGTTTTTACAAATGAATGTGACTAATTGAAATAAATTAATGAAACTATATTAATATTATGTTATATTTTAATTAATAGTACAAATAATATTGAATTTAATTTTTTTACGTTTTTACAAATGAATCTGACTGATTGAAATAAATTAATGAAACAACATTAATATTGCTATATTTTAATTAATATTATAAATAATATTTATAGGCAATCTATTTCAATGGAGTAAATATTGATTTAATTGAAATAAAAATAATTTATTATATTTACTATACTTATAAAAAATAAATTTTGATTAATTTCATTAGATTCTCTATTTAATTTACATTTACTCACTGGACCAAATTCTCTCGGTTTATTTTCTGATCTCATACGATGTCCAAATCCTTCACACGAGATCCAAAAATAAATATTGGAGTGGGCCACGATTTTTTATAAAATAAAAAAATATGATAATTTCTGCTACGTTTGTTTTTTTACCTGCTTCGAGTTCCTCGTTGTCAGCACCACGGAGACAGGAATGAAAGCTCCGTGATAGTCTTCGGCCGCCAGGTGACGTGCCTTCCATCGAAACTGATTGATTCATCTTAATATTCGCAACACTCACGATCAACTTTGTTTTTTTTTTTTTGCAAAAGTAACAATTTTTTTCAAGGCGGTCCAGTATCGAGTGGCGAATTTGAATACATTTCTTTCGTATCGAGTTGTCAAAAGATTGTTTAAACCACAATCCACATTCTCTTGTCAAGTCTTGTTGTCATTAATTAACGAACTTGAATTTGAAGAGAAAATCCGCTGATTTGACCGTCCGAATGGATTCACCTGTAAAGGTAAATAAAATATTCGTCGCAATCCTAATTGAATATCATTTGTGACTCTATTTGACTTCTCCTTGGCGACACGGTTTAGCGCTGATGACATTTGGGGCTTAATTAGATCATGCATTCAATTAATTAACTATTTATAATGAGTTTGGTGGTTCAGCCGATTAACAACTGGTCTGGACGTAGGTTACAACAAGCCCAGAGGCAATAAATGGACTCAAGCCAGTAGTGAGGGTTTTTTTTTTTTCATAATGAGAAGTTGCGACCACAAAGTCACTCTCAGAATTCTAAGCAGTCTTGCAAGTCTAATGGTGATTTCACACTGAATGCGACTAAGCAACAGGTGAAGTTCAATTCGTTACTTCAACACGAACTGAAAATTAAATTATGCCAATTCGCATAATTAGATCGTGACATTGCAACGCCAATTTCGAGTCACGAGAAAATTATGAGGATTACATTTTAATGTAATTGTAAAAATATCATTTTTTACCTTGATAAAAAATCCACTCATAAAAAAGTGAGACATTTTTATTAGTGAATTGTTATTTTTGCGACGTTAATTTTTTCGATTTTCCATTTAGTAAAATGCACTTTTTCGACATCGTACTGTAAAGTTTCGATCAAGACTCTAGAGAAAAATTTTCTTTTAGCTCTCGTGATTTTAGTACTCGTCTTCGATTTATTCTACAAACTCACATTCATTTAAAAAAAGTTTTTTCTCCCTAGTGCTGAAATGTACTATTACAAGGAAACGACGTCCAATTGGAGTTCAGGAATTTCCAGCTGAAGATTTTTCGCAGAAGTTACAAGGAAAATTATTTTTCAAAGTTACCACGCCAGGAAAAGTTTATGATAAAGATGAATATATTTTCTGCGAAAGATTTTTAAATTGATATTTCAATATTCGAAACTTCTTCGTGACAGACTTTTCTTAAAAAGGAAATTGGACTCTGCGAAACCAATTTTATTCAAAGGTGCAATCTGAACTTAACCACAAATGTAAATAAAATAGAAAAAAATATTTGCAACAATGAATATTACATTTAAAAAATTCTCTCTATAAAAATATTTTTTTCCCAGTTTTTTTTTTAAGTTAAAAGATTACATATGTGCATTTAATTTTCACAAATTTTTGTTGATTCTGATCTTAACCACAAATGTAAATAAAATAGAAAAAAATATTTCCACCAATGACATTTACATACATTTAAATACAATACATTAAAAAAATTTTCTCTATAAAAATATTTTTTGCCCAGAGTTTTTTTTTTCAAGTTAAAAGATTACATATGTGCACTTAATTTTCACAAATTTTGATTCATTCGGTGCCTTTAATTATTTACTTAAATATCCGGGGAGATCAATATTTATTAGGTAAATATTGAACATACTTTTCGTTTTTTATCAAAATCATCGAATGGTGAATGATTTTTAAATATATATTTACAGTCAATTACTAAATTGTGGCTCGTTTTTTTTTCTTTACAGTTCTTCAGCACATCTTCGTAAAAAAAATATAAAAAATATAATGGATGAACTTTAGAAAAGATTGAACGTGAATCATTCTAATGTTTATTGCCAGAGTTACGCGAAGAGAAAAGAGCATTCGTTCATTCTGAGGTAACCCAAGCAAAGCACATATGCCTCTGTTAGATCATTCACTCTCTCCCCTGTAGATTTACGAATCCTGTATCGTGACTTACAATACACGAAGATGCCAAAGCAAAAACCAATTTAGCGCATGCAGCATGTATGTATGCGCAATGAAGAAACGTGCGTCGTATAGTTTCCATTTTTAACGACGAACTGCATATATTTGAATAGCGGAAGTGAAGTACCTGCACGTAGATATACGCAA
This sequence comes from Ephialtes manifestator, assembly GCA_963970395.1. Classification (NCBI taxonomy): domain Eukaryota; kingdom Metazoa; phylum Arthropoda; class Insecta; order Hymenoptera; family Ichneumonidae; genus Ephialtes; species Ephialtes manifestator. The sequence goes on along the minus strand of OZ019973.1, from coordinate 33,588,566 downwards.
CTCTCACCATCTTTGGAATTAATAAACCGAAACCCCTTTCTTTTGTTTTTAGACATTAAACAAATTATTATTTCGCGCAATGATCATTAGCACACAAATTTCATAACCTAAAATAGTATCTTTGCTATGAATTTTCGCTCTAATAATCAACATTTAAAAATATTCACAAGTACATCGAAATATAGAATCGTGATTTTTTTTCGCTAAAAGCTGATTATTATTGGCAGCTGTTCCGAAGGAAAACATCTGAAATTTTTGTTCCCTTTACTTTTATTCAAACCCATAAATGGTTGTTCGCAAATTAGTGCGCGCCGTATGCGTTAAAATCAGAGTACCAGTTTTTGTAAGTAACAAACCTGTTTGGTTAATCTTACGAGTTTTTTTTGTCAACAAGGTTCTTATTTTTTTTAATTTAAAAAGTAACAAAAAAATCATACAATTTTCGAGTATTACCATTATTTTTTTTTACAATTAAATTAAATGGCATTAGTTTTGAACCCGTTGACAGATTCGAACTGATGCTTAGTTTAGCCACACTCTACTTGTGGACCAAATTTGAGCCCGATATCTTAAAAATTGAGGAAGTTAGAACACAAACAAAAAATTCAAAATGCCATAAATTTAAAACACCTCAACGGATTGACGTCAAATTCACTCCCAAACTTTATTTAATAACAGTCCACTTGTGGACCAAATTTGAGCCCGATATCTTAAAAATTGCGAAAGTTAGAGCACGAACAAAAAATGTCAAAAAATTTTTAAATGCCATAAATTGTGAACCCCTTAACGGATTGACACCAAATTTAATCCCAAACACTATTTGATAACAGTCCACTTCTGGTCCAAGTTTGAGCCGGATATCATAAAAATTGCGGGAGTCAGAGCCCGAGCTGACATTCTCTAAAAAATTCAAAGTGCCATAAATTTTGAACACCTTGATGGATTAACTCCAAATTCAATCCCATACCTTGTTTAACGATAGTTTACTCGTGGTTCAAATTTGAGCCCGATATCTTAAAAATTGCGGCAGCTATCGTGCTAACAAAAAATTGTGCACATACGCACACACATAGATACAGACATTTTTTCTAAACCATTTTTCTCGACGTTTTAGACCATTCTAAGTGTCCTGACATGAAAATCTCGAAAAAAAAAAAAATTTCACGAAAACATAGCTTCCTCTATGAGGAAGCAAAAATGTATTTAAAAAATTTGCTTTTGCTCGAATAATTGGCATTGAAAAAATCATGAAGGTTTTTGTGATCATGGATTTTGAAATAAGCTGACGTGTTTGTTGGCCGTTATTCGGAGGGAAAGAAGTAAAGCATCTGAAAACTTTTTTTTTCTTTTTTTCCTTTCCTTTTTATCACACAAGCCCATAAATGGTTGTTCGCGAGTTAGTGCGCGCCGTATGCGTTGCTGGAAAACGCCTTCTTCGCCGATCTACAGTCGTGCTGCGCGCGTTCAGTGAGCGTCCCGCGACTGCATAACCGCCGTGCATAAATCACTTTGCAGGCTCCTCGCACGATCCCCGACAACGGGGTTTATCCGCTGACCGCACAATGAGTCTTTCGCTGTTTCCATTCCTATCCTTTTCTATCTCGCTATGCGTGTGCCTTGTGGTACTCACGATTCTATCGTTCGGTATTCTTCGACGTTGCAAAATGATTCAGTGATTAATATACAAAACGTAAAACAGTCGATAAACGGCCGTAGAAGGAAATCGAGATGGTATTTCGAAAGCAGAATTTCTTTTTTACAAACAAAAAAATTCATTTTATATAAATCATTAAAATTGACAAAAGAGAATTTACAAAAATGCGACATTACTTTACGTAACGGATTATTGTGCTTCAGCATATCTTTTTACAATTTCTTTTGCATTCTCTGTTGGCGTTAAAAAATCAGGTAAAAGGAACGTTTAGTTTTTTTTTTTTCATAAACCAAAAAGTGGATTTGATATAAATAATTAAAAATGACAAAAGAGAATTTAAAAAATGCGACATTAATTTACGTAACGGATTATTGTGCTTCAACGTATCGTTTTATAATTTCCTTTGGATTCTTTTTTTGCCGTTAAAATCCGGTAAAAGCAGACAAGCAATTCAGTCATTTATCGTAATAAATAAACGGCACAGCAGAATGCTAATATTTTGAAAGCAGATTTTTTTTTCACAAACCAAAAAGTGAATTTGATATAAATAATTAAAAATGTCAAAAAAGTATTTAAAGAATGCGACACACCGAGAGAACAGATTTCATTGATGTCAAAGAAATAGGTGGATTGATTTTTTTTTCATTGATTTCAACGAAATATTTCTTTGATTTCAATGAAATAGTGCATTTGAAGTTCAAAGAGAACATTTAATTGCCTGTAAATAAAGATTTACTTAGTGAGCATATAATAAAGAAACAGTTTCATTGTTTTAAAGAGACGTTCTCATTGGTTCAAAGAAACGTTTTCATGGATCTCTCTCTCGCACCTAACCTCACTTTTTTGTTTTCCGGTTCTCCCGAACGAACGGCTTCGAGTTTCGAGGAGCCAGAAGCTTAGCCTATTTCTAGCGTACTTCCGTACATACCCGACTAGAAATTCAGCCATGGGGAATATCAGTGCCGGACCTGGTAACCGGATTCTAAATCCAAGGCCCCTGTCTGGCTACCTTATACGGCCCTGATTGGAAATGTAACGCTTTGGCACATCCGGGCCAGATCAAGTTTACCACATAAGGACCTGATAAAAATAACCATTTAAGGGCCTGATAAAGATTGCAAACTAAGGGCCTGATAAATATAATCATAGATATAAATACACATACTTATCTTTATATTAAATTAAAAAATTAATTATTAATTTTAGGGCATTATGCCGCAATATCAACAATAATATTCTATTAATATTACAAAAAAAAAAACAATTCGTCTTCAGATACGGTTTTTCGTAACTTCATTCGAGAAGTGATGGACGCGGGATTTGAACCTAAGACCTACGGGACCTACCTATTTACCTAACTACCTAACCGAGCACGCTAACCACTAGACCAAACCGACTATGTGGATATCTCGTACAGTATTTCCATAATAGTTCAATTTACTATTTATTTAAAATAATAGTACAGTTTTTAATGTAGCTAATAACGAATTTGAACTTAAAATTTGTAAATTCAAAATGACGGGTTTAAAATGAAAAAGATATTGAATGCGATATTTTGATTTTATAAATGATATTTTTAATTCCGCCAATATTTCGATCAGGTCTACCTTATCTATGCCTGATTTGGACCTGAATATGGAATACCTTATCAGGTCTACCTTAATTTTTCCCGATCTGGCCCTGAATAAGATACACCGTATCAGGTCTACCTTAATATTTCCTGATCTGGCCCTGAATACGATACACCTTATCAGGTCAACCTTCCCTTTGCCAGATCCGGTCCTATTAAGGTACATCTTATCAGGTCTACCTTATCTATGCCAGATCTGGACCTGAATATGGAATACCTTATCAGGGCAACCTTTCCTATGCCAGATCAGGCCCATATGTGACGGCAGGGCTGCCCTACCAGATTTCTAGTCGGGTATTCACAAAAATTGAGCTTTATCTGCCGCGTACTTAAGGAAAAAATAGGCTTCGAAATTTTGAGTTGGTAAGAAGAAGGTTTCATTGAATCAGAGACGATATCTTTGAAATCAATGAAAAAGGTTCATTGGTTTAAAGAAATGTTTCTTCGAATCAATGTCACTACTTTTCATTGAGTTTGAGATCATTCAAAGAAAAGATAGTATTGAAATTGAAGTATTTCATTTCATTGGCAAAGATTTCCATGAATCAATGAAACTTTTTCTCCGGATGCATTAATTTACTTAACGGGTTATTCTGCTTCAGCATATCTTTTTACAATTTCCTTTGGATTCTCTATTTGCCATTAAAATCCGGTAAAAATAGACAAGCAATTCAGTCATTTATCACGATGAATAAACGACACAGCAGAATGCTAATATTTTGAAAGCAGATTTTTTTTTCACAAACCAAAAAGTGAATTTGATATAAATAATTAAAAATGCCAAAAGAGGATTTAAAAAATGCGACATTATTTTACGTAACGGATTATTGTGCTTCAGCATAACTTTTTACAATTTCCTTTGGATTCTCTGTTTGCCTTTAAAATCCGATAAAAGCAGACAATCAATCAAGACATTTATTGCGATAAATAAACGACACAGCAGATAATATTTTGAAAGCAGAATTTTTTTTTCACAAACCAAAAAGTGAATTTGATATAAATAATAAAAAATGACAAAAGAGAATTTAAAAAATGCGACATTAATTTACGTAACGGATTATTGTGCTTTAGCGTATCTTTTTACAATTTCCTTTGGATTCTCTGTTTGCCGTTAAAATCCGGTAAAAGCAGACAAGCAATCAAGTCATTTATCGCGATAAATAAACGGCACAGCAGGAAGCTGATACTTCGAGAGTGGAACGTTTAGTTTTTTTTTTCCCGCCTCTTCGAGTCCCTTTGACAAACGTTCTCCTTCCTCTTCACTCATATGGACAGGCTACTCGTGCAGTAGTTAGGTATAGATATGTTGCTGCAGGCGTTCTCACATTGCAACGTGTTCACGCGACACGGTCCGATCGCGTTCGATGCATATTTATATGCTGCACACCATCCTCGATGGAAGGGGTACGACGTGCGTAGGTGCGTGACTGTGGGTGTGTGTGGGCGCCACGTAATTTCAGACGAGAGTAAGAGAGTCAATGAAGACTACCTACTTTAAATCGGTAGTGATATCAAGATCGTGAAACTGCTCATCGAACATTCCAACGACGAACAACAATAAAGTTTCAAGGGTCAATTAATTGCATATGCTGATTCCACGATAGAATCTGTATTTCACAATTTTTTTTATAAAGCTCAATTAGAGAAATTTCAACGCAAGGTGTGAGTTTCAAAAATGTTTATCAAATTTTTAACGACGTAAGTTAGAGAAATTTCACCGCAAGGTAAAATTTCTAAAAATTTAATTTTTAAAAAATTAAAAAATTAAATTTTTAAAAAATTAAAAAATTTAATTTTAAAAAAATTAAAAAATTTAATTTTAAAAAAATTAAAAAATTTAATTTTTAAAAAATTAAAAAATATAATTTTTAAAAAATTAAAAAATTTAATTCGTAAAAAATTAAAAAATTTAATTCGTAAAAAATTAAAAAATTAATTTTTTTAAAAGCCATATTAACCAAACAAATTTGTTACTTATGCTAATTGCTATTCTAATTTCGCAAAACTATTTTTTCGCTGTGAGTTTCAAAAAAGTTGATCAAATTTTTACCGACGTAAATTAGAGAAATTTTACCGCAACGTTGCTCAAAATGGTCAAAAATTTGATCAACATTTTTGAAACTCACAGCGAAAAAAAATTCACCTTGCGGTGAAATTTCTCTAATTTACGTCGGTAAAAATTTGATCAACATTTTTGAAACTCACAGCGAAAAAATAGTTTTGCGAGATTAGAATGGCAATTTTCATAAGTATCAAATTTGTTTGGTTATTATGGCTTTTAAAAAATGATGCATTTCTAAGAGGTTTTTTTATTGCCTTTAAAAAGTAAGTAAAAGAAAATAATCTTTTATTTTATATTGTTTTATTCATTTTTGCGAATTGGCAATTTTTTAATTATTTTTCAGAAATTTGAAAAGTGACCAAAACATGTAAAATTTATAGACTATCTTTTGTAGAAATGATAGAAAAAAAATTACAAATGCCTGCTATGACAATGACAAAATTATATTTTGTAATTGAATATGTAAAATAAGAATACCACATTTTTTACATATTATTTCTGAATTTTTTACAGATTTGTTTTGCAAGATAAAAAAAGTTTCAAAGTTTTTTTATGGACGCAATCTTTCTGGTAACAATACAAAAATTTCAATTTCATTTTTGCTGTATTTCTGTTGTGATGATTTTCAAATTCAATTACCTTGTCATAATATTATATTTTTACTATTATTAGTATGTTAGTATGTGATCCCGTGAAAGCCTCGAGCACAAATTAATTAAACGCACAAAAGGCTTTTAGGTTATGTAATCCATATACACGCACACACATGAAAACAAAATACAGTGATAGAAGACCGAGAGGCGTGTCGCTTTACAAACGGATCCACCGCATGTTAATTTCGTAGAACGAATTAACGTACGATGAATCCTCCATTAGTAAATGGTTGAGTCTAGAATCAAATTAGAGCAGGAACAATCTGCTGTGTGGATATTTCACTGTAGATAAATTGAATCATCTCAGATGGAAAGATCGTTATATCACCAATTATCGATAAAATTTATATTTACTGTTACAAGGTTAAAATAAAAGCAAACTAATTGTCAATATAAAAAAAAAGAGACACCTTCAGAATCTTTATTCAGAGTTCAGGACAGCTGAAAGAGAATCTTGAAGAGCATTTTTATTGACATTCGAGGAAGAAATCTCACATTCTCAAACACGCATGAAGAGTCAGCTGATTGACAGCCACTTAATATTTTGCGTATGCGATCACACGTAAATTACACGAACGTCATGTGATTATATCTGTGTATAGTCTTTCGTCACGCAATCTGCAAAATACGGGGAGTATTTAACTTTCTTATTTTCCAATAATTCAATCAACTTGACGGAATTTCTCAATAGTCAACAAAACACGAATACTAACTAAAATTAGTCAATCTTTCGATTGACCCAATAGTTAATGATTCTTATTCTGATTTATGGTTATTTAAAATTATACAATCGATTTCTGTTATTTTTTGCTTTTCGACAATTTCGATTTTTAGTCAATTTTTAAGATTTTCTAAAAACTAAAAAAAATCGGAAGTGTTTTAGAGTTAAGACTTTAACATTCAATATTAAAGCCTAAACTGATTAAAGAAGCCTAAAGTTAGTTTTTATATCCAACGATTTTTGTGTTTGGAATTTTTTTTGGTACTTTTAACAAAAAGTTTGACAAAAACTTTTACGGTAATTTCAATCTACTTTTTCCTGAACTGAAATACGGATATGACCTGCCTAGACTAAGTGCCTAAATTTCCGTGTTTGAGTGTTTCGGAAATAGAAAATGAATAAGTTAGAAGTGGAAACCTGAATGTAAGTGGTAAAAAGCAAGCAACAAGAGACTGCGAAGAGCTTCGAGTTTAGGTAGAAGTACTTATATATATATATATACAGCTTTGAATTTCTGGCAACTATTATCCTCCTTCTCCGCCTCCGCCTCCTCTTCTCGTGTCTCTTTGGCGAAGTCGCAAATAAGACCGATAGGATCATCAGAGGGCGTGACGGTAAATTTCGCGGAGCTAATTAACGCGCCGATTCCGTCTCGTGACCGCGCGAGCATTTATTTCTCTATTCCTATTCCCCGCGTTAGTTAGCGTCAGCGTTGCACGATTCGCGTTAATTCCGGGATAATCGCGCACAAATGTTCTTGGCCAGCCTCGTTGAACTGCTGGGTTTTTTTTAAATTTATTTTTATTTCTTCTATTGAATATAACTGACCGTCCGCGTGTCTACCGCTCGCACTTTTCCAAGGACTTTACTCTGGATCATAAGAACGTAAGTACTTTGAACGCTTGGAATGACTTCGTCGTCTTGCAATTAATGCGTGCATGTATGTGGAATTTCATCAGATGCTTCTTCGTATAGCATTACACCGAGAGAAAAGATTTCATTGACGCCAAAGAAATGGGTGGATTGGTTTTTTTTCATTAATTTCCACGAAATATTTCTTTGATTTCAATGAAATAATGCATTTGAATTTCAAAGAGAACATTTCATTGCCTGTAAATAAAGATTAACTTAGTGAGCATATAATAAAGAAACAGTTTCATTGTTTTAAAGAGACGTTTTCATTGGTTTAAAGAAACGTTTTCATTGATCTCTCTCTCGCACCTAACCTCATTTTTGCTTCCTCATAGAGGAAGCTTTGTTTTCATCAAAAAAATTTTTTTTCGAGATTTTCATGTCAGTACACTCAGAATGGGCCAAAACGTCGAGAAACGTGATTTAGAAAAAATGTCTGTATGTGTGTGTGTACGTGTGTATGTTACACGATCGAAAAATGTAAACCTTTATAATTCGGGAATGCCTTGAGATATCAAGCTGAAATTTGGACCATAGATAGAGGGATCAAGCCTTATCGTTCATACAGATTTTTGTTAAAATCGACTTCATCGTTAAATTATTACGCGTTTTTTAATTTTTTGAAAAATGTCTGTTTACGCGATAACTCTTTCAATTTTCGAGATATTGATCTTAAAATTGGTATGAATGTGAGCTTTCATACGCCGGTGATCACTATTGAATTTGGTTAAGATCGGTTGAACCGTAAAAATTTTATGATGTTTTGAATTTTTCAAAAAATTGACATTATCGCTCTATTGTAACTTTTGCAAAACTTAAGATAGCGAGCTCCAATTTTGTATATAAATGAAACAATATTCAGCCATTATATATGTATAATTTAGTGACGAACGGTATGAAATTTTTGATTTTATGGAATGTTGAATTATTTTTAAAAATATACATTATCACATTCATTTTCGGAAACGCTCTAATAATCACGAAATAACGTAATAACGAAATAGAAAAAGCGAATCCACAACATGTATATTTATCTAATTAAAACAAGGATGCAAAGTAGAAACTTGCACATTGCTTCATTATTTTTCGCGTTTTGCAAAGCTTCCTCTATGAGGAAGCCAAAAATTGAATAACATACTTCCTCATAGAGGTAGCTTTGTAAGAAGCGAAAAATAATGAGGAAGCAATGTGCAAAGTTCTACTTTGCATCCTTGTTTTGTTTTCCGGTTCTCCCTAACGAACGGCTTCGAGTTTCGAGAAGCCAGAAGGTTAGCCTATTTCTGCCGTAATTCCTTACATACTCACAAAATTTGAGCTTTATCTTCCGCGTACTTCAGGAAAAAATAGGTTTCGAAATTTTGAGGTGGTAAAAAGAAGGTTTCATTGAATCAGAGACGATATCTTTGAAATCAATGAAAAAGGTTCATTGGTTTAAAGAAATGTTTCTTCGAATCAATGTCACTACTTTTCATTCAGTTTCAGATCATTCAAAGAAAAGATAGTATTGAAATTCAAGTATTTCATTTCATTGGCAAAGATTTCCGTGAATCAATGGAACTTTTTCTCTCGGTGCACTCGTATCTACTGTCATCATTCCCTGTTCCATACATGGAAAACGCATTGTAAAGCGTCACAAAGAGAAATTATTGTTATTATTCATAATATTTTTATTATTTTTTGTATATAATGATAAGAAAAAATTACTGAATTCAATGACATATTTTTTCCACTAACTTATTTTATATTTCAGTAATATGTATATGTCTTTGGTATGAAAATATCATTGATCGAACAGAAATATGTTATTGAATCAAATATGTTATTTATTACTGTAATTTTTTTTACCGTGGGCAAACTATGAATCACTCGAAAAATAAATTATTATTTATTATTATTGTTATGATCATTATTTGTATATAATGAGAAGAAAAAAATACTAAATTCAATGACATATTTTTTCCACTAAATTATTTTATATTTCTTTGGTATGAAAATATCATTGATGTAACAGAAATATATTATTGAATCAAATATGTCATTTATTTCGGTATTTTTTTTTTTTTTTTTTTTTGCAGTGTTCAAACTATGAATCACTCGAGAAATAAATTATTATTATTATTATTATTGTTATGTGCATATGAGAATGAAAAATTACTAAATTCAATGATATATTTTTTCCACTAGCTTATTTTATACTTCAGTAACATATTTTTTTTGGTATGAAAATATCATTGATGGAACAGAAATATGTAATTGAATTAAATATGTAATTTATTTCTGTAATTTTTTTTCATAATGTGCAAACTATGAAAATTAATGCTGCAATGTGTCTCTTGAAATTAAAAAAATCAAAATCAAAATCGGATGCTACGATCGACAATTGGAAAGTTTCATATTTTCAATTGTTCAATTATAAATTGAACCAAAACTCCCTATATTTCGGCAGGCGAAAAATAAAATTGATTATTTTTCCCATCCAAATTTCGACCAATGGAATTGCACCATTCGACGTCACGTGGGGCAAGCTACACAGTATTATACTGATTATTTTTCCCATCCAAATTTCAACCAATGGAATTGCACCATTCGACGTCACGTGGGGCAAGCTACACAGTATTATACTGATAATTTTTTGATAATTTTGCGTGTTGGTTATATATATAAAACAAAAAATCATTTAGCCGCGTCAACCATATGTCAAACTGACAGATTGAATTTTATTGTGGCAGTCAAAGGATTTTTATTTGATATGAGTAGGTTTGGAGTTGAATCCTTGCAAACTATTGATGAAAAAGTAAAGGGAAATGTCCCTGTTAATACGATTAAATCGATAACCTCAGTCTGGAATCAATATACAAATGTCTATAACAATTGTGTATTTAACTGCAATCCTTTAAACACGAATTAAAAGGTTTTTGTTCTGATTATGAAATTTCCTTGTCGGAATGATAATTTTTGTCTCATGGTGCAATTCCATTTGTCGCAATTTGAATAGAAAAAATAATCCCCCGAATACCACTCGAGCTTTGAAATTAATCTGATATTTCCCTCCAGGGTCCCTGCAAACAAATAAACTCGTCAAGTTTTCCAGAAAAATCACTCGCGCTACGCGCTCGTGATTTTTTAACCTGGAAAACTTGACTCGTTCATTTGTTTGCAACGAACCTGTCAGGAAATATCCGATAATTTCAAAGCTCTTGTGGTATTACATGTGATAATTTTTTGATAATTTTGCGTGTTGGTTATATATATAAAACAAAAAATCATTTAGCCGCGTCAACCATCTGTCAAACTGACAGATTGAATTTTATTGTGGCAGTCAAAGGATTTTTATTTGATATGAGTAGGTTTGGAGTTGAATCCTTGCAAACTATTCATGGAAAGGTAAAGGGAAATGCCCCTGTTAATACGATTAAATCGAAAACCTCAGTCTGGAATCAATATACAAATGTCTATAACAATTGTGTATTTAACTGCAATCCTTTAAACCTGAATTAAAAGGTTTTTGTTCTGATTATGAAATTTCCTTGTCGGAATGATATTTTTTGTCTCATGGTGCAATTCCATTTGTCGCAATTTGAATAGAAAAAATAATCCCCCGAATACCACTCGAGCTTCGAAATTAATCTGATATTTCCTTCCAGGTTCCCTGCAAACAAATAAACTCGTCAAGTTTTCCAGAAAAATCACTCGCGCTACGCGCTCGTGATTTTTTAACCTGGAAAACTTGACTCGTTCACTTGTTTGCAACGAACCTGTCAGGAAATATCCGATAATTTCAAAGCTCTTGTGGTATTACAAGTGACAATTTGATTATTTCCTGCTTGGATATTGGCAAAAAATGTCATTGATTAAAAAAAACTCCCACAATTTATTTTATTGCACGTGCGTTTCAAATGATAAAAAAATTATGAAGCGAATTTGTCATTATATTAATCTTGTATAGCGTTTTAAAAATAAGAAGTAGATTAAAAAATACATTTTCATTTTACCGGACCAAAAACAAATTTTCTTTAAAAATCAATGACAAACAAAAAATAAAAAAACAATAATAAAATAACAAATATAAAATAAAAAACAAAGATTGTCAACCGAGTTTACTGATAATTATTCTTGACTCAAGTTCCGGGTATATTTTTATTCTATCCCATTACCACAGGGTTTAAAAACCCATTTATTTAATTCACTCATTGTAACATTGATGAACGATAAAACAATATAACGGTGATCCATTGATTTAATTATTAACGAATGCATGATAATTTCCTGATCACCAATGCGCAGGAAACTAAGTACACAATATACGAGTCAATAAAATAGTCTCTGTGCGCAGTCGATAAATGGTTGAAATAATTGCTGCTGTCATATAAATCGAGTCAAGCCGTCGCACAATACGATACTATGTGGTAGATGTAAACGTGAGATTTATGCCATGAATGGTAACGACTATATATCACAAAAGATTTAAGAATGACGCTTGAACACGCGCGGAACTTTTTGACACGATGAAAGAATATTGCAATGCAGAACTACGAGTTTGATAAAGGGTAAAAGTCGTTCTGACGTTCAAGGACAGACAATGCAGAAAAAATAAAAAAATAAAAAAATAAACAAACGTCCTTGCAACTTTCTTGTGCATAATCAACTCCATTGAAAGAGCATCAGTTTCCGTGACGCGAGTTCACTTAAGACGTTCTGTGTGTGATATACAGCCTGATAAAAAATCTATAGCTTAGAAACCAAATGCTTCGTGTTTATCGCTTATCGGGTGCCCGACTTACATACATTAAAAAGGTCCTGAGCCATCGCACTTTGCATGTCCATCTAAACTGTAATACATACTAAACACATCATAAATGTGTGAGTGTGTCAATATTATCTTTGCCCTATATCCAACTTCAGTGTGAGATCCAACGAGTTTTTGTTATTCAGCGTTACGAGAACTCACGCGATTTCATAATAATCTGGTCATAATACTCCTCTCAACCCATATACTCGTCGTGTTGCACACTGGAACGAAATTTATTTTAGTTGTAATGGTAATTATGCAGTTTTGTTATTTTTCTCAATTTTACATTGATGCTTTATCTTGAACAATTGTGCTAAATATTGTTGTGATATTAAAAAAAATTTTATTCTTCAGTGAAAGAACCTAAAGAACCTAAATATTGTTGTGATATTTACAAATTTTTTATTTTTCAGTGACAAATATTTTTTAACCTGGAAAGAGTATATTTTGTATTGAAGTACTTAAGGTATTATTGTTAATGAATTTTCGTGAATTTTCTATATTTTACGTTAAAGAACCTAAAGAACCTAAAGAACCTAAATATTGTTGTGATATTTACAAATTTTTTATTTTTCAGTGACGAATATTTTTTTACCTGGAAAGAGTATATTTTGTATTGAAGTACTTAAGGTATTATTTTTAATGAATTTTCGTTAATTTTCTATATTTTACGTTATGCCAATTTATATTATTTATATATTAAAATAGAAATAGAATAGAAAATATAAATTTGTCGTATTTTTAACAAAAGTATTTATCCACAGAAACTGTTTATTAAATTTATAGAATTTTTTTTAAGCTTATTTCTAGTTTCACATATTATTTTTGTATTTCTTTTATATACACTGTTAAAAAAGAGTGGAAGTTTTTATTCATAAACTTATCATCTAAATTTAATGTTATAAAATAAATATACTTTTGCGGTAAAATTAAAGCAAATTATTAAAATTCAAGTAGTTTTACTGTAAAATTAAACTAAAGTGTTGTATTTCATGTAACATATATTAATTTTACATCACACTTGTATATTAAATTTAATTTACCAGATTATGCATAGAAACATTCAGTACTTATACATTAAATTTCAAGTAGATTTTTTTTACAATGCAACTAGAAATTAACTAGTATGTATTCTTCTGTTAAATATCTTGCCCGATTATCCCTACATTACAAAGAGTAGATAAACGGACAGAACATGTTTTAAAAAAAGCGTGAAACTGCAGACAGTGTTGCGTGGGCAGTTGTCAGTAGCTTGCAACCGAAAAGTACTGAATAAGAACGATGGTAACTTGTTCGAAGTGCCTTACAGAGAGAGGATCCGGTCCGAACAGTAGGGACCAGACCGGAAGTGACGAGTGGGCGTCTGGCCAAAAGCCCGACAGATCCCGGGGATCGGTGTGGGTTTGCTCGTTACATTGCGTCCGCAATTTCGAAGGCACATTTACATGTATCTACCTATATATATAAGGTAGAAGCGAGCGGGGCAAAATGGCAACCCTCATGGAAAATGAAATATATCTATTATAACCAACAATTTTTTTAAATATATTTTTAATATACCCCAGGTATATTTTTCGCTTGTATATATTTCGCATATATCCGACATATACAATTTTTCGGCACAAATATATTTAGTATTAAAATTATATATTTCCGAATGTACTTTATTTCCATGGGGGAACGCGGGGCACGATGGAACAGGGGGATAATGGCACACTTCTTCAAAATGGCACCAGCGTACACGGAAAAAAAAAATTGGTTGAATAGGCTCCGAGAGATAAAATCAGTTGGGACAATAAAATAATTGGTTACAGAAACAAATCAGTTAATTGGCGTGACAAATCAGTTGGACCCAGAAAATTCATTGGTTGGCAACTAACGAATTGAGTGTCACCAACTGGTTTGTCGGTCTGACCAAAAAATTCGTTAATCTAACCAACTTAGTCGCTTGGAATACACTCCAAGCGACTAAGCAGAAAATCAACATGACTCTTTGAATTGTCTTCGAATAGTGATTATCTAAAAAACTAGACCCTTCCATAATTTTGGAAGAATTTGGCTTATGCTTTTTTTACGATCGAGTTGAGTACCAGCATCGAATAGAAAATAGTTTTAGCATAAACATCTTCAAGATGACATATTCAGACGAGAACAAAGGCCGAAAGTACACTCCAAGCGACTAAGTTGGTTAGATTAACAAATTTTAATTACATTTAACCATGCGCGTTGGTCGGGGCAACCAATTATTACTCTCCGTTATTACGCTGAAATCGTAAAAGAATTATGTTATCCCGACGTTTTGCCCCTGTTCCATCGTGCCCCGTAGCCATTTTGCCCCACAAGGCAAAATGGTAGGTGCCATATATATATGGTACTATATATGTTCACGTACGTGAACCAGAATCGTACCTACTATGCTCCAATGAATTCACCAAAGTGAAGAAGAAGAAGAAGAAGAAGAAAAAGAGAACGAAGAAGACGAAGAAGAAGCGGCGTGACACGAGGTATTCATACAAGATATCCGTAGAAAGGAACGAAACGAGAACGAAAGGAACATTTCGTAGAGGCGCGGGTCTTCTGGCGAATTTCCAGAGCGAAGAGACGAGACTCCCTCTCGAGGAAAACTTCTTCTCCGCGATTCTACTCGAATAGCAGTTTGAATAATATTAAGCATAAAGGTGGGGGTACGCGTGATTTACAAAGTTGTGAAGAGGGTTAAGAAAACGAGAGGAAGATGCAACAAAACGTCCGAAGACGAAACGTGTCCGGCGGAAACGAACCGATATAAATCGCATTCTATATGACGCTGTCGTTATAATCCTTCTTTTCTTCCTCTGTTTTATTCCCTTTTTTTTCTTTGCTCTCTTGAAAAGAGACACTCAAGAACCTCGTCTAATTCCATTGCTCTTTGCAGCAATGCTTCGCCTTAGTTCTCTATGGTGACAAATTCAATTCAATTTACTCGCGGTACGTCAAAGGAATGTTTTAGTGTATGCGCGCCCCAGTAGATGGCGATTCATGCGGTCAGTAGACTACGTTGACCCTTCTTGATGATGCATAGTATGCAACATTGAATTGTATGCGTATTGTGTATACATATGTATTTTCTAAGGTATAAGTTCGACGACCTGACCTAGTTATTTGATGACTAGAGGTTAAAATCCCGACTTTTGTCGCTTGCACGGAAAAAAACGACTTTGCAAGGTTAAGGAAAAAAGTAGTTGGACCCAACCAAGCGACTTAGTGCTCTGAGAGACAGACGATTTCTTGGATACACGGGAAAAAAATTAGTTTCCATAACCAAGAAATGAGTTGACACAACCAATCGATTATTCTATTTCCCTTACAACTCAAATGGTAATACCAACGATTCGAATGGTAGTCTCAACTATTCGAGTGGTAGTCCCAACGATTGGATTAGTTAACCTAACTAATCTCGCCAGAACTAATCGTGAATCGTTGAGGTTACTATTCGATATGGTTGAGGCAACTAATTTTTTAGACATTGTGTACAGCAAATCGAAAACGTAGTTGCCACAACCAAACATTTCTTTCCGTGTAGGTCAACTATTTTCAGGTGGTTGGCGCTGATCGTTGCTCGAACTAAATAGTTAGTTAGGCCAACTACTATTGTGGCGTCAACTATCTTACTTAGTTGGAACACGAATAAAATTCTTTGTGTGATCTATTTAAGTCAACTAAGTCGGAATGGTAAATGTGACTAATTCCAGGTCGTTACACCGATCGGATGGTTGTGGCAACAAATTTTTACTCAACTAATAAATAGTTAGTTGGCCCAAGGAAGCCGTTTTTTCCGTGTGCTACTGGCCACTTAGCACTGACAATGGAAAAAAGGAAAGTATGTAACAAGAAAACGAAGAAGAATGTCTAAACTAAGTCGAGATTCGCGAGAATACGTAAAGATTTGTCAGAATCAGTCTAACTTAAGATGCTGAATCATTTTTGCCTACAAAAATTAGAGATTTCGTAGTTTACACTATACATCATTAATATGTAAGCGTGTATTTGCTTTTGCACTGAATGATAATATCGACATAAATCCTTTGACGTCTGGTGGAATTTTGGTTGAAAACGTGCAAGGAATTAAGAAATTCACATATTATTGACCATCAAGAAAATCAATATGACTCTTTGAATTGTCTTCGAACAGTGATTATCAGTTTCCCTTTCATGATTTTGGAAGAATTAGGCTTATGATCTTTTTACGATCAATTTGAGTACCAATTGCATCGAATAGACAATAGTTTTAGCATAAACATCATCAAGATGACATATTCAGACGAGAACAAAGACCGAAATTTTACGAGTACCATATACATATTCACAATTTATTGGTTGGGACATCTGAGATAGAAGTGCTCTTGTTTTCAAACTAAAATGGGCTTCGATAACGAGAAAATTTGGTTTGCCAATTCTGTCTCACAGATTGTCCACCTACTCGATGCAGAGACACTGCTATACAGTTCATCCAGACTAGTAACGTGGTTTTGTCTAGGAAGGGCCGGTATGCACCACGCGAATTGCCAGTGACCACACGAGTGGCATTCGGATTAGCTCTCGGGAAATTCGTGGGGGCGCCATTCCCTACGATCCTTCTCGAATCAATTTAAGCCACTAGGATATAGAAGTTTTGATTGCACCGTGATCCAATTAAATTTAAATTAATTAGTTCACTGTCATAGCAACGTAACCGAGTCTTAAGCGTTGAAAAAAAAAGAAAGTCCTAAATTAAAGAAAACGCAACAACCCCATTAAATTCCTTGTCGGATTCCTCCAGGAAATTTCACGAATAAAAAATCGCCATAACGATAGGAAAAACTAACAAATTTCATAATAGTCAAAAACTTATTTCGTTATAGACAGAATTTTCATTAGAATTTACAATCAAAAGACCTAAAATACATACATTTCCAAATTTCCAGAAATTCTCGTTATTTCAGTGAGATTTTGTCGCGATCAGACGTCTGATATATTGCAGGATCATTTTTCCCTGATCCTTCGGTTTGTGTTAAATTATTGGCATTTGAAAGTAATGATAATCGTAAATTCTGTTTGAGACAGTGACATGGATGTAACGAGTAGACGATTTATGGTACACTTGTCGAAACCCGAGAAATTGAAGAAAGTGTCTCAAATGTCCAGTGTTCAATTTTCCTACATGTCAGTATTATCGACAAGTTATCACGTACTAGAACGAATGGCACGTCCTACATGTGGCGAAGGCCAATGTGAGATGCGCGAGGACTACTAGTGTCATTCTTTGCCTCTTCTTGTTCGTCTTCATCGTCTTCTGCTTCTTTCATCGAGTGAACATTCAGCGATCCGATGCCAAGAAAAGAGAGCGGCGAAACGTTAGAGCGAAAGAAAAAGAGCAAAGGACAGGAAGATAGGAACGTGGTGACAACCGAGAGTGGCACAGTGGTTGCGAAGTAGCCAGGGTTGAAATAGGAAAGGGGGTCGATCGAATTAGGTCGTTCCGAGACGAAACTACGGGAGCAGATCACGTGAACATCGAATGGCATAGTGAAATCTTCTTCCACTCTATATATTACCGAACCAAGGAAATAAAAATGATTAAAAAACGACCCGAACTCCGCCAACATTCTGTCAAATAACATGGTTGAAAATTTGTCGTTTGAAATCTTGAAATAGTGACGAAATCCATGTATTGATCAGCTAATTATGTTTCTACCAAACAACTATTTTACCGCCATTTCATTTTACGGCGGTAAAAAAGAACATAACATTACATCATAAGACCAGATTTTAACGTTACCATGAGACAACTTTTCTCTTCCTTGTCACCAGATTTTTTACCAGCAACAGCATCTTCTAGTAGAAAAATTAGTGGTACACGGAAAAAAAGGCTTGGTTGGAACTACCAAGTGCTATGGTTATATATGCGCCAGACAATTAATTGGTTAGACTAACCAAGTAATTTGTTAGGTGACCAATTTCTTGGTTGGTCTAACCAAGTGACTTGGTTAGCTTACCAAGTGACTTGGTTAGTCTAACCAAGAAATTGATAGCCTAACCAAGAAATTGGTCGGTCTAACCAACTAATTGTCTGGCGCATATATAACCATAGCACTTGGTTGTTTCAACCAAGCTTTTCTTTCCGTGTAACTTTCTTAGTGTGCTAATTAATTTTTAACTAAGTTATTTCTATCAATGAAAATTCTCGTTCATTATTTTCTATACTTTCGTTGTTACTGCAATGAGTATGTGACTATGACTAATTTCTCTACTAAACTACCACAATTTAGTTGCGAAACATGAACAACTTTTGGCCAGATTCTAACCTTACTACGAAAAAACGATTGATTTTTTCAATACCAAAATTTTAACAATCAGCACGACTTTTTATTATTACAAGTAATTTTCATTTTATTATTGTTTCAATTAATGTTTAACTGCATTTAAAAATCAAGAAATATTCTTCAAAATATTCTGATTACTACAAATGTAAGTATTTGTCAAGAATTGCATTACCTTTTTATGGTTTTATTAAATCATCATATTTTGTGTATGAAATTTGCGTCTGTCAAAAGTATTAAAAAAATTACACTCATCAAATCTCAAAAAAAAAAATATCAAGCATTCGTCGTCCCAGTTTGTGAGCGATATACGCGTGTTTCCATAAATACACATTCAAAGTGTTGTGTCACCGACCTCCGCGGCCCCATGGAACGTAAAATTAAAACTTCGGAATTTTGAGAGCACAAGAAAATCGTAAAGAAGCAAACTTTGCTGAGGAATTGAATAGATAGATAAATAGATAGATGTTTATTATGCATCTTTTGGAATACAGAGATTCATAATGCAGTGGATACTGCATAATACATTTTGTAGACCTTATAACTACATAACAATATCGGAAGTATCGTACAAAAATAGTTTATAAATAGTATATAAACTATGAGTTTATCTGTATTTAACATTTCAGCTAAGTGATCAGCAGCGAGTCTCTGAGTTTGAAGCAGCTTGACATGAAGTAATACAGGGCCTTAAGGGGATCAAGTCACCTAAAAAAAGTCATAAGAAAAAAAATTCTGTAAATGATACCCGACTTTTAAAAAATCTTACATTTAAACATCATTAGGTACATAACAAGCATTATAATTCTGCAATTTTGTAAAGACATTCATTGCACAAAAATGGTGTGAGGTCAAAAGTAAAATTTTTCACTTGTCGTAGCTTTCAAACCAAACCGGTGAACCAATTTTAGTGTTTGATGTCTTATCTTATCTGTCGAAGAGTGCATTCTGTTTTGAATCTAGCGGTTTTTGATGCAGTGAAAATTAGATTTACTGTAATCAATTGTTTAGTGAGTTTCTAATAGAGTGAGATTTGTTTACACATTTAAAATCATAGCTTTGTCATAAAGACCTGAAATAAAAATTCCTATATTCAATCCAAAATCCACTCTTCGACAGATAAAATAAGACATCGAACACTAAAATTTGTTCACCGGTTTGGTCTGAAACCTATGAAAAGTGAAAAATTTGAATTTTTACCTCACAACATTTTGGTGCGCTGGATGTCTTTATAAAATTGCAGAATTATAATGCTCATTATGTATTTAATAAGGTTTTAATGTAAGATTTTTTAAAAGAAGTGTATTATTTACACCATTTTTTTTTTGTTATGACTTTTTTTAGGTGACTGGGTCCCCTTAATACTATTCAAGTCATTTTGTAACAGTAGGATTTGCAAGTTAACTTCTGTGCTGAGATTTTCGGAAAATCTTTTAGATAGGTGCTGTTAGAATTAGGTACTGCTGAGGAATTGAATAAAATAAATAAGCGCACACTCCCGTTTTGTAAAAATATAATAAGGACGAACGGTCCGGAAACTCCCTCGAATACTCTATCTTCGCTGTTTTTTTTTGTAGAACACGATAGAAACCGGTGTTTTCCGAAATTTCATTGGGAAGCAAGGATATGGATAGTTTATACGACATAAATCGCTACTTTTCGCAATATAGACTGTACAACATCGCTATGAAAATATGGTATCGTTCAACATTTTTGGGCAATATCTAACGTATTTTTCTGTTAATCATGAATTTGGTACTAATTTAACTTCCAGCTTGATATTTGATACCAAAATTCGCATCGCAGAAAAAAAATTTAAAAATTTAAAAAATCAAAATCTCATAAAATTTTAACGTTTCAACTGATCCAAATTTAATAGGGATCACCGGTGTATGAAAGCTCACATACATACCAATTTTGAGCTTAATATCTCGAAAATTAAAAGAGTTATCACGTTAACAGACATTTTTGAAAAAATTCAAAACCGCGTAAAAATTTAACGATCATGGGGATTTTAACAAAAATTGGTATGAACGATGAGGATTGACCCCTCTATCTATGGTGTAAATTTCAGCTGTATATCTCGAGGCGTTCCCAAGTTATAAAGGTTTACATTTTTTGAGCGTGTAACACACACACACACACACACACACATATACATACAGACATTTTTTCTAAATCACTTTTCTTGACGTTTTGGACCATTCTGAGTGTACTGACATGAAAATCTCGAAAAAAAAAAATTTCACGAGAAAGCTTCCTCTATGAGGAAGCAAAATTAGACCCAACTTGAAAAGCGGAAGAAAGTCCTTCGTAATTATAATTTTTGTTCCCATCGCTTTTCATCGACTATGTAATGAACGCACTATAGTGCGATATCTATTTCGTGGACGCGTTCAACGAACGGAAGGATCCCCTTTTGTTCGGCGTTATCCACACCGGAAGTCGTGCTGCTGTGCTCCCGGCTACCTGCCTTCTGTCGTCCGCTAGCTACTTCCTGTCTGTATCCTCGTCCAATCCTACTTTCTTTCACTCGTGTGCCACTTGCTTAATTTTTGCATTGCAACACACAGAGAATTTTATAGTACGTTTAAATAATTGCAGAATCCGTAGCTATTGTACAATGACAACTGTTAATTATTGTTACTTCATGCGACTATTTTTATAGCTGCATTAATTATTCCATTGTTACAATAATTAACCATTTATTCATCAATGTAACTATTAAAATAATCACAATTAAATTTGAAAAGACTGTCATGATTTTTCTGAGTTAAAAATTTAACTGAAACATTTTTACGTTGCTTTACTAATTTATTCATTCATAAAGTTTTTTAAAAATTAAGTAATAAGCTAAAGGGAGAATAATCATACTAATTAATTATTGTGATTATTAGTGTATTGGATATCAATTGATTTTAATGAAAAAGTACATTTAAATATTGTTATTTCATGCGACTATTTTTATAGCTGCATTAATTATTCCATTGTTACAATAATTAACCATTTATTCATCAATGTAACTATCAAAATAATCACAAGAATCAGCAATTAAATTTGAAAAGACTGTCATGATTTTCCTGAGTTACAAATTTAACAGAAACATTTTTACGTTGCTTTACTAATTTATTCATTCATAAAGTTTTTTAAATATTAAGTAATAAGCTAAAGGGAGAATAATCATACTAATTAATTATTGTGATTATTAGTGTATGGGATATCAATTGATTTTAATGAAAAAGTACATTTAAATATTGTTATTTCATGCGACTATTTTTATAGCTGCATTAATTATTCCATTGTTACAATAATTAACCATTTATTCATCAATGTAACTATTAAAATAGTCACAAGAATCAGCAATTAAATTTGAAAAGACTGTCATGATTTTTCTGAGTTAAAAATTTAACAGAATCATTTTTGCGTTGCTTTACTAATTTATTCATTCATAAAGTTTTTTTAATATTAAGTAATAAGCTGAAGGGAGAATAATCATACTAATTAATTATTGTGATTATTAGTGTATTGGATATCAATTGATTTTAATGAAAAAGTACATTTAAATATTGTTACTTCATGCGACTATTTTTATAGCTGCATTAATTATTTCATTGTTACAATAATTAACCATTTATTCATCAATGTAACTATTAAAATAATCACAAGAATCAGCAATTAAATTTGAAAAGACTGTCATGATTTTTCTGAGTTAAAAGTTTAACAGAAACATTTTTACGTTGCTTTACTAATTTATTCATTCATAAAGTTTTTTAAATATTAAGTAATAAGCTAAAGGGAAAATAATCATACTAATTAATTATTGTGATTATTAGTGTATTGGATATCAATTGATTTTAATGAAAAGTGTACATTTAAATATTGTTACTTCATGCGATTATTTTTATAGCTGCATTCATTATTCCATTGTTACAATAATTAACCATTTATCCATCAATGTAACTATTAAAATAATCACAAGAATCAGCAATTAAATTTGAAAAGACTGTCATGATTTTTCTCAGTTAAAAATTTAACAGAAACATTTTTACGTTGTATTACTAATTTATTCATTCATAAAGTTTTTTTAATATTAAGTAATAAGCTGAAGGGAGAATAATCATACTAATTAATTATTGTGATTATTAGTGTATTGAATATCAATTGATTTTAATGAAAAAGTACATTTAAATATTGTTATTTCATGCGAATATTTTTATAGCTGCATTAATTATTCCATTGTTACAATAATTAACCATTTATTCATCAATGTAACTATTAAAATAATCACAAGAATCAGCAATTAAATTTGAAAAGACTGTCATGATTTTTCTGAGTTAAAAGTTTAACAGAAACATTTTTACGTTGCTTTACTAATTTATGCATTGATAAAGTTTTTTAAATATTAAGTAATAAGCTAAAGGGAGAATAATCATACTAATTAATTATTGTGATTATTAGTGTATTGAATATCAATTGATTTTAATGAAAAAGTACATTTAAATATTGTTACTTCATGCGACTATTTTTATAGCTGCATTAATTATTCCATTGTTACAATAATTAACCATTTATTCATCAATGTAACTATTAAAATAATCACAAGAATCAGCAATTAAATTTGAAAAGACTGTCATGATTTTTCTGAGTTAAAAATTTAACAGAATCATTTTTGCGTTGCTTTACTAATTTATTCATTCATAAAGTTTTTAAAATATTAAGTAATAAGCTAAAGGGAGAATAATCATACTAATTAATTATTGTGATTATTAGTGTATTGGATATCAATTGATTTAAATGAAAAAGTACATTTAAATATTGTTACTTCATGCGACTATTTTTATAGCTGCATTAATTATTCCATTGTTACAATAATTAACCATTTATCCATCAATGTAACTATTAAAATAATCACAAGAATCAGCAACTAAATTTGAAAAGACTGTCATGATTTTTCTGGGTTAAAAATTTAACAGAAACATTTTTACGTTGCTTTACTAATTTATTCATTCATAAAGTTTTTAAAATATTAAGTAATAAGCTAAAGGGAGAATAATCATACTAATTAATTATTGTGATTATTAGTGTATTGAATATCAATTGATTTTAATGAAAAAGTACATTTAAATATTGTTATTTCATGCGACTATTTTTTTAGCTGCATTAATTATTCCATTGTTACAATAATTAACCATTTATGCATCAATGTAACTATTAAAATAATCACAAGAATCAGCAATTAAATTTGAAAAGACTGTCATGATTTTTCTGAATTAAAAATTTAACAGAAACATTTTTACGTTGCTTTACTAATTTATTCATTCATAAAGTTTTTTTAAATATTAAGTAATAAGCTAAAGGGAGAATAATCATGATAATTAATTAATGTAATTATTAGTGTATTGGATAACAATTGATTTTAATTAAAAAGTACATTTAAATATTGTTATTTCATGCGACTATTTTTATAGCTGCATTAATTATTCCATTGTTACAATAATTAATCATTTATCCGTTAATGTAAGTATGAAAATAATCACAAGGATCAGTAATTTAATTTGAAAGAACTGGCATAATTTTCCTGAGTGATAAATTTAACAGAAAAATTTTAACGTTGTATTACTGATTTATAAATTCATAAAGTTTTTAAAAAATTAAGTAATAAGCTAAAGGGAGAATAATCATGCTAATTAATTATTGTGATTATTAGTGTATCGGGTATCAATTGATTTTAATGAAAAATTTGTGTGGGATGAATTTAATGAATTGAGTAATTAATCATGTAATAAACTTTAATCTGTGTTTGTATTTTAGAGGCGTTAATGCGATAGGGGTGACTTTTTTTTATATGAGGAGAACAGTCGGTGATAAAAAATATTTATTTTGGGATCACTAACTGACTAAATTGAAAGTGCGTCGTATAATTCGTTGATATACACATTTGTAAAAGCTATACGACGAATGTTTTGGAACGATATTCCCTTGCTGTGCGTCTGCCGATTACGATATCTCTGAGAGCCTGCAGCCGCACGCGTGCCAGCTTTTATACTTTACATTCGAGTGGACCCATTTTTGTAGATATTCGATTGAATTCTGAGCTCAGATAAAAGTACCAACGAAATTGTAATTCTTATTCGCCTTGACATCAACTTCGATCTATCCATAATTTTCTTACTTTTTGACTGCGTCAATTAATTTAGTCAAAAATTATATTAAATAATAATCATTATTAATTTAATGTCACTTGTAAAAAAATTAATATTTGATTAATTGGTTTTGCTGTATTATTTTTAATTTTTTTCATTAATAAATGAGTCGTTCATTCTCATTAAAAATCAAAACTTTAGCTTTCGATGATAAAAGTTTTAACAAAATTGTAATTTTTATTCGCCTTGATATCAACTTCGGCTTATCCATAATTTGCTTAATTTTTCGGTGGTTCAATTAATTTAGACAAAAATTATATTAAATAATAATCATTAATAATTTAATGTCACTTATATAAAAAAAAATATGTTTCATTTATTTACATTAATACCATTGCAAATTTAATAGTAAATTTTTCATTAAACAATGAGTGGATCATTTTCAATAAAAAACGAAACTTTAGCTTTCGACGATAAAAGTTGTAACGTAATTGTAATTTTTATTTGCCTTGACATCAACTTAGGTTTATCCATAATTTTCTTAATTCTTGACTGGATCAATTAATTTAGATAACAATTCTATTAAATAATAAACATTAATAAATGTCACTCATGTAAAAAAAATTATGTTTTATTTATTTACATTGATACCATTGCAAATTTAATAGTAAATTTGTCATTAAAAAATGAGCCGATCATTTTCATTAAAAATCGAAACTTTAGCTTTCGACGATAAAAATTCTAACGAAATTGTTATTTTTATTTGCCTTGACATCAACTTCGATCTATCCATAATTTTCTTAATTCTTGACTGGATCAATTAATTTAGATAAAAATTCTATTAAATAATAAACATTAATAAATGTCACTTACATAAAAAAAATTATGTTTCATTTATTTACATTGATACCATTGCAAATTTAATAGTAAATTTTTTATTAAAAAATGAGTGGTTCATTTTCATTAAAAATCGAAACTTTAGCTTTCGACGATAAAAATTCTAACAAAATTGTAATTTTTATTTGCCTTGACATCAACTTCGATCTATCCATAATTTTCTTAATTCTTGACTGGATCAATTAATTTAGATAAAAATTCTATTAAATAATAAACATTAATAAATGTCACTCATATTAAAAAAATGATGTTTCATTTATTTACATTGATACCATTACAAATTAAATAATAAATTTTTAATTAAAAAATTAGTGATTCATTTTCATTAAAAATCGAAAGAAACTTTGGCTTTCGACGAGTGCTTTAAAGAATAAAAGCTCCAGAAGGATTGAGTCAAAGAGAATGAAGTAGATGATAAGATTGTCAGACTAGAGAATGGAAAGCTTCGTGGGAAATCGTTCCGCAGTTATTACTAATGTATAAGCACAAGGTTGAGATAGATGACTGCAGGATACAGTGAGCTTTTCTCTTTTCATCTACATTTATCTATCTATCCACCTCACTCGGATGCTGGATCCCAATATTGTAAGCCGCTTACTCAGAAGCTTTTGCAGAGTTACAAAGAGGCTTAGCTTCCATACCGCGAACGCGTTTTGCCATAGCCCACGGCCAATGGGCACAGCGAAACTGTACTGTATAAATGGACGGAGATAGGAACGGACTACAATATGCAAATGAGGCTGTATATACGTATTTCATGCCGTTAACAGAACCACAACGCTACTGCACTTTCCTGGGATAAGCGTTATGTATCACATGCAATTGCGAATAGTACATGGCATCTGCATACGCAGTATATGGATATGACATAATAAAAGCACAAAAGCCATGTAAAATATTAAAAAATAAATTTTTCAAAAATTCTTTGTTATTAATTGTTTTTATGATTATAGTAATATTCCTTTTAAAAAAGTGAAGTGATATTCCAAAATATTGAATAACAAATAATTTTTTTTATTTTCAATTTTTTATATTCTATATGACATAATGAAAGCATGAAGGCATGTAAAATATTTAAATTTAAATTTTTTAGAGATTCTTTGTTATTCATTGTTTTTATGATTATAGTAATATTCCTTTTAAAAAAGTGAAGTGATATTCCAAAACATTGAATAACAAATAATTTTTTTATTTTCAATTTTTTATATTCTACATGGATATGACATAATGAAAGCATGAAGGCATGTAAAATATTAAAAAATAAATTTTTCAAAAATTCTTTGTTATTAATTGTTTTTATGATTATAGTAATATTCCTTTTAAAAAAAGTGAACTGATATTCCAAAATATTGAATAACAAAGAATTTTGTTTTAATTTCAATTTTTATATTCTACATGGATATGACGTAATGAAAGCATGAAGGCATGTAAAATATTAAAATTAAAATTTTGTAAAGATTCTTTGTTATTCATTGTTTTTATGATTATACTAATATTCCTTTAAAAAAAGTGAAGTGATATTCCAAAATATTGAATAACAAATAATTTTTTTTACTTTCAATTTTTATATTCTACATGGATATGACATAATGAAAGCATGAAGGCATGTAAAATATTTAAATTTAAATTTTTTAAAGATTCTTTGTTATTAATTGTTTTTATGATTATACTAATATTCCTTTAAAAAAAGTGAAGTGATATTCCAAAATATTGAATAACAAAGAATTTTGTTTTAATTTCAATTTTTATAATCTACATGGATATGACATAATGAAAGCATGAAGGCATGTAAAATATTTAAATTTAAATTTTTTAAAGATTCTTTGTTATTAATTGTTTTTATGATTATACTAATATTCCTTTTAAAAAAAGTGAACTGATATTCCAAAATATTGAATAACAAAGAATTTTGTTTTAATTTCAATTTTTATATTCTACATGGATATGACATAATGAAAGCATGAAGGCATGTAAAATATTTAAATTTAAATTTTTTAAAGATTCTTTGTTATTAATTGTTTTTATGATTATACTAATATTCCTTTTAAAAAAAGTGAACTGATACTCCAAAATATTGAATAACAAAGAATTTTGTTTTAATTTCAATTTTTATATTCTACATGGATATGACGTAATGAAAGCATGAAGGCATGTAAAATATTAAAATTAAAATATTGTAAAAATTCTTTGGTATTAATTGTTTTTATGATTATACTAATATTCTTTTAAAAAAAAGTGAAGTGATATTCCAAAATATTGAATAACAAAGAATTTTGTTTTAATTTCAATTTTTATATTCTACATGGATATGACATAATGAAAGCATGAGGGTAGCATGTAAAATTATAAAATTGAAATTACAAAAAAAAAATTTTATTCATTGTTTTTATGATTATATTTATATTTTGTTTCTAAAAAAGTATATGCTGAAGTGATATTTCAAAACAGCGAAAAACAAAGAATTTTTTTTTTAATTTCATTTTTAATATTTTACATGGCATCGACATACGCAATATATAGATATGATATAATGAAAGCATGAAGATAGAATGTAAAATATTAAAATTGAGATTTTGAAAGAATTCTTTATTACTAATTGTTTTTATGATTGTAATAATATTCCTTTTAAAAAAGTACATGCTGAAGTGATATTCCAAAACAATGAATAAGAATTTTTTTTAAATTACAATTTTTATATTTTACATGGCATCTGCATACGCAATATATAGATATGATATAATGAAAGCATGAAGATAGAATGTAAAATATTAAAATTGAGATTTTGAAAGAATTCTTTGTTATTAATTGTTTTTATGATTATAATAATATTCCTTTTAAAAAGTATATGCTGAAGTAATATTCCAAAACATATATACTCGAATACATAATTTTTTGTATAAATTATATTCGATACATGTTAAAATATATTTTCGCATAAACCTTTTTTTCCATGTGGGTTGAATCTAATATATGTCTTTCGTTTTTTCACTTATCGAGGTAGATGAGCTCTGATGTGACTGTTTGCGATCGTTGCTTAACGAAGCTCAGGTTTCGTGCAGTAAATTAGCTGCCGTTAGAGTGTTGCATGTAGCATTATCGCTTCGCAGAACCTTACTTCTTATGAACCACAGTTATATCCTATCGTCCTATCGCAATGTCTCTTTATTTCTGTTCCCTCGAGATTAATTATTTTATTCTTCTGTTTTGCGTCACAAAACAAAAAGTGATGTGAATCTATACTGAATTCCACATTAAAACATTTTATGAATATCAAAAAAAAAATTTATTTATTAAAAATGTATTTTTACAAATTCCAACATTTTCTAAATTCCAAGTGCCAACATTTTATAAATACTATTAACAACTATAGAAAAGTTGATGTATCATTTTTCTGAGATAATTTAACATAAGTAATTCTCATTATCAGAGATATTGCATGATTAATTTTTTTATTATATCTATATTTTATAAAAAATTGTTTTTTACTTCAAAATCTATATTTTATAAAAAATTGCATTTTACTTCAAAATCTATATTTTATAAAAAAATTGTATTTTACTTCAAAATCAATATGTTATAAAAAATTGTATTTTACTTCAAAATCAATATGTTATAAAAAATTGTATTTTACTTTAAAATCTATATTTTATAAAAAATTGTATTTCACTTCAAAATCTATATTTTACAAAAAATTGTATTTTACTTCAAAATCTATATTTTATAAAAAATTGCATTTTACTTCAAAATTCATATTTTATAAAAATTTGTATTTTACTTTAAAATCCATATTTTACAAAAAATTGTATTTTACTTCAAAATCTATATTTTATAAAAAATTGCATTTTACTACAAAATCTATATTTTATAAAAAAATTGTATTTTCCTTCAAAATCTATATTTTATAAAAAATTTTATTTTCTTTCAAAATCTATATTTTATAAAAAAATTGTATTTTACTTCATAATCTATATTTTATAAAAAATTGTATTTTACTTCAAAATCTATATTTTATAAAAAATTGTATTTTACTTCAAAATCTATATTTTATAAAAAATTGTATTTTACTTCAAAATCTATATTTTATAAAAAATTGTATTTTACTTCAAAATCTATATTTTATAAAAAATTGTATTTTACTTCAAAATCTATATTTTATAAAAAATTGTATTTCACTTCAAAATCTAAATTTTATAAAAAATTGTATTTCACTTAAAAATCTATATTTTATAAAAAATTGTATTATACTTCAAAATCTATATTTTATAAAAAATTGTATTTTACTTCAAAATCTATATTTTATAAAAAATTGCATTTTACTACAAAATCTATATTTTATAAAAAATTGTATTTCACTTCAAAATTAATATTTTATAAAAAATGGTATATTTTATTTAAAAATCTTTTTTTCCTGTGTATTTTTTGCGACTTCTCATTGAGGACAGGAGTCTGGACTGAAATTTATCATAAGCGACCTAACTTTTCCGTAATCAGGAGGTAATAACTCTTTGCCGGTTCGCTTTACCGAAGAGATATCGGGCCAAGGAATGGCATAGTAGGAGGCACATCGTAAACCTTATCGAGCGTTCCACTGGGGCGTCCGCAAATTCTGTGATATTACACACAGAGTGCAATTCCGAGTTGGAAGGGCTAGATAACTTCTCTACGCTTCTACCAAGGCACAGAGGTGCGGCGTTAACCACAACCAAAACCCGTAATAGTACCTTCCAACATGGGATGAGATATCATACGCGACTGGTATTGCTACTGCTCCTCGCGCTGGTAATTGGCAATGCCTGAGTCCAGAGCAACGGTAATGATGGTGATGATGATGATGATGATGATGATGATAATATGTGAGAATTTAATGGGGTAAGTGGATCACTGAGACGCAGACGCGCATGGAGCATGGAGAGTCATTAACGATTAGCCGTGTCGCTCAGCAACGCATCTTCCTTTCAATCCAATAACCCAATTTTGTTTTTTTTTTTTTTTCAAAATTACTGGTTTTATCAATTTGTCAATTATTTCTTACGATCGCCCTTTTAATGGCATTTACAAATTATATTAATAAAGAATAATGTGTTTAGGTGAAAAAAATCTTCATATTAACCCTTTCATCGACAAGGTTTTTTTTATATCTTGAATGGTGGAATTTTTTCTGAATAAAAATAGCGAATCAAGGGAGATAATTGATTTTTTTTAATTTTAAATAAATATTTGAAATGGATTTTTAATAAAATGATACTCTTTGAACATTTTTGCACAATTTTTAGAACAAAGTTGAAAAGAATATTAACTTAAATAACAGAAATAGTTCTGAGTACCATTTTGAGAATATTTAGTCCACGTGATAATTTTTTAATTACAAAATGACATAATAACCATTTCTATAATAATTTTTTATTTTTTAAAATTTTATTTTGATCGAATAAAGATCTTGCCAAAAAAGGGTTGTAAACGGTTTTCGGTTGAAAAGAACATGCGTTGCCTTTCAGGAGTCTTCAGATATTTTCATTCTTACAAAATAAATATTTTCATTTAGTTCTTACCAAATAAAATAAATCCTGGAGAAGATAGATGAGTAATCAATCGATCAAAATGCAACTGTACACTTGTTCACAATTTTTTTCTTATTCTTTTAAAACACAAAGAACTTGTTTCGAATTCACTAATATTTTATTCACTTAAAAAACATTGGTGATTCAGCGTGTTTTTATGGTAAGCTCCAGCATCCCGTTCTCACGATTCGGTGAATTAACGACGTCCGTTAATTAAACGCGAGAACTCACTCAGTCTTATTGCGTCTGTGGGTCACTTTACAGTCCAAGAAAGAAAATAAGTATCCCAGTCGACACCTCGTATTATTATCACTCTTCCAAGTAATTCACAGATCCTACGAAAAATCACATTATATGAATTATACACCAAAGAAAATTAAAAACGTCGTTGCACAATACTTCGCGAAAAGATAAATAAATAATTCAAACACAGAGTCACATGCAGCGACTGATAACAATCACGCAGCAAGCCACAAACGAAAGTGACTCATCTTGACGTTTCAAACACCACTTGCCAATTTTCCATCCAAATTATTGTAATTGACTTGAATTTCACAAATAAAATTTAACCAACAAAATTAACCATAATATTACAATAAATATTTATGAGGATCTTTCGAATAAAATCTGCTGAATTTTACAAAAAAAAATCTCTCTGCTTTTTTCAAACCGAATTTCTCTGAAAGAATCGAAGACTTGTCAATTTACACGTGTTAAACACCATTTGCCAATTTTTCATCCAAATTATAATAATTGAGACAATTTCACTAATAAAATTATCCATAATCTTACAACAAATATTTACGAAAATCTTCCAAATAAAATCTGCTGAATTTTGCAAAAAAAATCTCTCTGCTTTTTTTAAACTGAAGTTCTCTGATAGAATCGAAGACTTGTCAATTTCCACGTGTCAAACATCACTTGCCAATTTTCCTATCCGAATTATAATAATTGAGACAATTTCACAAACAAAATTAACCATAATTTCACAACAATTGTTGACGAAAATATTCCAAATAAAATCTGCTGAATTTTACAAAAAAAAAATCTCTGCTTTTTTCAAACCGAATTTCTCTGAAAGAATCGAAGACTTGTCAATTTACACGTGTCAAACACCACTTGCGAATTTTCCATACGAATTATAATAATTGACAGAATTTCACAAATAAAATTTCACCAACAAAAGTAACCATAATTTTGCAACAAATATTTACGAAAATCTTCCAAATAAAATCTGCTGAATTTTACAACAAAAAAAAATATCTCTCTGCTATTTTCAAACCGATTCTCTGATTGAATCGAAGACTTGTCAATTTCCACGTGTCAAACACCACTTGTCAATTTTCCATCAGAATTATAATAACTGACAGAATTTCACAAACAAAATTTCACCAAAAATATTAACCATAATTTCACAAAAATTATTTACGAAAATCTTCCAAATAAAATCTGCTGAATTTTACAAAAAAAAAAAACACTGCTGTTTTCAAACCGATTCTCTGAAAGAATCGAAAACTTGTCAATTTCCACGTGTCATAATCTCACAACAAATCTTTATGAAAATCTTCCAAATAAAACATGCTGAATTTTACAACAAACAAAAAAAATATATCTCTTCTATTTTCAAACCGATTCTCTGAAAGAATCTAAGAGTTTTGAGTCCTTGGACCGGCTTGTCAAACACCACTTATCAATTTCCACACATAAAACACCACTTGCTAATTTTCCCTCCGAATTACAATAATTACCAGAATTTCACAAATAAAAATGCACCACCAAAACTAACCATAATCTTCCAAAAAACATTTACAAAAATCCTCCAAATAAAACCTGCTGAATTTTACAATAAACAAAAAAAATATCTCTGCTATTTTCAAACCGATTCTCTGAAAGAATCGAAGAGGTTTGAGTCCTTAAACCGGCTTGTCAAACACCACTTGTCAATTTCCACATATCAAACACCACTTGCTAATTTTCCATCCGAATAATAATAATTAACAGAATTTTATAAATAAAAATGCACCACCAAAATTAACCATAATCTTCCAAAAAATATTTACAAAAATCTTTCAAATAAAAACTGCTGAATTTTCAACAACAAAAAAATATCTGCTGTTTTCAAACCGATTCTCTGAAAGAATCTAAGAGTTTTGAGTCCTTGGACCGGCTTGTCAAACACCACTTGTCAATTTCCATATATCAAACACCACTTGCTAATTTTCCCTCCGAATTATAATAATTACCAGAATTTCACAAAAAAAATGCACCACCAAAACTAACCATAATCTTCCAAAAAATATTTACAAAAATCCTCCAAATAAAACCTGCTGAATTTTACAACACCAAAAAAAAAAAAATATCTCTGCTATTTTCAAACCGATTCTCTGAAAGAATCTAAGAGTTTTGAGTCCTTGGACCGGCTTGTCAAACACCACTTGTCAATTTCCACACATAAAACACCACTTGCTAATTTTCCCTCCGAATTATAACAATTAACAAAATTTCACCAAAAAAATGCAGCACCAAAACTAACCATAATCTTCCAAAAAATATTTACAAAAATCCTCCAAATAAAACCTGCTGAATTTTACAACACCAAAAAAAAAAAAAAATATCTCTGCTATTTTCAAACCGATTCTCTGAAAGAATCGAAGAGGTTTGAGTCCTTGCACCGGCTTGTCAAAACACCACTTGTGAATTTCCACATATCAAACACCACTTGCTAATTTTCCATCCGAATTATAATAATTAACAGAATTTCACTAATAAAAATGCACCACCAAAACTAACCATAACATTCCAAAAAATATTTACAAAAATCCTCCAAATAAAACCTGCTGAATTTTACAACAAATAAAAAAAAATATCTGCTATTTTCAAACCGATTCTCTGAAAGAATCTAAGAGGTTTAAGTCCTTGGACCGGCTTGTCAAACACCACTTGTCAATTTCCACACATAAAACACCACTTGTTAATAATTACCAGAATTTCACAAATAAAAATACATCACCAAAACTAACCATAATCTTCCAAAAAACATTTACAAAAATCCTCCAAATAAAACCTGCTGAATTTTACAACACCAAAAAAAAAAAAAAAAAATATCTCTGCTATTTTAAAACCGATTCTCTGAAAGAATCGAAGAGGTTTGAGTCCTTGGACCGTGCAGGTACCAAAGAGGGCACCTGCGGGTTTCCCCTCTCCCGACGCTTCCCATGCGGTTAAAAAAATCGCTTCGGGAGGGTCGAAGAACGAAGACACAACTAAGAGAAGAAAAAAGCTATAGAGAAAGAGAGAGAAAGAGAGATAAAAAAAAAGATGGACAAAGTATTGTAAGCACCCTCGGACACCACGTGCTAGAATACGACTGACAGTTGGGCTGCATTCCCCCACTCTCTTGGAGCGACTGCACGAGCAGCGGAAATTCCCCCTCCAGTTCTCCAGTCTTCGACAGGGGAATCGCCACCTCCACACGGTGCAAACAGGTGCGAGGTTGTTGTCGTCGTCGTCGTTGTGAAAAGAGGGAGTACAGCCGACATCACGACGATATATACACACTTTGCACTGTAACTATAGTAAAGTACTCGGTATACTTCGCTATACTTGTTCCCTTTTTATCTATTAGCCTCCCGCGGACGGCGACGCGTGATAATAAACTCGTCTCACTCTTCCGGAACTCGGTAACTCGGTTACGACGACACAACGACGACTCTGCGAGACTCAGAGGCGACGACGACTCTGTTGAGCTGTTGAGTGCGTGATCAGAGACTGTTATAGGGTTCTTTGTGTGAGAGTCTCTCTTCGTTCGCCTCTGTTACTCTTAACAACTGCATGTGGCTATTGGCTTATCCAGCTGTACAAGCATTGCATAATGCACAGTAAAAATAAATAAATTGAAATTAATTTTGTACAAAATTTTCGGTCCGAAAATTTTCCACAGAAATTTTCTGTCTCGTTTTACATGAATTTTTCTAGCTATAATTTTAGAAAAAGTACATAAATATTTTGTATTTTCATTTTTCACTAATTTTGTGTCATAATTATAGAACGTAAATTTGTTGAAATTACACAATCTTTGTGTTACTTCAAAAAAGAATAAATCTACTAAATATACAGGTTTATATTACTTAAAAATCTGGTAACCCAATTTTACATACAGCATTTTTACTGTTTAATTTTTGTTACGTTTGAAAAAGAATAAAATATTAATATTAAGTAAATATCTATCATTGATTTCACCACCAGAAATATTTTTTGGCACTAAAAATAAGCGGTGTGGTAGCGAAAAGATTATGTTGATACAAAAATAGTCCCAGGTACTAAGAATTAATAGAGTTATCACTTACGACTTCGTATATCGATAACATTTTAAGTACTTCATGATAAAAGAAAAATCGAAAAAAATCAACGTTATTGAGAATACTATGAAGATTGATTTTAAATTATAATAATACCAAAAAGTTAAAAAAAAGGTAAAAAAAAATTATTTTTAAAAAAATTTAACTAATATTTAAACCATTTCTTTTTTCCAATGCAGCACCAAATTTTCGGTATTATTATTACACAAAATCAATGATTCGGAACAAATTTAAAAAAAACTTTCGGTTCGAATTTATGTATATTATTATTTATGTATTATTTATGTATTTATTGAAGCATCCTTAATATTTTACGGGAATACCACGATTTCCTTCAATATACT
Organism: Ephialtes manifestator; assembly: GCA_963970395.1. Taxonomy (NCBI): domain Eukaryota; kingdom Metazoa; phylum Arthropoda; class Insecta; order Hymenoptera; family Ichneumonidae; genus Ephialtes; species Ephialtes manifestator. The sequence goes on along the minus strand of OZ019973.1, from coordinate 33,552,507 downwards.
ATATTTTTGTTTTGCACAAAGGCGTTCAAGAAAATCTTACACAATTTATTGCTAATGAATATGAATTGTCATGTTTTCCTTAAGAAAAATTTATTGAAATTGCGCTTTAAGCATATTCGCTTGTCGATACGCAAATAAAATGCAATTGTTTATATAAAGCGATAAGAGTATATTTTTATATACTCTGAACTTTTTTTTTTTTTTTTTTTTTTTTTAATGCATCTGATGTATGCACCGATAAAGCTCCGTTGTAATGCATCGCCGAGTATCGGTTCAGCATATACGAACCACTTATGCATACATTTTGTACGAGACGGTCAAAGACGAGAAGAGAGTGAGTGAAATCGGTCTCATGGGTTTATTTAAATCAAATATGGGGTCTATTTTAAATTAATAAAATTTTATTTGAAACCACTAAATTTTATAAAAAATTAATACGATTTATTTGTATGCAATAAATTCTATTTGATCGAAATATAATTCTATTAGCCAGCCATTAAATAAATTTCTTCTTCAAATCCATAATAGAATTTTATTTTGATCAAATAGAATTTATTCCTTTCAAATAAATCGTACCTATTTCAAGTAAGTTTTAAATAAATAAATTAAATAAATTTCTTCTTCAAATCCATAAGAGAATTTTATTTTGATCAAATAGAATTTATTTCTTTTAAATAAATCGTACTTATTTCAAGTAACTTTTATTTCATCGAAATAAAATTTTATTTATTTCAAATAGAAGTAAATTTTAAATAAATAAATTAAATTAATTTCTTCTTCAAATCCATAATATAATTTTATTTTTATCAAATAGAATTTATTTCTTTTAAATAAATCGTACTTATTTCAAGTAACTTTTATTTCATCGAAATAAAATTTTATTTATTTCAAATAGAAGTAAATTTTGAATAAATAAATTAAATTAATTTCTTCTTCAAATCCATAATATAATTTTATTGTGATCAAATAGAATTTATTTATTTCAAATAAATCGAACTTATTTCAAGTAAGTTTTGAATAAATTAATTAAATAAATTTCTTCTTCAAATCCATAATACGATTTTATTTTTACATAATTTATTTCTTTCAAATAAATCGTACTTATTTCAAGTAAGTTTTATTTTATCGAAATAAAATTTTATTTATTTCAAATAGAAGTAAATTTTGAATAAATAAATTAAATAAATTTCTTCTTCAAATCCATAATAGGATTTTATTTTTATCAAACAGAATTTATTTCTTTAAAATAAATCGTACTTATTTCAAGTAAGTATTGAATAAATAAATTAAATAAATTTCTTCTTCAAATCCATAATAGAATTTTATTTTAATCAAATAGAATTTATTTCTTTCAAATAAATCGTACTTATTTCAAGTAAGTTTTATTTTGTCGAAATAAAATTTTCTTAATTTCAAATAGATCCCGTATTTGTTTCGAATAAACCAACCGAACCGATTTCTCTGGGTGTATGAACGCGTCGCCCTCGACGCATGACTCACTCATGCTTCGATGTGTCGCGAGCGCATCGGTTCGCTCCTCGGGCTGTATACAACCAAACGGTGCAACGAATGTGTTGTTCATATGTAGTATATAGCAATCTACATGTATATTATGCTATGCGATCCGACGCGTGACGTGATGTCACTTCCATCGATTCCAGTGACCGATAGCTCGGATTATCTTTAGCCAACAGCACTGGACAACGCTTCGTTGACACTGACAATGAACGAGAAAAAAAAAAATTATTTACCGCAAGAAATTTCATGCACGTGCGTTTGAGAAATTTTTTTTTAATATCTTTTTAATAAATGAAAATATGTACCATTGGTCATATATTCCACATATAATCTACATAACGTGGATTGAATAAAATATTTTTTTGATTTTTTTTATATCAAATATTTTTAGGGACATTTTTTTGAACCAGAAAAAATTTTCAAAAAGAGTCTATCTGAAAAAAAAAAAAGCGTCCACGAAAAAAGTAACGGCGCTTCTGGAAAATTTATAATATGGATCAAAGTGGCTTTAAAAAAATATAAAGGCTTTTCTAAAAATTTTGTAAAATGGAACGAAGTGTCCTCGAAAAATCGTTACGATTTTCCTGAGAAATTTGTAAAATAGAACGCGTCTGTAAAAAAAACGTAACGACTCTTCTGGAAAATTTGTAAAATGGAGAAAAGTGTTTTCAAAAAAACATAACGACTCTACTATGAAATTTGTACAATGAAACTATCCTCAAAAATGTTAACAGCCCTATAAAAATAATCTCTGATTTTAATTAATTAATAATTGTCACCTAATTATGACTAATTCATCCACGAGTTCAAATATTGATTTTGGAATAATTTCAGAATATTTTCGATCTAAGAAATATTGGAGCATTGAATTATTGTTTTGACTCTACTATGAAATTTGTACAATGAAACTATCCTCAAAAATATTAACAACCCTATAAAAATAATCTCTGATTTTAATTAATTAATAATTGTCACCTAATTATAACTAATTCATCCACGAGTTCAAATATTGATTTTGGAATAATTTCAGAATATTTTCGATCTAAGAAATATTCGATTTATTTTGTTTTGGAATTAAAAAATCTGTCAACAATGAGTCGAATTGTGCGATATTTGCGAAGTGGGCGAATCTCCTCTGAACTTCTCAAAGCGTTGTATAATGTTCGAAACGAGTTGGAAGGACGCTGAAGCCATGGGAGTAGCTCTCACAACGAAGAATCTCGGTGAACAACGTCAACGGGAAAGCGAGAGATCGAGAGCAAACGAAAGGAAAGGGAACGAAGTACATTGGAGTAGATGTATATATATATATACACTATATACATACTTCGTTGGGACGACCGCACCGCGAGACCGAGTTAAAACGCGCCAAGGACACCAACAGCACGCAAAGAATCACGCGCGGTGACAACAGAACTCTTTGAATCAGAAAAAAAAAAATTCTTTCATTCCATTCCACACAAATGTTGCACGTTTTGTTTTGATTTTTCTTCTGCGTTTAAAAATTTTATTTCTCTCAGTGTGAATTGAAAAATAAAATACTGGATTCCTTTGTACTTTATTTATTCTCTCTCTCGTTCTCGTTTCACTTCCTTCTTCCTCTCCTAGACTGTATATCATATATAGTGCTGAAAGCATCTCGTCGTAACTCCATCAACGATGCTATTGGTCTGAGTAAACAAGAGCCACGATGTGAAGCAATCTCTGCCGATGAAAAGGAAACGATAGCACCAAGTATGCAATTTTCGAGTGCAATAAAGAAGCAGCGTAAATATTCCAAGCTAGTTTATTAATTTTTTTTACTAATTAAATAATTTTCCTTTGTTTACGCGACGCTCAATGTAGGAAATATATTTTTTTATGTTTTCATGATTTTTTATCTTTGGCGGAAGAAATTTATTTTTTATGTTTTGAAGATTTTTTGCAGCGTTAATATTTTAAGCTGGTTTATTAATTTTTTACTAATTAAATAATTTTCCTTTGTTTACGCGACGCTCAATCTAGGAAATATATTTTTTTATGTTTTTATAATTTTCTGTCTTTGGCGGAAGAAATATATTTTTTATATTTTGAAGATTTTTTGGTTTTTTCGAGTGCAATAAAGAGGCAGTGTAAATATTCTAAGCTAGTTTATTAATTTTTTACTAATCAAATAATTTTCCTTTGTTTACGCGAGGCTCAATGTAGGAAATATATTTTTTTATGTTTTCATGATTTTTTATCTTTGGCGGAAGAAATTTATTTTTTATATTTTGAAGATTTTTTTGGTTTTTTCGAGTGCAATAAAGAGGCAGCGTAAATATTCCAAGCAAGTTTATTAATTTTTTTACTAATTAAATAATTTTCCTTTTTTTATTTGACGCTCAATCTGTAAAATATATATTTTTTTGTTTTGATGATTTTTTATCTTTGGCGGAAGAAATTTATTTTTTATATTTTGAAGATTTTTTGGTTTTTTCGAGTGCAATAAAGAGGCAGCGTAAATATTCCAAAAGCTCGTTTATTAATTTTTTTACTAATTAAATAATTTTCCTTTGTTTACGCGACGCTCAATCTAGGATATATTTTTTTTTTATGTTTTGATGATTTTTTATCTTTGGCGGAAGAAATTTATTTTTTATATTTTGAAGATTTTTTTGGTTTTTTCGAGTGCAATAAAGAGGCAGCGTAAATATTCCAAGTTAGTTTATTAATTTTTCACTAATTAAATAATTTTCCTTTTTTATTTGATGCTCAATCTGGGAAATATATATTTTTATGGTTTGATGATTTTTTATCTTTGGCGGAAGAAATTTATTTTTTATATTTTGAAGATTTTTTGGTTTTTTCGAGTGCAGTAAAGAGGCAGCGTAAATATTCCAAGCTGGTTTATTAATTTTTTTACTAATTATATAATTTTCCTTTTTATTTTACGCTCAATCTGGGAAATATATATTTTTTTGTTTTGATGATTTTTTATTTTTGGTGCAAGAAATTTTTTAAAAATATTTTGAAGATTTTTTTGGTTTTTTCGAGTGCAATAAAGAGGCAGCGTAAATATTCCAAGCTGGTTTATTAATTTTTTTAGTAATTAAATAATTTTCCTTTTTTATTTTACGCTCAATCTGGGAAATATATATTTTTTTGTTTTGATGATTTTTTTATTTTAGGCGAAAGAAATTTATTTTTTATGTTTTGAAGATTTTTTTCTTCCGAGTTCAATAAAGAGGCAGCGTAAATATTCCAAGCTAGTTTATTAATTTTTTACTAATTAAATAATTTTCCTTTGTTTACGCGATGCTCAATCTAGGAAATATATTTTTTTATGTTTTCATGATTTTTTATCTTTGGCGGAAGAAATTTATTTTTTATATTTTGAAGATTGTTTGTTTTTTTCGAGTGCAGTAAAGAAGCAGCGTAATTATTCCAAGCTGGTTTATTAATTTTTTTACTAATTAAATAATTTTCCTATTTTATTTAACGCTCAATCTGGGAAATATATATTTTTTTGTTTTGATGAGTTTTTATCTTTGGCGGAAGAAATTTATTTTTTATATTTTGAAGATTTTTTGTTTTTGGTGTCAGAAATCTTTTTTTTAAATTTTTTGAAGGTTTTTTTATTTTTCTAATCTTTATTTAATCTATTTTTTATATTTTAAAGATTTTTTTTTTGCGTCAGCAATTTATGGAGTTTTTTAAAAATATTATTGTGAATATTATAGAATAATAATAAAATACAAACGATCAGCAATATCCCAATGTGTTAGAAGTCACTACCTACCAAATCTAATCTACGCATCAAAGACCCTGCGCGATCGTTATCAGCCTCTATACAACGTGACCCTGTGATGTTTGCCAACAGGCAACCCAAAAATAACAATTCTCGAGTGACAAACAGAGAAATTGCGAAGAAATGCAAAACGACGTTTTTAATTACGAACAATAAAAAAAACTCGTTGATCCTGTCTCATAATTTTTTTATTCAAATTTATATTGATAAATTCGTTCATTATTTATTCGCTCCTTTATTTTTATTTTCAAACTGCATAATTACAAACAAGAATAAACTTTCTTCATACTGACCCACAATCTTTTTTGTCAATAAAGAAATCTGTTTTAAAAAACACTAATTTCCTTTTTATTTATCTTTGTGAATAAAAAATAATAATCTGCAGCATATTTGCAAAGTACTACAAAAAATATCTCTGATTAAAAATAAGAAAAAATTCCTTGCGTCAGGCTCATAATATTTTTATTCAATTGGCAATAATTTAAAAAAACCCGTTTTTTATAGCCACTAATTTATTTTTATGTATCGTTGTAAACGAAAAAAAAATCTTCTCATTGTTCCTTTAATACTAATTGTTAATCCAAGCTGAAATTTATTCATTTCTCTTTCTTAACAAAAAAAATCTGCAATATATTTGCAATATCTCTGATTGCAAATTTGAAAAAATGCTTGCGCCCGGCTCATGATATTTTTATTCAATCAAAAATAATAAAAACCCATTTTTAATAGACACTAATTTATTTTCATGTATCTTTGTAAACGAAAAAAAACTGCAGCATATTTGCAATATCTCTGATGACAAATTTAAAAAAATGCTTGCGCCTGGCTCATAATTTTTTAATTCAATTGAAAATAATTTTAAAAAACCCGTTTTTTATAGTCACTACTTTATTTTTATGTATCGTTGTAAACGAAATAAAAATCTTCTCATTGTTCCTTTAATACTAATTGTTAATCCAAGCTGAAATTTATTTATTTATCTTAACAAAAAAAATCTGCAATATATTTGCAATATCTCTGATTACAAATTTGAAAAAATGCTTGCGCCCGGCTCATAATATTTGTATTCAATCAAAAATAATAAAAACCCATTTTTAATAGACACTAATTTATTTTTATGTATCTTTGTAAACGAAAAAAAAACTGCAGCATATTTGCAATATCTCTGATGACAAATTTAAAAAAATGCCTTCGCCTGGCTCATAATTTTTTTATTCAATTGAAAATAATTTTAAAAAACCCGTTTTTTATAGTCACTAATTTATTTTTATGTATCGTTGTAAACGAAATAAAAATCTTCTCATTGTTCCTTTAATACTAATTGTTAATCCAAGCTGAAATTTATTTATTTATCTTAACAAAAAAAATCTGCAACATATTTGCAATATCTCTGATTACAAATTTGAAAAAATGCTTGCGCCCGGCTCATAATATTTGTATTCAATCAAAAATAATAAAAACCCATTTTTAATAGACACTAATTTATTTTCATGTATCTTTGTAAACGAAAAAAAAAATCTGCAGCATATTTGCAATATCTCTTATTACAAATTTTAAAAAATGCCTTCGCTTGGCTCATAATTTTTTTATTCAATTGAAAATAATTTTAAAAAACCCGTTTTTTATAGTCACTAATTTATTTTTATGTATCGTTGTAAACGAAATAAAAATCTTCTCATTGTTCCTTTAATACTAATTGTTAATCCAAGCTGAAATTTATTTATTTATCTTAACAAAAAAAATCTGCAATATATTTGCAATACCTCTGATTACAAATTTGAAAAAATGCTTGCGCCCGGCTCATAATATTTGTATTCAATCAAAAATAATAAAAACCCCTTTTTAATAGACACTAATTCATTTTTATGTATCTTTGTAAACGAAAAAAAAACTGCAGCATATTTGCAATATCTCTTATTACAAATTTAAAAAAATGCCTTCGCCTGGCTCATAATTTTTTTATTCAATTGAAAATAATTTAAAAAACCCCGTTTTTTATAGTCACTAATTTATTTTTATGTATCGTTGTAAACGAAATAAAAATCTTCTCATTGTTCCTTTAATACTAATTGTTAATCCAAGCTGAAATTTATTTATTTATCTTAACAAAAAAAATCTGCAATATATTTGCAATACCTCTGATTACAAATTTGAAAAAATGCTTGCGCCCGGCTCATGATATTTTTATTCCATCAAAAATAATAAAAACCCATTTTTAATAGACACTAATTTATTTTCATGTATCTTTGTAAACGAAAAAAAAAATCTGCAGCATATTTGCAATATCTCTTATTAAAAATTTTTAAAAAATGCCTTCGCCTGGCTCATAATTTTTTAATTCAATTTAAACTAATTAAAAATAAAACCCATTTTTAACGACACTAATTTATTTTTATTTATCTTTGTAATTAAAAAAAAATTCTGCAACTCATTGTACCTTTAATGCTAATTATTAATCCAAGCTGAAATTTTTATAAGTCCTTTTTTGGGGTATAAGGAACGCAACTGGAGTTTTTCGCGCGCGCACGCACTATAAGTGCCCTCGGGCACACACGAGACGTTTGAAAAAAGGGACGCGTGAGCGTGGCCGACGTCGAGTAAAGCACGAGCGGCCGGTTGTTCTCGTCGTGCGAGTAGAGTACCGTCGCGCGGGCACATCGGAACTGGACTGTCGGAGTTGCGGTTGGAGGTGGTGGGTCGCCGCCGCTGCTATGTCTGTCTCGAGCGAGCGAACGAGCGAGTGCGCGGCGGCGATGCCGGCAACGACGAGCGAAACTCAGTTCGTAGCCAGCAGCAGCACGCATTGCCTGGCGCTGCTGATGTTTCGTTATACTATATGCCTGTAGTGCACATATACTAAATGCATGCAGCGCTGCATTATAGTCTGCTTGTGGCTCGACGTATACAGCGAAAGGAGCGGCCTGAACCGACAAAACAATAAAATAAGCAAAACAACAACACCAACAACAAAAATACTATCACTACACCGTTAAAAATGCAAGAGAATTTAATATACCAAACGATATGAGATTTACGAAACGGGTATATGAATTCCATATTAATATACTTTTATATCACTCCGTGCGTAAAACGCGGTTTTACGCACGCTTCGCGTGCATCAAACCCCATTTACACACCTCGTGAAATAAAATTTTGTACGATACTCGTGCGAAAAACGTTTTCTTAACTCGTGTGATTGCAAAACTCGCCTTCGGCTCGTGTTGCAAACTCACACTCGTCAGAAAAAGTTTTTTCGCACTAGTATCGTAATGTACTATTATAGTACATTTAAGGACGATCGGTGATGACTGTCAAAGTCAAATCAGAGATAAATTTTTGTAATCGATTCTTTAAAGTTTAATGCATTAAATAATAGCTGTGGAGGGTGATTTGTATTGAAGCATGTAGACTTAATCCAGAGAAAGATTAATAGTGACGGATTTGCATAAATATTAACTGATTAACGTTTCTTTTCAATGGGATACATTTTCGTTCAGTTTTTTTCAAGTATAATCTGTAATTCTTGGCCGATTTGAATGAATGACAGCTCATTCTCTACCTTAAAAGATACTCTACGAATTGACCGCCTAGATATTTCATAGTGTTAATTGTTTAATAATTCTAGACTGTTGTTTAACAGAAATTAAAATACTTTCATAAACAACAGACTATAATTACAAAACGATGAACACTATGAAATATCTAGGACGTCAATTTGTAGAGTATCTTTTAAGAAAATCAATGAGCTATCGTTCATAAAAATCGGTAAAGAATTAAAGATAATACTTGGAAAAAACTGAACGAAAATATATCACACTGAAAAGAAACGTTAATCAGTTAATGTTTATGCAAATCCGTGACTATTAATCTTTCTCTGGATTAAGTCTACATGCTTCAATACAAATCACCCTCCACTGTTATTATTTAATGCATTAAACTTTAAAGAATCGATCGCGAAAATTTATCTCTGATTTGACTTTGGGAGTGGCCACCGATCCTCCTTAAGAATCGCATTTTCCTTAAGAATGTGCATTCTCATCGAACTAATTACGGGTTGAACGAGCCTATCACCAGAATGTTACATGATGGCAATTCTGCAGCAGTGTTTATCGATTTTTTTTTGTTCTCCGATGTCGATATTTCTTCGTTAATTTAATATTTATATTAATATGAGTGCGACGACTTAGATGTTAATTTTATTAAATTATGGTATGTAAATTATTGTACTTCCGCTGTTCTGCTTGTGTGCCAAATAATACTGTTATTAAGGGACTTGTCCCGTCTATTATCTAATAAATCAATAAATAAATAAATAAATAAATAGTACGCTGAAAAAAAAATGTCATTGATTCAATAAATCCATATTTTGCGGGCTGCCAAAAGAAGTATTTTTGTATTAACTCTAGTTTTTATTCGTTCAATCCCATTTAACATTGAAATAATAAAATGTTATTTTGCTTATTTTAGAGCTATTGTTTCGATCTCGTATGGAATTGGAGGAATTAGAATTCAAATTAAGGTGATAACGCTTGTTTTTCGCAGCCCGCAAACGATGGATTTATTGAATGAATGACTTTTTTTACAGTGTATAAGAATTCTTCGATTATTTGGAAATTACTAAAAATTAGTATTTGCCAATGACGAATGCATCTGGAAATTAATATAACGGTATATGCATACGAGCTTTATATAATGTATATTAATTTTCAAACAAAACTTTGGTACAGTCGTATTTAAATAATGCAGCAAATAGGTGGTAGATATTCATATACAATTAATTTGGTAATTATTAAATAATTGCGGTGAAATTATGTTTTGAATTATATTTGATGGAATTTTTTAAAAATTTGTCTGATTGGTATTAGGAAATTATGAAAATTGAAAAATGATGTACGGAATTATGGAAAAAAATGGTATACAAAATTATGTAAAAAATGGTACACTAAATTATGGAAAAAATTGGTATAATAAATATTCTTTTTAATGCAATGATTCGAGTACAACTAAAAAAGGCGATAGTTGATCGATATTTATAAACTTCCTGCTAATTTAATAAATTTGAAAATTGCTAAATAATTGCATTCATATTATATTTTTTATTATCTTTGCTGAAATTTGTCCTGTTTTTCCTATTTGTCCTATTTGCTGGAATTCGTATTATCTTTTGTGGAATTATTATAATTGCTATGAAAAAAAAATTTAATTAAAAAATAGTACACTACATTTTTAAAATTTTTAATGCATAGGAACTTCCAATATATTAAATTTTAAGTCAATTGTTTCTAGTCTTGCACATAATGTATGTACATGAGGCGTAAAAACTAATTAGGAGCATTAGGTGAAAAGTTGTAATTGTATATTACATGGAGATATTATTATAATTCTCAGAAATACAATCTAAACATTTTTCCAATGAACGATTTTTTTGTTTGTTTGTTTTATTATTTATAATGAATTCGGCCTGCTGCACGAATTGCTTCAGTAAGGCTTAGGGTAAGATCGCTGTCGCCTTGCATATCCGAAGGAGTCACTGCGCGTAGCATCTGGAAGTCGACGTGCGGCGTGCGCCAAGAAACGTCGTCGAGTACAGAGACCAGACAGATATAGGTTCTCTTTTATAGCCAGACGACAACGAGATATACGTAAGTGAAACTGAGTGCAGGAAAAGAGAAGCAGGGTCTAGCAATGATCTGCTGAGCCAAGAGGCTTGCAGCCACGCAGTTGGGGGCCTTAAGGGCCTGGATAAAAAATTAAAAACGCAAATTATTATTATTCAAAATATAAATAATAATAATTTCAGAATTTTTCTCTTCTCATATTGCAGCAACAGAATCAAAGTATTAATATCTACACTAAAAAAAAATTAAAGAATTCACCATCTTTTACATTAATTTGAATGCAAGTTGTAAAAAATTTTTAAAAATTCATCCTCTTTTTAATTAATTTTAATGGAAGTTATAAAAATATTTTTTTAATTCACCGTCTTTTATATTAATTTGAATGCAAGTTGTAAAATTTTTTTAAAAATTCATCTTCTTTTTAATTAATTTTAATGGAAGTTATAAAAATATTTTTTTAATTCACCGTCTTTTATATTAATTTGAATGCAAGTTGTAAAATTTTTTAAAAAATTCATCCTCTTTTTAATTAATTTTAATGGAAGTTATAAAAATATTTTTTTAATTCACCGTCTTTTATATTAATTTCAATGCAAGCTATAAATTTTTTTTTACGTTTCAATAAAATTGAGGTAATTTTGTCATTAAATTTAATGTAAAATTTAATTTGAATATGAACCGATAGACTTTTTAAAAAAAATGTTAATGGTTTTTGTTTTTGTCATAATCGTAATTATTGTACATAAGTGCATGAGTACACAAAAAATTAGGTATTATTTTCGTCGTTGGAAAAGTCCAACGCAAACATCAATCATTCGTCTCGCACTCATTCGGTATCTTTGGCGCACTTTTGGCAGCAACTCCCGACAAATAGGCAGGGATTAAAAAGATATGAAAACCGACGATTCTGGTATTCGCCGAGCGAATAACAGCAGCTTGTTCACCGTCACGTATACGATATGTAACTACTGCGATATATATACTGGTATAGAAGTTTTGTGTCTGTTTCTCCACACAAGTACATGTGCATTTGCGAACGTGTACGTTTCATTTTCATTACTCCCGCAGCGCACGTGCATGCTGTACTACTCGTGCAGAACGCCAGCTGCGATATTTACAATCGTCCACGGGTTACTTCGAACGAGGCGATTTTTTTTTTTTTTTTTTTTTTTTTTTTTGCAGCTCTGGCGAACGAAAAGCATATCGAGGAAGAGTGAAAGATAGGAAGATGGAGTGAATCGAACGCGTAAGCTCACAAGGCTCACTACTCGTTTATATCCATCTTCTTTTATAACTCATCATCAGCTATCGTAATTTTTTTTAATCTTTTATTTTTTAATAATTTTTATTCCTCCCACTGAGAGAAAAGTTAGTTAACAGTTAACAAAGTCTGGTTAAATATGGCGAAATGAACCATTTAGTTATTCTTAGTGAATCTCACTTGAGATAAATAAAATTTGCTTGTCGCAAATGAAGCTCGATGACATTTGTTAATAGTTAACAAATCTTATTTGGCTCAAGTGAGATTCAATAAAAATAACTAAATGGTTCATTTCGCCATGTTTAATCAAAATTTGTTAACGGTTAACCCTTTGATGCACAGCGGAATGTTTAACATCCCACCTAGATTATTATCATTTTTTAAATATTTCAACGTTTTCTTTCTCGATTTTAAATAAAAGTAACTTTTTAAAAATAAAAATGTGTGCATCAAAGGGTTAAAAAAGTCTGCTCGTTTTCGTAAAAAAAATTTTTTTTAGATTTTTATGTCAGGACCCTCAGAATGGTCGAAAACGTCGAGAAAAGTGGTTTAGAAAAAATGACCGGATGTGTGTATGTGTGTGTGGCGCGCTTGCAAAACTCAAACTGCTGTATTTCGAAAGCGGCTTTAACAATCAAGCTGAAATTTGGCACGCTGGTAGAGGAGCAACGTCCCTTCCTATGTATACATTTTCGAAAAAAATGAAAAAAAAACTTCAAATTTTATAAGCCTTTCAATTTTTCGAAAAATGTCTGTATGATCTCTAGCTTCCGTAATTTTTCATCTAATGAGCTAAATAGTTCTGGACAAATAGAGAAATGAAAAATGAAGGTCGGTATTGAATTTGAGCGAAATCCATAAAGCGGTTTAGATTTTAGAAAATTTTGAATTTTCGATAAAATTTTGTTTTCGTTCTTATTCAAGTTAAGTTCGAACAAACCTGCTCAAATCTTTTGCGAGGTAAAATTAACATCCAGTTGTAGTAGATATCGAATTTGGTGAAGATTGGTAAAGTCGTTCAGATTTTATAAGACATTGAATTTTTTTAAAAATGTCTGTATGTTCTCTAGCTGCCACAATTTTTTAGATAATTAGCTTAAACAGTTTTTGACGAATAAAGCAATGAAAAATGACGATCGGTATTGCGCTTAAATTTAATACCGATCGTCATTCTTCATTGCTTTATTCATTTTATATTTAGATGTCACACTGAGAAAAAAATATGTGAGAATGAACTAAATCGGCGTTCACCCTCGTTCAAATGAATTTTTAGTTGGTATAACAAATATTTTGGTTACCGCAAATATATTTTACTCAACTGAATCAAATAATTATTGAAGACGCTAAACAATTGATTGTCCTAAATGAAAAATTCGTTTGAACGAGGACAAACGCCGATTTAGTTAATTTCTACATTTTTTTTCTCAGTGCATCATCAGCTATCATATTTTCTTAAATCTTTTATTTTTTAATAATTTCTATGTGCTTCCTGTCCGTTATCTTAGTGATTTTCACAGGGTCTTCCACGAAAATCGAAATCAAGTTATGATTAATAAAAATAAAAATGATAAATTAAATTATCAATGTTTTAAGCTTCTCCGATATTTACAATCGTGCACAAGTTACTTCGAACGTACCGATTTTTTTTTTTTTTTTTTTTTTAATTTCTCTGGCGAAGGAAAAACATAGCGAAGAAAAGTGAAAGATAAGAAGATGGAGTGAATCGAACGCTTATGCTCTTCGTTTATAACTCATCATCAGCTATCGTAATTCTAAAAAAAAATTATTATTTTTTATAATTGTTATGTCCTTGCTGTCTGTTATTTTAGTGATTTTCTCAGAGTTTTAGCTGCCACAAAAATCGAATTAAGTTATGGATAATAAAAATAACAAATAACAAATTAAATTATCAATGTTTTAGGCTTCTGCGATATTTACAATCGTTCACGAGTTTACTTCGAACGTGGCGATTATTTTTTTTTATTTTTTTTAATTTTTTTTTATTGCAGCTCTGGCGAACGAAAAGCACAGCGAAGAAGAGTGAAAGATAGGAAGATGGAGTGAATCGAACGCGTAAGCTCACAAAGCTCATCCACTCTCGTTTATATCCATCTTCTTTTACAACTCATCATCAGCTATCGTAATTTTTTTTTTAATCTTATTATCTTTCTCTGATCGAACTTTTAATCGAATTGCTACATCTTCGACGTTCCTCCGGATCAATTTATCCGAATCTATTCTTCTCGTTTCTCGTGTCTGCTTTGTAACAAAAATTGGCTGTGAGCATTTTCTCTTTTTCTAGCAATCTTTAGCTGCCTTCGAGTTTTTATGTTTTAGTAATTACGTTTTGAGAAAATTGCTATGGATTATAGTGGAGAAAAATGAATAAATATGTTCTTGGATTTTTATGATTATTTCTTTGAAAAAAAGATTAAAGAATAGGTAGTGATTTGGTCTTTCGGGATAAATAAATAGTTAAGGTCGCAAGTTTCGAAAAAAGGTTTAAAAAGGAGATTTAAAAAAATGGCTACATTTTTCCTGTCCTGTCGAGTTTTAGATTACATTCGATACGTTTTTTTTTAATAATTCAAAAGTGATTTGTTATCTTAGTGATTTTCACAGGGTTATAAAATAAAAAATAAATAATTAAATTATCTATTTTCTGGGCTTCCGAAATACAGCATAGTTATTTTTGCCACATTTGAAAATCCTGCTCAATAAAAAAAAAATCGTAGATTAACGCAAAGAATGTTTTGTTTGTAGTTAACGAAAAAAAATTTATAGATTAACGCAAAGAATTTTTTGTTTGTAGTTAACGAAAAAAAGTTCGCAGATTAACGCAAAGAATTTTTTGTTTGTAGATAACGAAAAAAAATTCGTAGATTAACGCAAAGAATTTTTTGTTTGTAGTTAACGAAAAAAAGTTCGCAGATAAACGCAAACAATTTTTTGTTTGTAGTTAACGAAAAAAAATTCGTAGATTAACGCAAAGAATTTTTTGTTTGTAGTTAACGAAAAAAAATTCGTAGATTAACGCAAAGAATTTTTTGTTTGCAGTTACCGAAAAGAAATTCGTAGATTAACGCAAAGAATTTTTCGTTTATAGTTAATGAAAAAAAATTCGTAGATTAAAGCAACGAATTTTTTGTTTGTAGTTAACAAAAAAAATTCGTAGATTAACGCAAAGAATTTTTTGTTTGTAGTTAACAAAAAAAAATTCGTAGATTAACGCAAACAATTTTTTGTTTGTAGTTAACGAAAAAAAATTCGTAGATTAACGCAAAGAACTTTTTTTGTAGTTAACGAAAAAAAAAATCGTAGATTAACGCAAAGAATGTTTTGTTTGTAGTTAACGAAAAAAAATCGTAGATTAACGCAAAGAATTTTTTATTTGTAGTTAACAAAAAAAAATTCGTAGATTAACGCAAAGAATTTTTTGTTTGTAGTTAACGAAAAAAAAATCGTAGATTAACGCAAAGAATTTTTTGTTTGTAGTTAACAAAAAAAAAATTCGTAGATTAACGCAAAGAATTTTTTTTGTAGTTAACGAAAAAAAAAATTCGTAGGTTAACGCAAAAAATTTTTTTTTTGTTATAGTTAAAAAAAAAGATTTATGGAATAAACGTAAAATGTCACTGCTCTATTTTACTAATTTATCGCTGGTAATAAATCTTTCGATAAAAGTTTTGAAGTCATCGCATTCCTCGCTACGTGCATGGTTTTTGCTTGCACATTATACACCGAATTCCTAAGTTTCTTCCTCATCTTTCTATCGTTGCCTTAGGCTAGTTCTCTTTAAGCAGATGACGAGAAAGAGCAAAAGCATCACACGTTAGTATTATGGTAGAACCGAAGTATAGTAGTCGTCGTCGAGTGTACGGTTATGGAACAAAGTATTTTTAGAGATGCATGTGCTTCATCGCACAGGGACGATATACCGTGCGCTTCACTCGCTGCACACATATATAGATAGGTATCATCGGACGCAAGCGAACGTTGTTTGCGTCCAGCGAAATTTATATACTCCCTTCGTAGAGCGAAGATTCTACCGCTACACGTGAAAGTGCCCCGAACGAATTACTCGAACGCTCATTCGCTTGCCCTCGACCCGACAGAGATAAAGTACTATTCCACCTATAGAGCTATAAAACGAAAGTGCTTTCCGGGATGCATCGGTATGAAGCGCGTCAGCAATGAAATCGTTGCACTTGCGTCAAACCTTCAAGACATATCAAAATGTGTGAAGACTGCTAAAAGGCTTCACAAAGAAATAATTCAAGTTGCTATGTAAAATTATTTTATTAATAAGATTCTTTTTCGTACAAATTAACTTTTTGGAAGACATCGATGAAATCGTTGCACTTGCATAAAACCTTCAAGATATATCAAAATGTATGAAGAATGCTAAAAGGCTTCACAAAGATATAATTAAAGTTATTATGTAAAATTATTTGATTAATAAGATTTTTTTTCGTACAAATTAATTTTTTGAAGTCATTATTGAAATTGTTGCACTTGCATCAAACCTTCAAGTTATATCGAAATGTGTGAAGACTGCTAAAAGGCTTCACAAAGAGATAATTAAAATTTTTATGTTAAATTATTTTATTAATAAGATTCTTTTTCGTACAAATAAATTTTTGGAAATCATTATTGAAATCCTTGTTCTTGCATCAAACCTTCAAGTTATATCGAAATCTGTGAAGACTTCTAAAAGGCTTCACAAAGAAATAATTAAAGTTTTTATGTAAAATTATTTGATTAATAAGATTTTTTCGTACAAATTAATTTTTTGAAGTCATTATTGAGATCGTTGCACTTGCATAAAACCTTCAAGTTATATCGAAATGTGTGAAGACTGTTAAAAGGCTTCACAAAAAGATAATTAAAGTTATTATGGAAAATTATTTGATTAATAAGATTTTTTTTCGTACAAATTAATTTTTTGAAGTCATTATTGAAATTGTTGCACTTGCATCAAACCTTCAAGTTTTATTGAAATGTATGAAGACTGCTAAAAGCCTTCACAAAGAAATAATTAAAGTTATTGTGTCAAATTATTTGATTAATAAGATTTTTTTTCGTACAAAATAATTTTTTGAAGTCATTATTGAAATTGTTCACTTGCATCAAACCTTCGAGTTATATCGAAATGTGTGAAGACTGCTAAAAGGCTTCACAAAGAGATAATTAAAGTTATTATGTAAAATTATTTGATTAATAAGATTTTTTTTACGTACAAATAAATTTTTTGAAGTCATTATTGAAATCGTTGCACTTGCATCAAACCTTCAAGTCATATCAAAATGTGTGAATACTGCTAAAAGGCTTCACAAAGAGATAATTAAAGTTTTTATGTAAAATAATTTTATTAATAAGATTCTTTTTCGTACAAATTAATTTTTTGAAGTCATTATTGAAATCGTTGCACTTGCATCAAACTTTCAAGTCATATCAAAATGAGTGAAGATTTAAAAAAGAATTCAGAAAGAGATAATACAAATAAAAAAATTAAGTTACTACATGTAAAATTATTTGATTATTAAAATTCTTTTTCCTCCAAATCAACTTTTTATAAGTCATCGATTAAATCGTTGCACAACCTTCAAGTTATACGAAAATCGGTAAAGACTTCGAAAAGGATTCAGAAAAAGATAATTCAAATAAAAAATTTAGGTTAATAGGTAACATTATTTGATTAATAATGTTCTTTTTTATACAAATAAATTTTTGGAAGTCATCATTGAAATCGTTGCTCTTGCATCAAACCTTCAAGTTATATCGAAATGTGTGAAGATTTCAAAAAGAATTCAGAAAGAGATAATACAAATAAAAAATTTTAATCAATATGTAAAAAAATTTGATTAATAAGATTTTTTTTCGTCCAAATCAACTTTTTGGAAGTCATCGATGAAATTGTTGCACTTACGTCAAACCTTTAAATCATACCAAAATGTATGAAAATTTCGGAAAGGATTCAGAACGAAATAATTCAAATAAAAAATTTAAATTAATATGTAAAATAATTTGATTAATAAGATTTTTTTTCGTACAAATCAACTTTTTGGAAGCGATCGATGAAATCGTTGGACAACCTTCAAGTCATACGAAAATCGGTAAAGTCTTCGAAAAGGATTTAGAAAAAGATAATTCAAATAAAAAATGTAGGTTAATAGGTAAAATTATTTGATTAATAATGTTATTTTCCGTACAAATCAATTTTTTCGGAGTCATCGATATGAAGCCCTTCAACGATAAAATCGTTGCAGTTGCCTCAAACCTTCAAATGATACCAAAGTGTGTAAAGACACAAAATTGTGATTTCAAAATTAACACATTTAAATTAATGTTATTACGTAAAATTATTTGATTTAAAAAGTTCTTTCACGAAAAATCATCTTTCCGGCATGTATCAATATGAACTTTGTCAGTTATGAAAAAATTGTAATTATCGTTAGTCATTCATTTATACAAAAGTGTGATAATTTTTTAAAAAGGCTTCACAAATAAAATTTGTTTAAAAACTATTAAATAGCAGTCATAATATAAAAATATTTTATTAACAAAGTAATTTTCGATCAAAATTATCATCTCTGGAGTAATACGATTTTTACCATAAAATAGTTGTCACCTCGCTGTAAAAAAAAAAGCAGAAAAAATCTGTCGGAAAGGAAGCAAAAAAAAAGTCTGACGCCTTTTTTTTCTTTATTTTCTTCGGCGATATATTTTTTTTTTCTCCATCCTACTGGATAATTTCCTAACTTCCGCACTCGGGCTATAACTCGCCCAAGTAGGGTTTCCCACTCTGTGGCGATGAAGTGCGCGTCGGTCGTTGCTCGCGAAGCCACGTCGACGACGGCGATGATGACGAGAACTCGAATAGAAACCAAATGAGAATCGAGTGAGAATTCCACGAGCTAAAGGTACGAGAGTGAAAAATGTGTTTACCCCGCAAAATTCGTCACTTCGTTCCAGTTTGTGACTGCGTTTTATCCCGATCTATATCTTTCTCTTAAAGCATTCTTCTATCCCGAACAATGAAAAGAAATAACGACCAGAAGCCGTGAAAAGTTTATACCAACTTTTCCCTCGCACACATGATTGCAGTTTCCCAAGATGCAACGGGAAAATGGCGACTATTTGTGAAAGAGTTCATAAAAATATTTGCAATAAAATTAACAATTTTGTAATAATACAAATTCATTGAAAAAAAAATGAATGTCAGATTGACACAAAAGAAAATTCGAAAAACAATAATTCTTGGATGATCAGATCATTTTAGGTGAAAATTTTGTTTTCCGAAACAAAATAGTGAAAAAAATACACTTTTGGAAATTGCTACGTGCAGACGCTTTTTTTCAGGAATTTAAATACTGGATCACTTCTTAAAGGTATTTCACAGTTTGTTCAATTATACCCGAAATTTTGCATTGAAATTTAAAAATACATTTTGAAAAATAGATATTCTACTAATTTCCAAAATATTCTAGGTTGGCACTTAATAAGTGACGACTCTTATTTAGTTCATGTGACCATTTGTATATGAAACTGCTAAGTATTTACATGGTAGAAACTAAATTTGATACTTTTCTACCCTTAAAAAAAAAGTTTAGCCACAAACGTGTTCTAAAACTTTTATTAATATTCCAGAAAAAATATCTTCAATTTCTAGTTTAGTAAATTATATTTGTACCTTTTTTAAAAACTATACATTCATCAACACGTTTTTTTTTTTGGTAAAATTAACAAAATGTTTCAGTAAACATTAATGGACAAAATATTGTCAAAAAATAAAAATGCATTTCCAGTTTTTTCTGTCTGCAATAACAGACAATTTTAGGTAAATATAAAAATAGCACAAATGAACAATCGATAATTGTCTATTTATTATTACCAAGGTTACTGCCATTTTGTCGTGTACAGATTGTCCGAATTGTTGACAAAGTAGCAAAAATAAGATAAAAACGACCCGCATTGGCCCCACGTAGTTATTACCAAATACCAGACAAGGACATTTCGAATGTGCGACAACAAAATCCACAAAGTGTCGAGTTCACTGGGAGTTTGAGACGTGCTGTGCGAATGGGACCAGGAAGGAAGGAAAAAAAAGCTCAGAAGAAAAGAAAGGAAAAAGCTAGAACGTAAGATAGAGATATTCCCTTGGGTCACGTTGATACAGAAAGTTTTCGGTGCCTGCGCCGCTTATCGTCGTCTTTTCGCCTTCAACCGTTTCTCACGTTCCTCCTTCTTATTTTATCTTTTTTTCTCCACATTGCTTCGTGCATGTTTGACATCTCCGTTTGTACGTGAGTCTGCGTTTCAGTCTACAAGTTTTTCGATTTGCCAAACTTTCCATGGTTCTTCATAGAGGTTCGAAAATAACAACTGCTGATAACATGCTGGATATATATATATATATATATATATATATATCAAGTTGTTCGCTTCGATTCGGAACTTAGAATGTCGAAACGATTTCGGATCATCGTCGCAACAAGATTTATGCGGGTGACGATCCTACGGGTATTTTGTTTAGATCCATTAGAGCTCTTAAGCTATAGTAAAATGCACTAAAGTATATATTACACATAGTAAGTGCAGATATAGATAGTGAGACAGAATTTGTAGTGGCACAAGGGCTTTTCCATAAAGTATGTCATTGACCCTTTCCAATTCGCTCCATAATTTTTGCTTCCCCAAGTAAAAAAATTATATATAGAGTATATAAAAAATATATATAGTTTTAAACATAGAATTGGGCATATATTGTTTTTATAAAATCTATATACAATTTATACATAAACCCAACTTTACAAGTCATCTTATATATAAATTGCATATAGATTGTATATAGAATTTATACAGACTATATATGCCCAATTCCATATGTCGGATTATATATAATTTTTTTACTTGGGTCCTCATAAAGGAAGCTTTGCTTTCGTGAAAAATTTTTTTTTCGAGATTTTCATGTCAGTACACTCAAAATGGTCCAAAACATCGAGAAAAGTGATTTAGAAAAAATGTCTGTATGTGTGTGTGTGTGTGTGTGTGTGTGTGTGAATGTGTGTGTGTGTGTGTGTGTGTGTGTGTGTGTGTATGTTACACAATCGAAAAATGTAAACCTTTATAACTCGAGAATGCCTTGAGATATCAAGCTGAAATTTGGACCATAGATAGAGAGATCAAGCCTCATCGTTCATACAAATTTTTGTTAAAATCCACTTCATCGTTAAATTATTACGCGTTTTTAAATTTTTTGAAAAATGTCTGTTTACGCGATAACTTTTTCAATTTTCGAGATATTGATCTAAAAATTGGTATGAATTTGAGCTTTCATATGCCGGTGATCGCTATTGAATTTGGTTAAGATCGGTTGAGCCGTAAAAATTTTATGATGTTTTGAGTTTTTCAAAAAATTGACATTATCGCTCTATTGTAACTTTTGCAAAACTTAAGATAGCGAGCTCAAATTTTGTATATAAGTGAAACAATATTCAGCCATTATATATGTATAATTTAGTGACGAACGGTATGAAATTTTTGATTTTATGGAATGTTGAATTATTTTTAAAAATATACATTATCACATTCACTTCGGAAACGCTCTAATAATCACGAAATAACGCAATAACGAAATAGAAAAAGCGAATCCACAACATGTATATTTATCTAATTAAAACAAGGATGCAAACTAGAAACTTGCACATGCTTCATCATTATTTTTCGCGTTTTACAAAGCTTCCTCTATGAGGAAGCCAAAAATTGAATAACATACATCCTCATAGAGGTAGCTTTGTAAGAAGCGAAAAATAATGAGGAAGCAATGTGCAAGGTTCTACTTTGCATCCTTGTTAATACTATTCTATACCCAAGTAAAAAAATTATATATAGTCCGACATATGGAATTGGCCATATACAGTCTGTATAAATTCTATATACAATCTATATGCAATTTATATATAAGATCACTTGTAAAGTTGGGTTTATGTATAAATTGTATATAAATTGTATATAGATTTTATAAAAACTATATATGCCCAATTCTATGTTTAAAACTATATATATTTTTTATATACTCTATATATAATTTTTTTACTTGGGTACACTGAGAAAAATAAATGCACTCAGAGAAAATTATGGTATTAGGAACTATAAAGTGACAACTATTCATTTTTTGTTCGTACGACCAATTTTTTAATAGTTGCCACAACTATCAAATAGTTACTATAACTACAAAATAGTTACCACAACTATTTTCATAGTTACCGTAATATAAAAATAGTTGCATGGACTGAAAATTAATAGTTGTCACTTTATAGTCTGTACTATCACAATTTCTCTGAGTGTGAGACAACTTGCTAAATATAGTGAGTTCTACTATAAAAATAATTAAACGTGCCATAATTTAGTTGCTAGATACATTATTTATTGTTACAGCAACCATAAAAACATAGTTGTCGTCTCAAGGAAACATGTGTATAGTTGAATTCACCATCAATTTTTTTGAGTATATGCTCGACAAAACATTTTTTTATTTATTTTAGATTTTTTTACTGAAACTTTTTTTTTTCATGAATTTGTCAAATAAAAATGTTGCGCCCCAATTTAAAAATTTGAAATTATTCTTAAAAATCATGTACTAGATATCAGAATTGTTAATCTATGACCGAGAGTAGGCAAACGATTGGGACGATTGTTTAAATCATTTTTCCGAAAAAAAAAAAAATTCGTTGAAAATTGAAAAAAATTAAACAACCCATGGCAGTTCATAGTCGGTGGTCGGTTGTTGCGTAAACATTTTATACAGAACGCAAAAATATTTTAGAACTTTGCTGAAGTGTTTTGTATCGATATAAAAAAAATCATGTATTAAATAAGGAGTTGTTGACATGGAAAATGAAGTGAGAGATTTTTAGCTAGTTCAACTTAACACGTATCTGAAAAAATAGGAGTCTACATATGGTATAGATCGTAGTAAAAAAATATAATAATAATAATTTTAAAAATAGTGCAATTGATCAAATCATTTTTTGCTTTTGTTTTAATTTTTCCTCATGAGGGGACCAGCAGTATTAAATGCAACAGTCCACCTCACAAGTGAATTAGGGCTTGTCTGCGTATTGCTGACATCCAATGATGCAAGAGTGAATGACTTAAAAAGAGTAAAGTGAGAATGAGCTCGAAAACAATAAAAGCGTGCTCGCACATTTGTGGGAACTTTCTCATAACGTTGATTTTATTTTATTTTTTTTCGGATAATCTACTTTTTTATTCGAGTTACATTTTGTGCATTTCGCTGTTAGCACTTGTGGTCGTTGCAGGGATGAAAAAATTCGCTGAAGGGAAGAAAAACTATTGCGCACGAATGCAGTACGGGGGGGGGGGGGCGTTGCGGAAAACTGACAAAGGTCAGAGGTGGTCCATGCAGCAAACTACGTGCGGTCCATTTTGAAAATTGCGATGCTGGCAAAGCCAATTTCCAACAATCTAAACACTAAATAAATGTTAATTTGAAATTCAATTAAATCACGATTATGTAGCGAAATGTAACATGAATATTTAGGCTATTATCTAACTAATTTGCCAAATAGGTCACCTTCGTGAGTCAAGGTGAACTACTTAAATATTATCTATTGTGCAGTTACCAAACGTGGGATTAGAGCGCATATATATATACAAAACCGAGATAACGCCAGTGACCGCGTTTCCCGTTTCCAAAATCCCCGCTGGCAATGCATAGTGTATCTTGAGGCCCGAGGCAAACTGTACAAGCGCCTCGTTTACGTTTGCGTCGACCTACATAAACGTCCAGGAACAGTAGCGAGCCAGCGGGCCATCAGAAACATGTATATGGGTGTAGAAACAGCCAGCCACCAAGTCGCCATGCATCGAGCACCCCGAAGCAGTGAAAACCAGAGCAAACATTGCTTATAATCCGTGAGATCACTTCCAGAAACAATGCTTTTCCACTTAACGTAATAATGTAATGAAATATGATTCATAATGGAAGAGTATATAAAAATACCGAAACTCAGGCGTCACCAGAAAAAAATTCTAATGACTTCCTTAGTCATCAATAAGAAACTAAAAAAAATTTCATTGATTAAAAAAAAACAATTCGTTTGCGGGTTGTCAATTTAATTTTACTTCTAATTTCTACAATTTTATAACAGATTGAAAGAATAATTATCAAATGGGCAAAATAATATTTTATAGTTTCAATGTTAAATGGGATTGTAAGAATAAGATCTCGAGTTCATTTTAAAATATTTGTTTTTGACAGGCCGCAAGCGAATTTTTAAAAAATCAATGACATTTTATTTAGTGCAGGTTCCGATTTATTAGCCCAAGAATAGTTTTATCTTTACTAACATTCAAGCAAAATTTTACTACGAATTATGGTAAAAATTTTTATGTATATGGTAGAAATTCTAATAGTTCTCGTACTTTTCGTCAGGTGGCGGCTATGGCTTCCCAATACCAGGCGCGTTTGATAATGTTTACCATAGTGTCTGGTAAATTTTATCAGATCCTTCTCGCCGTTAATATGGTCACAATTTAAATATCTACTTTACTGGGATAAATTTAAGGAAAAATTCAGGTACAAATTATTTTAACTGCAGTAAGACATCTTGTATAGGACTTGCATTAGCCGCACCGAGAGAAAAAGTTTCATTGATTCACGGAAATCTTTGCCAATGAAATGAAATACTTGAATTTCAATACTATCTTTTCTTTGAATGATCTCAAACTCAATGAAAAATAGTGACATTGATTCGAAGAAACATTTCTTTAAACCAATGAACCTTTTTCATTGATTTCAATGATATCGTCTCTGATTCAATGAAACCTTCTTCTTACCAGCTCAAAATTTCGAAACCTATTTTTTCCTGAAGTACGCGGCAGATAAAGCTCAAATTTTGTGAGTATGTAAGGAAGTATGGCAGAAATAGGCTTAGCTTCTGGCTCCTCGAAACTCGAAGCCGGGAGTTCGGGAGAACCGGAAAACATAAAAGTGAGGTTAGATGCGGGAGAGAGATCCATGAAAACGTTTCTTTGAACCAATGAAAACGTCTCTTTACAACAATGAAACTGTTTCTTTATTATATGCTCACTAAGTAAATCTTTAATGTTCTCTTTGAAATTCAAATGCACTATTTCAATGAAATCAAAGAAATATTTCTTTGATTACAATGAAAAAAAAAAATCAATCCACCCATTTCTTTGGCCTCAATGAAATCTTTTCTCTCGGTGTATTATACACAGAGTTGCAAATCCCCATTAATTCATGAGATATAGTTTACAGTACAATTTGTTTCGTAATTATGATTTCATAATAATAATATGCAGTTATTATAAAATAGAGTGTAAACATTTGAATAGCTGAAAAAAATACTAATTTTCGCTTCAATATTGCAAGAAATAGTGGAAAAAATATAAGAAATAAGTAATGCATTACTTATTTTTTTCCATATTTTCAAAAGGATTACCGTGAATTTTTATTGAAAAATAATAATTGTTGCAGCCATTCCAAAGTTTAATCATCGTATTATAATCGCTACATGTTATTATTATAAAATCATAATTATAGAGCTGATCGTATTACCGTCATTATTTCTATAAGTATCAGGCATTTACAACTCTGATTATACATTTACAAAGTTTCCTTGGCCTATTATCCTGGCTCGTAGCCACGCAGTCTCAGAAATATAGAGTGCAATGTTTGTCCCGCTTTATTTTATTTTTTTCGAGGTTGAGGTAGACCTCATGCAAGCGTTCGTTCCTCACGAAAACGAGGGAAAAGCTCAAGGTCCTTTTCACAAAGTTTTTTAACAACCACTGGGTGTCCAGAAGCATGGAAAACCGCACACTACGCTGAACCACATACAAGCAACTCGAGCTTCCGTCTTCTCACCGACAGAAAGGCCTCAGTCTCGAAATTGGGCTCTATGCCAAGAATCAATTTCCGCGTCTGCTTTTCTAGGGTTTTAGCTAACTTCTATCTCTATACGATGAGTTTTCTTCGGTTTTTATCCATCCTCTGGATTTTAGAGAATTTGTTCACGCTTCTCGTGTCTGCCGCAAGGATCCTTCTAATAAGGCTGACAGGAAAAAAAAGTAGAGGATACGTAGTTTTTCTAAAATTCATATGAATAAAATGCTTCTTAAGCAATTGGATCGGAATAACGCGAAAATGGTGTATTAATTATCCTTTTTTCATTATTCTTATTTAAAACGCGCCCTAGAAGATGTTTTTTTTTGTTCGATTAGGAATATTACGCTGGATTTCTAACGAAAAATAAAAAATATAAAAAGCTAATTTTTAACGTCATCATCAAAGTTTATTTTCTTTTTCGAAATTCGATTTTTTTGTGCCTACAATTTTTGTATTTTTGTTGTTCAAAATATTTTTAATAATTCCTACATTCCTGCTGGGCGAAAAGTTTCGAAGTAGCGTTTTAAAATGAATTTGTCGAATTTTACCCTGTGTGACATTTTAATAATAATAGTTAATAAATTTATTTTCACGGTTTAATATATATAATGAATTATATAAAAATATTAATTAATATAACAAATAAACTATGAATGTTCAGCGAATGATTTAATTCGACGTGTTCAAAGTTCGTATTCAAGAAGATTTGACTATAAATTAATTTCGACCCTTTCGAACTAGAAGCTATCAAAACTCGACATTAGGGTGAATACGGAAGTGGAAATTGAATAAGAATCACGTAGGAGTTGGAGGAAGAGGCTGTGGAGGTGGACAAACTACACTTTGACAACTATGAACTCTGGTATTTTTTAATATTATCATTTCAGCATATTCTGCAATTATCAAAGTATGTTTAATAATTCCTACATTCCTGCTTAGCGAAAAGTTTCGAAGTAGCGTTTTAAAATGAATTTGTACAATTTTACCCTGTGTGACATTTTAATAATAATAGTTAATAAATTTATTTTCACGGTTTAATTATATATAAATTATACAGAATATGTATAAAAATTATAGAAAAACATCAATATAACAAATAAACTATGAACGTTCAGCGAATCAATGATTTATTTCGACCTGTCCAAAGTTCGTATTCAAGAAGATTTGACTATAAATTAATTTCGACCCTTTCGAACTAGAAGCTATCAAAACTCGACATTAGGGTGAATATGGAAGTGGAAATTGAATGAGAATCACGTAGGAGTTGGAGGAAGAGGCTGTGGAGGTGGATAAACTGCACTTTGACAACTATGAAATCTGGTATTTTTTTATATTATCATTTCAGCATATTCTGCAATATTCAAAGTATTTTTAATAATTCCTACATTCCTGCTTAGCGAAAAGTTTCGAAGTAGCGTTTTAAAATGAATTTGTATAATTTGACCCTGTGTGACATTTTAATAATAATAGTTAATAAATTTATTTTCACGGTTTAATATATAATGAATTATATAAAAACATTAATATGACAAATAAACTATGAACGTTCAGCGAATCAATGATTTATTTCGACCTGTCCAAAGTTCGTATTCAAGAAGATTTGACTATAAATTAATTTCGACCCTTTCGGACTAGAAACTATCAAAACTCGACATTAGGGTGAATATGGAAGTGGAAATTGAATGAGAATCACGTAGGAGTTGGAGGAAGAGGCTGTGGAGGTGGATAAACTACACTTTGACAACTATGAAATCTGGTATTTTTTAATATTATCATTTCAGCATATTCTGCAATATTCAAAGTATTTTTAATAATTCCTACATTCCTGCTTGGCGAAAAGTTTCGAAGTAGCGTTTTAAAATTAATTTGTCCAATTTTACCCTGTGTGACATTTTAATAATAATAGTTAATAAATTTATTTTCACGATTTAATATATATATATAAATTATACAGAATATGAATATAAATTATAGAAAAACATCAATATAACAAATAAACTATGAACGTTCAGCGAATCAATGATTTATTTCGACCTGTCCAAAGTTCGTATTCAAGAAGATTTGACTATAAATTAATTTCGACCCTTTCGAACTAGAAGCTATCAAAACTCGACATTAGGGTGAATATGGAAGTGGAAATTGAATGAGAATCACGTAGGAGTTGGAGGAAGAGGCTGTGGAGGTGGATAAACTACACTTTGACAACTATGAAATCTGGTATTTTTTAATATTATCATTTCAGCATATTCTGCAATATTCAAAGTATTTTTAATAATTCCTACATTCCTGCTTAGCGAAAAGTTTCGAAGTAGCGTTTTAAAATGAATTTGTATAATTTGACCCTGTGTGACATTTTAATAATAATAGTTAATAAATTTATTTTCACGGTTTAATATATAATGAATTATATAAAAACATTAATATGACAAATAAACTATGAACGTTCAGCGAATCAATGATTTAATTCGACGTGTCCAAAGTTCGTATTCAAGAAGATTTGACTATAAATTAATTTCGACCCTTTCGAACTAGAAGCTATCAAAACTCGACATTAGGGTGAATATGGAAGTGGAAATTGAATGAGAATCACGTAGGAGTTGGAGGAAGAGGCTGTGGAGGTGGAGAAACTGCACTTTGACAACGATGAAATCTGGGACGAGCTTAACGAGCCGCACAAAAGGGCTTGGCACCCTCTCTGAAGTAAAGTCAGGTCGAGTGGCCGAGTATTAACCTCTACTGTCGCTGTCTTTCATTATCACTCGTTCATTCGTCTACTCTTTCCCTTTCATACACAAACTCGATCCCAGCTCTCACTTATTACACTTATAACATTTTCTCTATATATGTATAGAAGAGTTTCGCTTTACTTGTTCGCACTACGACTACTAAAGTTGCGCACCGACAAACGACGTTGGGAGATCGACGTGCCTTTCCGCCAACCAAAGTGGCTAACGAATGCTGCTGCTACTTCCCGTCCGTCCTCTCAACCCTTTTAGTCGCTAGCTATGGTCTATAGTAAGCCAGTAACGTTCCAATTTTAAATGCTTATTAACCCTATCTCTCTTATGGGGACGCAAATATATGACCTAAATTTGTTCAACTACCTTTTAACGCTTCCGAGATTCGTGTCACACCTTTGAGAATCATAACACATCATCCAACGATGGCTTTCTGTGATGTACATTGTATAAATATTCCCTTTTTAGATCCAAAGTCTCTTTTCCTGTCGAAAACTTTTTTTATTTTTTTTTTGTCAAGTGCTCAAGACTTTTCTGTATGAAAATATTAAAAAAATATAATTATTTAATATTTACACCTAGAGAAATTGAGATGGTGCTGGTAATCCATATTTTGTTAATCCAGGTGACTATTTTCGTAGTTACATTAACTCCCTTCACTGTTAACTACAATATATGACCTAAATTTGTTCAACTACCTTTTAACGCTTCCGAGATTCGTGTCACACCTTTGAGAACCATAACACATCATCCAACGATGGCTTTCTGTGATGTACATTGTATAAATATTCACTTTTTAGGTCCAAAGCCTCTTTTCCTGTCGAAAATATTTTAAAAAATTTTTGTCAAGTGCTCAAGACTTTTCTGTATTTATTTATTTATTTATTTATTTATTTACAATAGACGAGACAAGCCCTTGAAAAACATAAATATTGCAGGCAGAAGAGCGAAGAACATGTAAAATTTAATTAATTTAACCGTACAAAAAATACAAAAAATATGCAAATGAAAATGAAAATGAAAATATTAAAAAAATATAATTATTTAATATTTACACTGAGAGGAATTGAGATGGTCCTGGGAACTATTCAGTGATAATTATATTTTGTTAGTCCAGGTGACTATTTTCGTAGTTACATTAACTCCCTTCACTGTTAACTACGATATATGACCTAAATTTGTTCAACTACCTTTTAACGCTTCCGAGATTCGTGTCACCTTTGAGAACCATAGCACATCATCCAACGATGGCTTTCTGTGATGTACATTGTATAAATATTCACTTTTCAGATCCAAAGTCTCTTTTCCTGTCGAAAACATTTTTTATTTTTTTTGTCATGTGCTCAAGACTTTTCGGTATGAAAATATTAAAAAAATACAATTATTTAATATTTACACTGAGAAAAATTGAGATGATAACTCAGTGATACTTCAGTGCCCATGCAGAAATCTCGACAGGGATCCAGCTGGATCCTGCCTGGTATTCCCATCTCCCGGTCGGATTCCAGTCGGTCATCGGATCGGATTCCAGACATGGGATGTAACGCGCGGAAACTGGATTCCGATCGGGATCTCGAACTGGGATCCGATCCGATGGCTGACTGGATCCCAGCCGGTAGATGGACATACTAGGCTGGATCCGCCTGGATCCCTGTACAAATTTCTGCATGGGCAGCGACGAGAACGCGTCTGAGGACACATGAACCATACACGTTGTTACAATCACGCGAGTTAAGGTAAAGTTTTTCGTATGTGTATTCTACAACATTTTACTACATAAAGGGTGAAGTTAGTTCCGAACAAATCGTCGAGTAACGGGAAGGCGATCTAGATTCTGTTCAGAATTCAAGTAGAACCCCTCTTAGGGTAACCCTAACAAATCCCGATGCAAGGTAATCCGACCCGATCCAGAATCCATGCT
Organism: Ephialtes manifestator; assembly: GCA_963970395.1. Classification (NCBI taxonomy): domain Eukaryota; kingdom Metazoa; phylum Arthropoda; class Insecta; order Hymenoptera; family Ichneumonidae; genus Ephialtes; species Ephialtes manifestator. The sequence goes on along the minus strand of OZ019973.1, from coordinate 33,521,743 downwards.
AATTCTAAATAGGACAGCTCTCTTAGGGTAACCCTAGGAAATCTATTTGGGATCTATTCAGATTCCAAGTTGGATAACCCATTTATGGAAACCCGAGCCAATCCCGACCAGGATCGAGTTTCAAACTGGGACGCCCGGACTGATTTCTACATGGGTGATAATTATATTTTATTCGTCCAGGTGACTATTTTCGTAGTTACATTAACTCCCTTCATTGTTAACTACGAAAATAGTCACCTGGATTAATAAAATATAATTATCACTGAATAGTTACCAGGACCATTTCAATTTTTCTCAACGTATACGTAAATTATATTATAACTGTCATCTGTCATCTATTCTGTTCTCATTTCGGTTTCTAAATATTTATAATTGTTAATATTTTGACAGTCGCCACTATATCTTTTTTCGTTCAATGAACTAATAAATAAATAAATAAATAAAGTATATACACTTTTGTTCTACATTCTTGGTATAAATTGACAAAGATATTTGGAAAATCTATATTTTTCCAACGAGTCAAATACGGTACAATGAACATTAAAAAAGGTTAACGAATTATCACTGACGTCAATAGAAACTTATCACCAGTATCATGCACATAATTAACACCAAAGTGTGTGACGAAAAATATCACAATATCATGAAATATAATTTTTTTCTTAATTACGTCATTAAATAAATTTTATATTTAGCGCTGGGAACAAGACGCAATCTGTAAAATGTCCCTGTCACTAATTGACTCGGCAAATGCAATTTGAAGTAATCTCCTTCCTAAGAGCGAATAAGATAATGAGCCTATGATTAACGTGATGTTTTTAGGTGATGGTACAGAATTAAAAACAAGATTAGACCAACATCTCTGAATTGTTTACAAAATTTACATGAATTCTCAGGACAATTCTTTTAAATTTCTGTTCTGCATCTCAGAAGATATTATCATTGTAAAGATTGCAAGACATCGTTTTCACGCTTGTGTCGCAGCATAAGTAAACGGCAACCCACTAAAGCCATCAGTTTGCGCTGAGACTAAAACAGAATCAATGCAGCGAGGTCTGCATTTTGCGTTGTTTCTATAATGCGTTTCAGCTTTCACCTTAAATTTCTCTGTATACATTCATTCACAGCAACACTTGGACGTTATAAGATTTTCCGGAAAATCCAATTCTCAGCATGCGTTGTGTAGACGATTGTATGAACGATTATATGCTAAGATGCAGTTCGCAGGTTAATCGGGAAGTCGAGCGTTGTACCTCATGTGGTGCGTGGATTTGTTGATTAGTGAGCGTTGTACGATTCTCACGATTGTGTTCGAATGCATGTTCGACTCTCTAGCGGAATATTCACTTCCTTGAGCCTCAAAAGACACTCGTATATGGGACTGTTATTGTTGTTGCTCAAGTACATTAATTTATTGCTCCGGGAGAAACTTCTCTGTGGCCAATTGATGCCATCTTCACGCGCAACACTCTTTTACTTATGCGCTCTTCTTTCATTCGCGGCTCGTCAAAGCAGCCAGCGATTTTTCTTCCATGAGACATTTGATTTCTCATTTTCCTATTTTATTATAATACATTCGGTTGTTTTATTCTGTGTGTGAAATTTTTCGAGAGATTAGTACACTTTGATTACTGATATTTTCAACAGGACATTTTGGTTGCTGAAGTTATTGCTACAGGAGAAATTTATTCATTGGCCAATCGATGGCATTTTTACACACTCATTTACTCATATTTTATTATTTAATACGCTGATCGTTTAAGCATCCTTTAGACTTTTTTTTACATGAGTAAGACACTGGATTTTTCATTGTCCTACTGAATTATACATTCGTTTGTTTATTTTAGAGGAAAATTCTTAAGAGTTTATTAGACGTAGGTGACTGATATTTTTTTTTATGTATTGGTGGTGACAAAACAATTCAAGGAGTTAATAGAAGCAATGGGATCTCTTAGAGTCTCGGACAGTTTACGAAGAAAGGACACAGGGACGAAACGGCGACCCAACGACTAACAATTTATTCGTTGCGTGTCCGTAGCGCGTGCGTCGAGAGCGGCATCCCACCGGAAGCGCATGTACGTATGTTGCTAGCCATTTCAGATATTCTACAGCACCATACTGCGCTACTGTAAGAGACTACAGTTTGTCATATATATTCATAACACATCAGGAGTGACGGGAGCAGTCAGTAGCAGCTGCGAGAGCGAATCCCCGCGCCAGTTTTCGTCGTGCGACTGCTTGTGTGCTAATTTAAATAATTAAGGGTTCGGACACAAACTCGGTGCCGAGGGCATGAAAAAAACACTTTGAAAACGCGTCTGGAGAATAAGGATTGCATGTATATGTTTACTACAAAAAGTAGGCAAAAATTTAATTGAATTGTCCTTGGTAATTTTGACGGATTTTTATTAAAATTAATACTGAAGGCCAAAATTCGATATCATGATGAAAAAAATTTAGGTTGGATCTGCAAATCTGTGAATTCTGAAATCAGAATCGACCAAAAGTGACTTTTAAAGAAATTATCGTAAAAAGGTATGTAACCGGTAGTTTCTGAGGTACAATATGCGACTTGAGAACAATAGTGAAGGCCAAAATTCGATATCTTGAAGAATAAAAAATGTAGGTTCTTTAGGTTGGTTTTTCCGACCAAAAGTCGGACCTGCGAATTCTGAAATCAGAATCGACCAAAAGTGACTTTTTCTAAAATCATCGTAAAAAGGCATGTAACCGGTACTTTCTGAGGTACAATATGCGACTTGAGAACAATAGTGAAGGCCAAAATTCGATATCTTGAAGAAGAAAAAATGTAGGTTCTTTAGGTTGGTTTTTCCGACCAAAAGTCGGATCTGCGAATTCTGAAATCAGAATCGACCAAAAGTGACTTTTTCTAAAATCATCGTAAAAAGGCATGTAACCGGTACTTTCTGAGGTACAATATGCGACTTGAGAACAATAGTGAAGGCCAAAATTCGATATCTTGAAGAAAAAAAATGTAGGTTCTTTAGAACGGTTTGTCCGACCAAAAGTCGGATCTGCGAATTCTGAAATCAAAATCGACCAAAAGTGACTTTTTCTAAAATCATCGTAAAAAGGCATGTAACCGGTACTTTCTGAGGTACAATATGCGACTTGAGAACAATACCGAAGGCCAAAATTCGATATCTTGAAGAAAAAAAAATGTAGGTTTTTTAGGTTGGTTTTTTCGACCAAAAGTCAAATCTGCGAATTCTGAAATCAGAATCGACCAAAAGTGACTTTTTCAAAAATCATCGTAAAAAGGCATGTAAACGGTACTTTCTGAGGTACAATATGCGACTTGAGAACAATAGTGAAGGCCAAAATTCGATATCTTAAAGAAGAAAAAAATGTAGGTTCTTTAGGTTGGTTTTTCGACCAAAAGTCGGATCTGCGAATTCTGAAATCAGAATCGACCAAAAGTGACTTTTTCAAAAATCATCGTAAAAAGTCATGTGACCGGTACTTTCTAAGGTACAATATGCGACTTCAGAACAATAGTGAAGGCCAAAATTCGATATCTTGAAGAAAAAAAATGTAGGTTTTTTCGACCAAAAGTCGGATCTGCGAATTCTGAAATCAGAATCGACCAAAAGTGACTTTTTCAAAAATCATCGTAAAAAGGCATGTAACCGGTACTTTCTGAGGTACAATATGCGACTTGAGAATAATAGTGAAGGCCAAAATTCGATATCTTGAAGAAAAACAAATGTAGATTCTTTAGGTTGGATTATCCGACCAAAAGTCGGATCTGCGAACTCTGAAATCAGAATTGACCAAAAGTGACTTTTTAAAAAATCATCATAAAAAGGCATGTAACCGGTACTTTCTGAGGTACAATATGCGACTTGAGATTTATAGTGAAGGCCAAAATTCGATATCTTGAAGAAAAAAAAATGTAGGTTTTTTAGGTTGCATTTTCCGACCAAATGTCGGATCTGCGAATTGCGAAATCAGAACGGACCAAAAGTGACCTTTTCAAAAATCATCGTAAAAAGGCATGTAACCGGTACTTTCTGAGGTACAATATGCGACTTGAGAACAATAGTGAAGGCCAAAATTCGATATCTTGAAGAAAAAAAATGTAGGTTTTTTCGACCAAAAGTCGGATCTGCGAATTCTGAAATCAGAATCGACCAAAAGTGACTTTTTCAAAAATCATCGTAAAAAGGCATGTAACCGGTACTTTCTGAGGTACAATATGCGACTTGAGAATAATAGTGAAGGCCAAAATTCGATATCTTGAAGAAAAACAAATGTAGATTCTTTAGGTTGGATTATCCGACCAAAAGTCGGATCTGCGAACTCTGAAATCAGAATTGACCAAAAGTGACTTTTTAAAAAATCATCATAAAAAGGCATGTAACCGGTACTTTCTGAGGTACAATATGCGACTTGAGATTTATAGTGAAGGCCAAAATTCGATATCTTGAAGAAAAAAAAATGTAGGTTTTTTAGGTTGCATTTTCCGACCAAATGTCGGATCTGCGAATTGCGAAATCAGAACGGACCAAAAGTGACCTTTTCAAAAATCATCGTAAAAAGGCATGTAACCGGTACTTTCTGAGGTACAATATGCGACTTGAGAACAATAGTGAAGGCCAAAATTCGATATCTTGAAGAAAAAAAATGTAGGTTCTTTAGGTTGGATTTTTCGACCAAAAGTCGTATCTGCGAATTCTGAAATCAGAATCGACCAAAAGTGACTTTTTCAAAAATCATCATAAAAAGGCATGTAACCGGTACTTTCTGAGGTACAACATGCGACTTGAAAATTATAGTGAAGGCCAAAATTCGATATCTTGAAGAAAAAAAAATGTAGGTTCTTTAGGTTGGATTTTCCGACCAAAAGTCGGACCTGCGAATTGCAAAGTCAGAACCGGCCAAAAGTGACTTTTTCAAAAATCATCGTAAAAAGGCATGTAACCGGTACTTTCTGAGGTACAATATGCGACTTGAGGACAATAGTGAAGGCCAATATTCGATATCTCAAAGAAATTTATTTATATTTAAATAAAGACTTTCCCATCCGAATGATCCCATCCAAAATATTATCAATAGAACATACTAAATCGCTGATCAGTTCACGTCGTATTTAATCTTTGCCCTTAGGATTTTTTTGCAAAACTTTTCCTCCATTTACGACCTACGTTCTTTCCGAGTTCATCCTGTCTTTTTTTATCGAGGCAATAGGGTATTGTTGTTTCTTTACGTCCGGAAAAATACCGGAAATGTAAATTGGCCGCAAATGAGGGGCAAAGGGGGTTCCAACTGAATTTCCGGCATTTCTAGCGACCGTGACGTTTGCTCGTGTCACGCCCTGCGCTTCGGCGCCTGATAGTACCACAACGATGTTCTGCGAAAAAAGAAATATCTACTGTGGCATTACATAGACCAAGGAAAAGAGAAATGATGAAAGGTTGGGACGAGTGAGAAAAGGCCCAAGAAGAATTGAATAGAAGGACCACCGTGACACGACATTACCCGAGCGCGTAATTACTTAGCGTGGCTTAGAGCGTGTACCGGTAACCGCGCTTTGGAGCTAGCCTTGTTGAATTAAGGCTCTTTGCCTAACAGTTTTTTTTCGCTACTACGCCTATATTACCACGTACATAATTCACCTGACGCGTCACCGCGCACCTCTTCGGGTAATTGTCTTTCGTCATTATGGATAAAAGGACAAAAGACAAACACAGACATGGAAAAATTATAGCTTTGATGTATGAAAATGTACAGAATATCTTCTTAACTGCAATGCTTTTAGGGAATAATTTTAAAGGCGTGAATATCATTAACTCAACTATCTTTAAAAATTGTACACGTAGAGAATTTTTTTTTATACAGAATTTCCATACTTCATGGCAAATGATATACAAAATTGTAATCAGTCCATAAAATAGGAACGCGCTCTTTAAAAAAGAATGTTTTGTTAATAATTCAATATCGATGAGTATGTTTCGACGTAAAAAAGGAAAAAAAATTATGTTAAAGTAGTATTACAAATCAAAGTATTCGGAGCATATTGATAATATTAACTATTAATTAATATTTATATTGATACAAATTAAATTAATACGTAATGTAAGTAAGTTATGATCATTCTAATAATAGTGATGGGTAAAAAAAAAATTATAATTATGTTGTCAAACAGAAGCGTTTGAATTTTTTTATATGCAGCATTTGATCTTATGTCTTCCGGCTTTCAAAGAATCATTTAACTACTACATCACTCTCTATTATGAAAGGTGTAATAAGAATCACTCGTACCGTTCGCCCGGAAGTTCGTATGATTCACTATGGCGGCTTTGCCTGAACAACTATAGCTATGATCTATAAATCGTCCAGTTAGCGATTACACACAGAGAAATCGGTTTCATGGGTTTATTTGAATCAAATCTGGGATATGTTTGAAATAAATGAAATTTAAATAAAATATGAGACATGTTTAACATAAATGAAATTGTATTTGAATAAAATTTGAGAAATAAATTTTATAAAAAATTAATACAATTTACTTGTTTGCACTAAATTCTATTTCATCGTAATAAAATCCTATTATGACAGTCATCAAATAAATTTCTTCTTCAAATGCTAGCATAACAGGATCTTATTTTCATCGAACAGAATTTATTTAATTTCAATGATTCGCATTGATTTCAAGTAAGTTTTAATTGATTGAAATCAATTAAAACTTAAAATGTTGTTAATTTAAAACTTGAAAATGTTATTAATTTAAAATACATTCCGTATTTCATTAAAATGAACCCATCAAACCGATTTCTCTGGTTGTACTCACACGGAATAATGACATAGTCGGAATATGTCTCCATTGGCCATCTAGATATGGTTACAATTCCCATACTATTGTTTCTACGTAAATAAATATCTTTCAGTATAAATATATAAGTGCCTGAGCAGTTATGAGATTGTTTAATTCGCTCCAAAGTTTCACTAAAATGGAGAAAATGAGGCGCATTAGCAGCGATTCGTAATTCGTAAAAATTACCACGCTGGAATATGTCCACAAAAGGAACAAATTTGCCACTCTTGCCGGAGAACAATCGTATTTGTAATTAACGCTTCCTCGAAACGCCATCTTTGTTCTCGCTGGCGGATACGTATACGCAACGAGAATTATATTTATATGCTGTAGAATCATTACATGGCAAACATGGAATGAAGGAACTACAGAGCTACCAGGCTTTAGCTCTTCTTTTCCTTACCTTCGTCGTCATTATCTTGCTTCAAGGCTGGAGTACAACCTCTGGGTAGAGACACTGACTTGGACTCACCTGCAACAAGTAAGCAGAGGAAAAAGTTATTATCTTCGTTTTTATTTCCAGGATACATCAATTTGCGAAAAGAGAATCATTTTTATTTAATTTTTATGTTCAATTTATGGGTCCAAGGATTTAAAAATCATTCGAACAATTGAAACACTGGTACAATTACTATAACCGCCTCGTTTTTTTTTTTTCCTGTAAAAATATTTTATGCATTTTGTGCAATACCTATTTTTTTAAAATGATGCCACCTCATCATTTAATTCTTTAGTGTAATTTATTAATAATTTAGTATTATGACTAATCAAAATTATTATTAATTATCCACTTAAGCTTACAGCTTTACAAGAAAATCATTTTTATGTAAAATTCCAATTACTGGTTCCAAGGATTTAAAAATTATTCAAACAATTAAAACACTGGTACAATTACTTTAACCGTCGCGTTTTTTTTTGTTTCAAAATATTTTATGCATTACCTATTTTGTGCAATACCTATTTTTTTTAAATGACGCCACCGCATCATTTAATTCTCTAGTGTAATTTATTAATAATGTAGTAATATGACTAATTAAAATTATTATTAGTTATCTACTTAAGCTTACAGCTTTACAAGAAAATCATTTTTATGTAAAATTTCAATTACTGGGTCCGAGGATTTAAAAATTATTCAAACAATTACAACACTGGTACAAGTTAACTTTAACCGTCGCGTTTTTTTTTGTTTCAAAACATTTTATGCATTACCTATTTTGTGCAATACCTATTTTTTTTTAAATGGCGCCACCGCATCATTTAATTCTCTAGTGTAATTTATTAATAATGTAGTAATATGACTAATTAAAATTATTATTAATTATCTACTTAAGCTTACAGCTTTACAAGAAAATCATTTGTATGTAAAATTTCAATTACTAGGTCCAAGGATTTAAAAATTATTCAAACAATTAAAACACTGGTACAATTACGTTAACCGCCTCTTTTTTTTCGTTCCAAAATATTTTATGCATTTTGTGCGTTATCATTTTTTTTAAATACTTCAAAGTTGCCACCACATCATTTAATAATTCTCTAGTGTAATTGATGAATAATTTAGCAAAGTTACTAATTAAAATTATTATTAATCATCTACATAAACTTACAGCTTTACAAGAAAATCATTTTTATGAAATATTTCAATTCCTGGGATTTAAAAATTATTCAAATAATTATAAAACACTGGTACAAATAATTTAACCGCCTTGATTTTTTTCATTCCAAAATATTTTATGAATTTCGTGCATTACCTATTTTTTTAAATACTTCAAGTCATAATACCACCTCGTAATTTAATAATTATCTTGTGTAATTTATTAATAATTTTGCGATATTACTAATTTAAATTAAAATCAATTATCTACATAAATTCCAGCAGCTTTAATATGACTAATTAAAATTATTATTAATTATCTACTTAAGCTTACAACTTTACAAGAAAATCATTTGTATGTAAAATTTCAATTACTGGGTCCAAGGATTTAAAAATTATTCAAACAATTAAAACACTGGTACAATTACTTTAACCGCCTCGTTTTTTTTTTTCGTCTCAAAATATTTTATGCATTTTGTGCGTTATCATTTTTTTTAAATACTTCAAAGTTGCCACCACATCGTTTAACAATTCTCTAGTGCAATTTATTAATAATTTAGCAAAATTACTAATTAAAATTATTATCAATCATCTGCATAAACTTACAGCTTTACAAGAAAATCATTTTTATGTAATATTTCAATTTCTGGGATTTAAAAATTATTCAAATAATTATAAAACGCTGGTACAATTAATTTAACCGCCTTGATTGTTTTCATTCCAAAATATTTTATGAATTTTGTGTATTACCTATTTTTTTAAATACTTCAAGTCATAATACCACCTCGTCATTTAATAATTATCTCATGTAAATTATTAATAATTTAGCGATATTACTAATTTAAATTAAAATCAATTATCTACATAAATTCCAGCAGCTTTACATCTGATGAACGCGCAAAACCTAAATACCCTTTAAATAGCTATCAAGCGAACCTTGACACCACGTTCTTCACAATTTATACACATATATATATATATCTTCATATATATGTATATATATATTATACAAACAGACACACACACATTGTCGCAGTGCCACTCCTATCATTCAATTAAACGACTTCACTAACGAGCCAAAACGATTTCGGGGAAACTCTTTTGTGTGTGTGCAATAATTTTGTCTGATCATATGATCAGAAGAAGAGTTTGTCGCGTCAGTGACTCTCAACCATTTCTAAATACGCTTTTCCAGCGGTTCGCTGGGTTTTCTGTTACTTGTACGTTTTTTTAAATGGTTTTTTTAATGCGTTAAACGAACGGGAAGAAGTCGTCGCACACTCTTACGGGGCAGGCAATTTTCGATCCGTTAGAATCACGGGAAACCCTCCGTAAATGGCTGTATGTTGGTACTATACACCCCACTTAACATCCGAGGCACGCGCGCGCACCGACCGACTCGTTGCCGACTCGTCGGTCGGCCAATGCATATTAGACCCATTGCAGCGATGCAGCACTTATGCAACGGCGAGGTCTACACGCCAAGTCTCTTCGTACACGCACAACGCGTGCACTAGGGCACGAGAGATTCCCGCTGCGAGGAAATCATGTCAATCATACATGCTAGCGATGAAATGACAGTTTCTCAAGATTTTTTTTTTGCAATCTCTCTCTCTTTTACTGTACAACAGTAACGAGCATTAACCCTTTGAGCCATAGATTTTTTGCTACGGAAATGAAAAAATTCATTAATTATTGTCAGAAATTAAATAACAATATTTAAGTCTGAGCGCAAACCGGTAAGTCGCTTAATGACCCGCTGTGACGCAAAAGGTTAAGAGGACTGATAAAATTGAGGGTCAGGAAATAAAGAAAAGTAATTCTTTTCATCAGCAGATAAAATTATGGTTTCGCAAGATTTTTTTGCGGTTTCTCTCGTTATTGAACAACAGTAACGAGTATTAAGAGATCTGATAAGATTGAGGTCTAAAAAAAATAAAAATGTTTATTTTCGTCGCTAAATATGCTTGACGTTTAAAGGGCAAGAAGCAAAAAGTAAAAAGATTTTTAAATGAAAAAATCTTTTTACTTTTTGCTTTAAATATAGTGAGTTTTACTACAACAATGATCAATGGTGCCATAATTTAGTTCCTGGACATATTATTTATTGTTACAGCAATCATACTTTTTTTCAATAAAATCTCCGTACAATATAACAAATATTCGAAAACGTTTTATAGTCCATTTTATTTACTGTGTAAATTGAACTTTCATGACTTAAAAATGATTTATAGACTGTTGTCACGTTTCTTAATCACAGAAAATAAGTAAGAGCCCTAGTAAAATTTATCTTCGGCAGTACAAATAAATTTTTTAAAAATTACAATGACTAACGTGTGACAAAAAATGCACCATATCGATCCTAGATGTTTGCCGTTTTTCTTTATTATTTATTTTTCGTTTATCGAGCCCTACATTGACCATATATTTTATTGCAAAACGTTCGTAGTCCATTTTATTTTCTCTGCGAATTGAACTTTCATGACTTAATAACGCTTTCTAAACTCTTCTCACATTTTTTGTTCACACAAAATACTTAAAAGCCCTAGTAAAATTTATCTTTGACAGTACAAACGATTTAAAAAAGACAATTACAAGGTCTAACGTATGACCAAAATTTCGCCATATCGATCCTAGATGTTTGCCTTTTTTCTTTATTATTTATTTCTCGTTTATCGAGTGCTACATTGACCATATATTTTATTGTAAAATGTTCGCAGTCCATTTTATTTTCTCTGTAAATTAAACTTTCATGACTTAAAAACGTTTTATAAACTGTTCTCACGTTTCTTAATCACAGGAAATAAGTAGGAGCTCTAGTAAAATTTATCTTCGATAGTACAAAAGATTTTAAAAAAAGATAATTACAAGGGCTAACGTATGACCAAAATTTCACCATATCGATCCTAGATGTTTGCCGTTTTTCTTTATTATTTATTTTTCGTTTATCGAGTGCTACATTAACCATATATGTTATTGTAAAACGTTCGTAGTCCATTTTATTTTTTCTGTAAATTGAACTTTCATGACTTAAAGACGATTTATAAACTGTTCTCACGTTTCTTAATCACAAGAAATAGGTAAGAGCCCTAGTAAAATTTATATTCGATAGTACAAAAGATTTAAAAAAAAGATAATTACAAGGGCTAACGTATGACCAAAATTTCACCATATCAATCCTAGATGTTTGCCGTTTTTCTTTAATATTTTTTTTAATCATTTATCGAGTGCTGCATTAACCATATATTTTATTGTAAAACGTTCATAGTCCAATTTATTTTCCCTGTAAATTGAATTTTCATGACTTAATAACGCTTTCTAAAATGGTCTCACATTTTTCAATCACAGAAAATAGTTAAGAGCCCTAGTAAAATTTATCTTTGACAGTACAAACGATTTAAAAAAGACAATTACAAGGTCTAACGTATGACCAAAATTTCGCCATATCGATCCTAGATGTTTGCCGTTTTCTTTATTACTTATTTTTCGTTTATCGAGTGCTACATTGACCATATATTTTATTGTAAAACGTTCGTAGTCCATTTTATTTTCTCTGTAAATTGAACTTTCATGACTTAAAGACGATTTATAAACTGTTCTCACGTTTCTTAATCACAGGAAATAAGTAGGAGCTCTAGTGAAATTTATCTTCGATAGTACAAAAGATTTTAAAAAAAAGATAATTACAAGGGCTAACGTGTGACTAAAAATGCACCATATCGATCCTAGGTGTTTGCCGTTTTTCTTTAATCTTTTTTTTTTACGGTCACGCGATAACGAGTTGCAACGTTGTCGTGTGCAGCAGCGAGACCCGTCGCTTGAAACAAACAGCCAACGGTCTCTATGTACTGTATACGCTGGACGAAACACCAACGGGACGAGTGCGGGAGGCCAGCGTTGCGGCAGCTGCAACACATCGCACAGAACGTTTATCTCTGTGGCAATGATCGCGCGCACGAAACTGAGCGAAGAGGGTTGCGGGTCGCCAGCAGGTTCGGAATAGCTATTTTCCCGCCATTTATTTCCGGGGAAAAAAGCACTCTCGCTTTGCAGTTGTTTCGGCTAAAACGGAAATTGACCTATGAAGCTATAGCTAAATGTTCGATACGGAGAAAAAAAAATAAAAGAAATCAGGTTAATGGCTGAGAACAAAATATCCAACTCTTATTCAGTTTTTTAAATTGCGCTAAACTGAATGATCTGGTAGCTTAAACAACGCATTTAATAATTGATAGGGCGAATTTGAAATTCTGCTAAAAATTTGAGTGACCTATGCAGCTATCGCTAAATATTCGGTGCGGAGAAAAAAAAATAAAAGCAATCAGGTTGATGGCTGAGAACAAAATATCCAACTCCTATCCAGTTTTTTAAATTGCGCTAAACTGAATGATCTGGTAGCTTAAACAACGCATTTAATAATTGATAGGGCGAATTTGAAATTCTGCTAAAAATTTTAGTGATCTATGCTGCTATAGCTAAATATTCGGTGCAGGGAAAAAAATTAAAAAAAAAGAATCAGGTTAATGGCTGAGAATAAATATCCAATTCCTATTCAGTTTTTTAAATTGCGCTAAACTGAATGATCTGGTAGCTTAAACAACGCATTTAATAATTGATAGGGCGAATTTGAAATTCTGCTAAAAATTTTAATGACCTATGCAGCTATAGCTAAATATTCGGTGCAGGGAAAAAAATTTAAAAAAAAGAATCAGGTTAATGGCTGAGAACAAATATCCAATTCCTATTTGATTTTTTAAACTGTGCTCAATTGAATGATCTAGTAGCTTAACCAATAAATTTAATAATTGATAGTGCGAATTTAAAACTCTGCAAAAAATTTTTATGCGTCGGTAAAAAAAGATCTACTTGGAATTTAATCCAGGTTCAATGGGGTAATTGTGATATTTAGGGTAAATGAGATGTTTCAAAGTGAAAATATTTTTTAAGCTCGTTTTTTTATTGTATATTGTGTAACGCATATTTCTGAATCTCGAATTGTGAATAAAATGAAATGTCACTTATTTTTGGTAGAGAATATATTGCAAATCGATTTGTCCCAAGTGTTACAATTACCAAATTGACCCTACAAGTACTGCAAATTCTCATACACAAGCAGGTATTCTAAATTTCCTATACAAATACGATATAAAATTAATTGAATTTAATTTTGCTGTAAATCTACTTTTATTTCAATATTTTTGTTTTGAAATTACTGTAAAGCAATTAATTCTAAATCACAATTCTACATTAAATATAATTTACCTGTTTATTCATAAAAACTTATATTCTAAAAGTGTAAATAAATTGCCATTGTAAAGATTAAATAAAATCTCGCATTTTGCATCTTATTTGAGAACAATTCATCTATCGATTTTCATATAAAAATATGCAGAGTGGAATTGCAAATCATTGTATGTAACCCAAAATAAAATCTTTTGCGTTTATGGGGCCAATATCACTGTTTTTGTATAACTCCATCAGCTAACCATGTGAGATATGCGTGAATGAATATCAATGATTCTGCCAAGTATTTATGCTGAGAACGAAATATCCAACTCCTATTCAGTTTTTTTTAATTGCGTTAAACTGAATGATCTGGTAGCTTAAACAATGCATTTAATAATTGATAAGGCGAATTTGAAATTCTGCTAAAAATTGTAATGATCTATGCAGCAATAGCTAAATATTCGGTGCGGGAAAAAAATTAAAAAAAAAGAATCAGGTTAATGGCTGAGAACAAATATCCAATTCCTATTTGATTTTTTAAACTGTGCTCAATTGAATGATCTAGTAGCTTAACCAATGAATTTAATAATTGATAGTGCGAATTGAAATCTCTGCAAAAAATTTTAATGCGTCGGTAAAAAAAGATCTACTTGGAATTTAATCCAGGTTCAATGGGGTAATTGTGATATTTAGGGTAAATGAGATGTGTCAAAGTGAATATATTTTTTACGCTCGTTTTTTTATTGTCTCTTGTGTAACGCATATTTCTGAATCTCGAATTGTGAATAAAATGAAATGTCACTAATTTTTGGTAGAGAATATATTGCAAATCGATTTGTCCCAAGTGTTACAATTATCCCATTGACCCTACAACTACTGCAAATTCTCATACACAAGCAGGTGTTCTAAATTTCCAATACAAATACGATGTAAAATTAATTGAATTTAATTTTGCAGTAAATCTACTTTTATTTCAATAATTTTATTTTGAAATTACTGTAAAGCAATTAATTCTAAATCACAATTCTACATTAAATATAATTTACCTGTTTATTCATAAAAACTTATATTCTAAAAGTGTAAATAAATTGCCATTGTAAAGATTAAGGGGAGGTAGTCAGGTAAAAAAAATTGATTTTGGAAATTCAATATCATCCAAATCCTATTTCATATAAAAATGCCCAATGCACTATATTGTTGGTGCTCGATGAAAGGATTTTTTACTGTTGTCTGACTTGCATATGATTTTAAATATTATCTTAAGCAAAGTTATTAGGTTTTTCATTCTGCGCATGATTCAGATCAAACTACCCGGCAGATTAGTATGGTTGACGTCTCATTTTCTTCTTCATGAAAAGATACACCGGCTAAATGAAGCAAATGTTAATAAAAGGTAATATTTTTTAAGTGACACAATTATTAATAAATAAATTTTATGCTATTTTCTAAAGCAGTGATTAACTTTGCTTTCAGAATGAAAAAAAAATAGTTTGTTCCATTTAGACGGTGTATCTTTTCATGAAGAAGAAAATGAGACGTCAACCATTCCAATCTGCCTAGTAGTTTGATCTGAATCATGCACAGAATGGAAAACCTAAGAACTTTGCTTAAGATAATATTGAAAAGCATATGCAAGTCAGACGACAGTAAAAAATCCTTTCATCGAGCACCAACAATATAGTGCATTGAGCATTTTTATATGCAATAGGATTTGGATGATATTGAATTTTCAAAATCAATTTTTTTGACCTGACTCCCTCCCCTGAAATAAAATCTCGCATTTTGCATCTTATTTGAGAACAATTCATCTATCGATTTTCATATAAAAATATGCAGAGTGGAATTGCAAATCATTGTATGTAACCCAAAATAAAATCTTTTGCGTTTAAGGGGCCAATATCACTTTTTTTTGTATAACTTCATTAGCTAACCATGTGAGATATGCGTGAATGAATATCAATGATTCTGCCAAGTATTTATGCTGATTAAATATAGCACACGATAGTTTATTTTACAGATGCAGGAAGTTAATCTTCACTACAGAACAGCTCAACTTCCGAGACTCTAGTCGTTCAGAAATGCCTCAAAGTTGGCGCAAAGTCGGATAGAGCTGGATTAGCGAGTTTTCAGCTCTTCCGTTGGCTTGGCGTACTCTTCGCTCATTGCACTCACAACCCGAACGAGTTACCTAATCGTCGGCGTTAATTAACGCCCGGCTGGCTGCGTAAATAAACTCGAAGACGTGAGGCGGTTACTCACCTTGCGTGTACCGGCAATCTCTTACTCGAGCGAAAAGAGACTATCGCAACAACAAACGCACCTTCCCATTATGCAATGTTGCGAGAATCACGAAAGTTACACGATGAAATTTCGGAACTTTTCACTCTGCTCCTTTCTTGCTCCGCATGACTTGTTACTTGGCGCTACTACCTATTTCAACCTTTTGTTATGGAACTTCATCACTTTCATAAAATTAGGTTAGATATGGGCTTTAAAAAGAAACTATGCACGTAATAAGTATCTTAAGGTAAGCTTATACCATTAGAAAATTAAAAGATTAGCGTTTGCCATGAAAGTATGTTGTTCAGCACGATAAAACACGTTTTACATCACAATTTCAGAATTATTTACCGCCCAGTTACAGAGATATAAGCTTCCAAAGTTGCTATGTTTTACATAGGGGAATATACAAAAAGCATTGAAAATCGCGATTCTTGAGACTTTTCTATCATGCAAATTAAATATTCGGAGATAAAAAATTGATGTTCTTGTAAAATGATGTATGCTAAATATTTCTGTGTAAGAAAAAAGTCGTCTGCCCGTGTAATAAAAATGATATTAATGTTTCAAGCGAGTTAAAATTGGTATAGTGACGGTTTTCGTCAAGCGAACGACAACAGCGCGCCAACCAAGTCAACCTAACCTTACATTATTTTTATTGCTAAATGTTGAAGTTATTATTAGGAAGACATTGTTGTCGAAATATACAAACGTTATTATTGAAACGACGAATAATTATACAAAGAAATTGGACGGTGAACACAAAATTATTGCCATTTGATGAGAATATTGGCAAAAGAAAAACGGCATTTTCAAACAGCTTTGAACAGTTCTTTGCAGTGAGGGCAACAACACCAACGTGTTTCACTCGTGATTAAAATGTTAATTCAATATATTCTCTTTTCATGCGTAATGATTTATTATTGCAAGAAATTATTTGTTATATTCATTATTGACATTTATTAACGGTTAAACACCAATTTTTCATTCTCTGTCTTGTTTATATCAAAGTTATTTTTTTACTATACGAAGTTGGTACCTGCGATCAAGACACTTAATTATCAATTGATTTCGCATAAAGTGAATCAATATATTGATATTGCAACATATTTCTGTAAATTTAAGCGTGCGTCGATTCCAATGATACCAAATATGTGCTTTTTTATGCTGATATACATTTTTTTCTTTCGAGACCGTGATTTGACTCAACAGCTACCTTAATATTTTAACCGGTATATGATTTTGTATTCCACGCCTTTTCGACTTTCACATGGACAAAACACGGAAAAAAAAGATTAGTTGCCATAACCAAGAAATGAGTTGACACAACCAATCGATTATTCTATTTATCTTACAACTCAAATGGTAATACCAACGACTCGAATGGTAATACCGACGATTCGAATGATAATACCGACGATTCGAATGGTAGTCCCAACGATTGGATTAGTTAACCTAACTAATTTCGCGAGAACTAATCGTGAATAGTTGAGGTTACTATTCGATATGGTTGAGGCAACTAATTTTTTAGACATTGTGTACAGCAAACCGAAAACGTAGTTGCCATAACCAAACATTTCTTTCCGTGAATAACAGGCAGTTTTTGTTAATGCAAACAACCGACTGAACTATTTATTACATTTTAATAGTACGATATTAATGGTGGAATCATTTTTTTTTACGTTGAATAAATATATTTTTTAGGCTTCTAAGTTTTCAATAAAAGGTCAAATTAAGAGCGAAAAAAAGTGAGGGATGCTGTCGGTAATTATAATTGTATACAATTTTCACGGTAATTGTCTTAAACATATGAGAAAAAATACTTGAAAGAATGAAAAATATATGGATGACCATCATTTTCTATTTTTGTTCACAATTTTTCGTAAAATTTTATGAGATTTAAAAAAAATTGTATCAAAGCTTAAGAACCTTTTTATAATATGTCTGAATTATTATTACAAAATAATAATTAAAATACTGTATGTATTTCAAAAAGTTGTGAGAAGCTTTCAATTCTATAGCAAATACATTGCAAATTCTATAGCCAACACATTTTTTTTCAAGTAAAATAAATATGGTATTATTTTGGCTGCTAAGTTTTCAATAAAAGGTGAAATTAAGAGCGAAAAAAGTGAGGGATGCAGTCGGTAATTATAATGGCATAAAATTTCACGATAATTATCTTAAAAATATCAGGACAAATACCTAAAACAATGAAAAATAAATGTCTGACCATCATTATCTATTTTTGTTCACAATTTTTCATAAAATTTTATAAGGATTTCTTTTTATCGTACCAAAGCTAAAAAACCTTTTTATAATCTGTCCGAATTATTATTACAAAATAATAATTAAAATATTGTATGTATTTCAAAAAGTTGTGAGAAGCTTACAATTCTATAGCAAATACATTGCAAATTCTATAGCCAACACATTTTTTTTTCAAGTAAAATAAATATGGTATTATTTTGGCTGCTAAGTTTTCAATAAAAGGTAAAATTAAGAGCGACAAAAAGTAAGGGATGCAGTCGGTAATTATAATGGCATAAAATTTCACGATAATTGTCTTAAAAATATGAGAACAAATGCCTAAAACAATGAAAAATAAATAGATGCCCATCATTTTCTATTTTTGCTCACAATTATTCGTAAAATTTTATGAAGATTTTTTTTATCGTACCAAAGCTAAAGAACCTTTTTATAATCTGTCTGAATTATTATTACAAAATAATAATTAGAATATTGTATGTATTTCAAAAAGTTGTGGGAAGCTTACAATTCTATAGCAAATACATTGCAAATTCTATAGCCAACCCATTTTTTTCAAGTAGAATAAATATGGTATTCTTTTGGCTGCTAAATTTTCAATAAAAGGTAAAATTAAGACCGAAAAAAAGTAAGGGATGCAGTCGGTAATTATAATGGCATAAAATTTCACGATAATTGTCTTAAAAATATGAGAACAAATGCCTAAAACAATGAAAAATAAATAGATGCCCATCATTTTCTATTTTTGCTCACAATTATTCGTAAAATTTTATGATGATTTTTTTTATCGTACCAAAGCTAAAGAACCTTTTTATAATCTGTCTGAATTATTATTACAAAATAATAATTAGAATATTGTATGAATTTCAAAAAATTGTGGGAGGCTTATAATTCTATAGCAAATAAATTGTTCCACATGTCGTATAAAAAAGAAGTAAAAGACAAGAGACAAAATTTTGGTGACTTGGCAAACGGTTATTGGGGTAGTCTCTGACTGTGGGTATCCATACGTAACAGCGGCTTACGCCATAAACCCGAACGACCCCCAATAATGTCTCGTTGCGTTCTGAGCTATTGTGAATCTCGTACGATGCTGAATTGCACATTCGATATATGTACCAGCTCGTCTTCCTGATACTACGATTTTGTGCGGGGTCGTAGCGCAAGTTGGTGGCACTTACTGCTGTCTTGCAATTGTAGAACACAGAAGAAGAGCGAAAACATGAAGAGACGGAGATTGTATAAAAATATCGCTGTTGGCTCGAATCCAAGGACCAGCATTTTCTACGTCAACGTAAACATTGGAAATCCGTTTGGTCGGATCAGCCAACAACCAACACGGTGAAGGTTGACGTCAAAAGAATGTTTATAGGCAATAGAAACTTTCAAAATTATAGAACTACAGAATCCCCTTCGAATGACGTTAAATCTCCCCTAAAAATTCTAATATATGGCAAAACAAATAATCTCGTCTAAAATATGAATATTTTTTCAAATCATAATTTTTTGGGATTTTCGTTTTCCGCACAAAAAGTTAAGCCTTTTAACAGTGACAGCGATAATAAAAATGGATGTGATGTTAGGTTAGAAATTATTATATATAAAAGATAAAAAATTAAATTATTAAATGAATTCACGTTGTGAAGTAAAATTTTGTACAATACTCGTTGGAAAAAATTGTTCCGCACTTGTATCGTTATATACTAATTTAACTTATTACTGCACCATTTTTTAAGTTAATTTGTAAAGTCATTTTCAATTTATGAATGTAAATGGGATCGAAAAATATTTTCAATGCAATTTTTTTCGAATATTGCCGATCCCTATCCATATGATTATTTCAACCTTCGTAAATGGGATATTTTCGTAGACTATATATCAAAGACTTCGCGCTCCATCGTTTTCGATCGTGAACACAGAAATTCATAGTTTATTTTCCGCTAAAACGATAATAAGCGTTCGGTCAATACCGAGACAAGATTTCATAGCATTTCATCTTCCTCACGAGTGGGGGTCAAAATAGCGAATGACCAAAATAGCGAATGGCTAAAATAGCGAATTTCAAAATAACGAACGTCTAAATATAGAATCGCCATAATTATGAAATTTGATATTTTAGCCATTCGCTATTTTGGACATTCACCATTTTGATTGCATTTTAATAAGAGTGGGGGTCGAAATAGCGAATGATCAAAATAGCGAATGGCTAAAATAGCCAATTTTATAATGATGGCCATTCTATATTTAGACGTTCCATATTTTGAAATTCGCTATTTTAGTCATTCACTATTTTGGTCATTCGCTATTTTGACCCCCACCCTTCCTCACGTATATTTTAGACAACCCACGGAAAGAAATTTCTGTGTCATGACAATATAAAACGGTGGCAACAAAAATCGTTTTGTTAGGCTAACAAAATTGATTTGTCAGCCAAACAAAAGATTTTCCAGCCTAACGTAACGATTTTTGTTATCTTCGTTTATGTTGTCACAACATACACGGAAAAAAAAGATTAGTTGCCATAACCAAGAAATGAGTTGACACAACCAATCGATTATTCTATTTTCCTTACAACTCAAATGGTAATACCAACGATTCGAATGGTAATACCGACGATTCCAATGGTAATACCGACGATTCGAATGGTAATACCGACGATTCGAATGGTAGTCCCAACGATTGGATTAGTTAACCTAACTAATCTCGCGAGAACTAATCGTGAATAGTTGAGATTACAATTCGATATCGTTGAGGCAACTAATTTTTTAGACATTGTGTACAGCAAATCGAAAACGTAGTTGTCACAACCAAACATTTCTTTCCGTGCAGAAATTTCTCTCCGTGCTATTCATCAGACGATAAAAAAGAAGTCACGAGTATAGTTGCAAAACTTACTATCAGGGCGAACACGAAGGAAATTAGCGTCGATCTCATGCAAACACGAAAAATTTCGTTGATCCATAGTGTGTCTGTGTTGTTGGTGAGAAGATGATGATCCACTCATCATAGGCAGTGTTGACCCTTTCCTTAATAACGGCGCTGTTGACGAAAGACACGATTTTTTTTTCTCCTTTGTAATTATTAAGCGAATGATCGATTTTGAAATCTTTTGATGAGCTTGAAGCAAAGCAGCTTAGCGAAGGTTTATGATTGAAGCTCTGATGCTGTGACGTCGATAAAAGATGACAAGGATTATTTTTTTTTATAATATGAAAATGAATTGTCTCTCAGAAATTAATGAGTTAATGAATAAATGAGAAAAACATCTCCTGGCCATTTTCATTATCACGCTCTGGTTATTGCTAAGGTTATCCCATAGATGATTTACGGAAAATACTTTTTACGCTCGTATTTTTTATTCTATATTTTGGAACGTTTATTTCTCAATCTCGTATTGTGAAAAAAATGAAGTATCAATTATTATTGGTAGAGAATATATTGCAGATCATTTTGTCCCAAGTGTTACAATTACCCTATTGGCCCTACAAGTACTGCAAGTTTTTATACGCAAACTGGTATACTAAATCTGATATACAAGTGCGATGTAAAATTTTCTCATTTATACACTAGTATTAGGGGAGATGGGGGCAAAACGGGCCGCTTCATTCAAAATCGCGATTGGAGACAAAACGGGCACCGTCTCAACTTTCGTAAAAACGATTTGTCTCCGTTTTTTACATTCCTTAGATAGGCAAAGTGCGGAAAATGCGTCAAATTGGTGATGAAAAAAAATTGATAATCTTCATCAGATCAGATTTTTTTTAACCATCCGTTCAGAACTTTTTTTCGATACTTTTTTGGGCAAAGAAAAAAAATATAGTCAAATGAATTTTTCAAAAATTTTATAATCAAATTAATTCTTTGAAAAAAAAGTCAGTATATCATAAAGAAATCAATTAGAACGACATTCTGATTTTATGATTTGGTGCCAATTTTGACCCCGATACTTATATTTAGCCGAGATGCCTGTTTTGCCTCCCTGCCTGTTTTATTGACATCACCAATTATTTTCCGAAATTTTCAAGTAAGAAATGTCAGGAAATTGAAAAAAGTCGTGTTCGAAAAAGTTGAAACGATGCCCGTTTTGCCCCCAATTGTCATTTTCAGTCGCGATGCCCGTTTTGCCCCCATCTCCCCTACATGAAAAAAAATTTGCTCTGATGCTGTGACGTCGATAAAAGATGATAAGGATTTTTTTTCTCTTATAATCTGAAAATGAATTGTCTCTCACAAATGAATGAGTTAATGAATAAAAGAGAAAAACATCTCCTGGCCCTTTTCATTATCACGCTCTGATTATTGCTAAGGTTATCCCATAGATGATTTACGGAAAATACTTTTTACGCTCGTATTTTTTATTCTATATTTTGGAACGTTTATTTCTCAATCTCGTATTGTGAAAAAAATGAAGTATCAATTATTATTGGTAGAGAATATATTGCAGATCATTTTGTCCCAAGTGTTACAATTACCCTATTGGCCCTACAAGTACTACAAATTTTTAAACACAAACTGGCGTACTAAATCTGATATACAAGTGTGATGTAAAATTCTCTCATTTATACACTAGTATTAGGGGATATGGGGGAAAAACGGGCCGCTCCATTCAAAATCGGGATTAGGGACAAAACGGGCACCGTCTCAACTTTCGTAAAAACGATATGTCTCAGTTTTTTACGTTCCTTAGATAGGGAAAGTGCGGAAAATACGTCAAATTGGTGATGAAAAAAAATTGATAATCTTCATCAGATCAGAATTTTTTTAACCATTCGTTCAGAACTTTTTTTCGATACTTTGTTGGGCAAAGAAAAAAAATATAGTCAAATGAATTTTTCAAAAATTTTATAATCAAATTAATTCTTTGAAAAAAAAGTCAGTATATCATAAAGAAATCAATTAGAACGAAATTCTCATTTTATGATTTGGTGCCAATTTTGACCCCGATACTTATATTTAGCCGAGATGCCTGTTTTGCCTCCCTGCCTGTTTTATTGACATCACCTATTATTTTCCGAAATTTTCAAGTAAGAAATGTCAGGAAATTGAAAAAAGTCGTGTTCGAAAAAGTTGAAACGATGCCCGTTTTGCCCCCAATTGTCATTTTCAGTCGCGATGCCCGTTTTGCCCCCATCTCCCCTAAATGAAAAAAAATTTGCTCTGATGCGGTGACGTCGATAAAAGATGACAAGGATTTTTTTTTCTCTTATAATCTGAAAATGAATTGTCTCTCACAAATGAATGAGTTAATGAATAAATGAGAAAAACATCTCCTGGCCCTTTTCATTATCACGCTCTGGTTATTGATAAGGTTATCCCACAGACGAATTACGGAAACGGGTCACTGAGCCCTACAAGCAGAGATACAATATTCAGCTGCATAGCAGCGGGATGTTGTACCGGAGGTACGTGGGTGTCCATTCATTAATCTCCCCAGCGACTTCACAGCGGCCTTGCTGACTTGTCAGCCTTAGGATATAACTCAGAACAGGGTCTATGAATTTGATTAAATATTTACAAGTTGCCAACGCAATTTTCTTTCATTCATAAAATCACTTCACGTCGAAAAAAAATTAACTAGTACATCATAAACTTTGTTTAAATGTTTAAAAAATTCATGTTAATTTTTTAAATATTTTGGTAGAAAGATGTATTGAATTTATATTGAATACTGTTAATTATATATTCTCAGATGAATAGTTTTGGAAAATGCTTCAAAATTATAAATAATTGTTATATCAAATAAATTGTTTTTATTTATGGTATTAATAAACAAATAGAATCAGTTTGAAAGTAATGGACTGGTTACTTTTTTATACCGTGTATATTTATACCGTAAAAAACTCAGGTTAATTTTTTAAACCTTTTGGTAGAAAAATGTATTGAATTTATATTGAATACTGTTAACTATAAATGAGAATTCATAAAACTATATATAAACTATAAATGAGAATTTTTTTTTGGCGACTTACTACAAAGACAACGAAGTTACCTTGTACAAGATTTACTCCAGATTTACAGACTAACTTGTGACCGAATTCTTGCTGTTTATACACTAAGCAAAATATTTAATTACCTCTGCAAACTTTGTTGCCAGGAAATTAATAATACTTGGATAATGTCATTTATTTATTGGACCAACCGACCTGTTGATTTGTTCATCTACTGTTAGTTTTATAGTGTCAGGTATTATTCTCAGTATTTTTCTGGATTTGCTATAGGAATTATTGGCAAAACACATTTTGTCGGTGTAATAAAACCATTTTTCTCTGCGAAACCTGTATTATTTATTTTGTTGTGTTACTTTACGACGTTTTACCAATAAATGCACTCCAATGGAAATCGCGTCGTCCCACTACCTATTCAATTTGTTTCTTCCTACTCTTTGGGCTACCCACCGAGTCGGCGAATCCCATCTTGACTTTTGTCTCGACTCGAATGAGGCAAGAAAACACAACGGAAAGACGAGATATAGCACGTAACCGGAAACGGACATGTAACACGAACTCGCCTTCGTGGTAAGCTGCCCCTTAAGGAGAAATGATTTTATACCTCATTCGCGATAGTTGAGCTTGTTACTAGTCTGACAAGTGTAACTTCTTATATTATAAAGCAAACGGTACTTCGGAAAATGGTCGTTTATAAAAGAAAATTATGTACAGCTATATACATAGACGGTATATCCGTTGGGAGATGCTTTTTCAATATGAACTTGCAAGTAGTTGTAGGTGCAACACTTGGATGCTCAAAGAATCGTGAGAGGCGAGCAGACAGTGACTCATGCCTCATCGACGAGTGGGAGGAGTAACAAAACTACACTAACGGACAACCGATAACACTTATTTGTATATTATGTCGCTGCACTTAGGGGAGATGGGGGCAAAACGGGCAGCTCCATTAAAAATCGGGATTGGAGGCAAAACGGTCACCGTCTCAACTTTCGTAAAAACGATTTGTCTCAGTTTTTTTACATTCCTTAGATAGGGAAAGTGCGGAAAATACGTCAAATTGGTGATAAAAAAAAATTGATAATCTTCATCAGATCAGAATTTTTTTAACCATCCGTTCAGAACTTTTTTTCGATACTTTGTTGAGCAAAGAAAAAAAATATAGTCAAATGAATTTTTCAAAAATTTTATAATCAAATTAGTTCTTTGAAAAAAAAAGTCCGTATATCATAAAGAAATCAATTAGAACGATATTCTCATTTTATGATTTGGTGCCAATTTTGACCCCCATACTTATATTTAGCCGAGATGCCTGTTTTGCCTCCCTGCCTGTTTTATTGACATCACCAATTATTTTCCAAAATTTTCAAGTAAGAAATGTCGGGAAATTGAAAAAAGTCGTATTCGAAAAAATTGAAACGATGCCCGTTTTGCCCACAATTGTTATTTTCAGTCGTGATGCCCGTTTTGCTCCCCTGCCCGTTTTGCCCCCATCTCCCCTACTTCTATCCAGAGTTGTAAATCCACATTAATTCATGAAATTTAGTTTACAGTACAATTTGTTTTGTAATTATGATTTCATAATAATAATATGTAGTGATTATAAAATAGAGTGTAAACATTTGCATAGCTGAAAAAAATACTAATTTTCGCTTTAATATTGCAAGAAATAGTGGAAAAAATGGAAGAAATAAGTAATGCATTACTTTCTTAGTGCATTACTTATTTTTTTCCATTATTTTAAAAGGATTACCGTGAATTTTTATTGAAATATAATCATTTTTGCAGCCATTCCAAAGTTTAATCATCGTATTACAATCGCTACATGTTATTATTATAAAATCATAATTATAGAGCTGATCGTATCATCATCATTATTTCTATAAGTATTAGGCATTTACAACTCTGCTTCTATCCAGTGAAAGTTTTACGCGTTATCTCATTAATCAATAAGAAAAAGAAAAATATCGATTATTTTTAAAAACTAATTTCAGAAAATAAGTGATATCACATGACATTTTTATTTTAAAATATATGTGCTGACAGTTCGAAAAAAAAAATCTACCTAATTTGCGTCACCTACAATATTTTTTATTGTTTTTACACTCTATACACTTTCATAAAAAAAAAACAGACAAAATATTCTTAAATAATTGTCAGTTATACAAAAGATAATTTTCTTTCAATACGTGTAAAGCAATTGAGGGTAGAATTAAAATTGTGGAAATATCATAGATTTGAAGGTCGATTTTTTAAAAAATTGTGAATAAATTATAAGTATGATGAATTTTAGAAGTAAAAAGCTAATCTTAAGAAAAAGACATTTTCTTCACTATAGCGCAGATGAGTTGTAGCTATAACTATCATATATATATCTGCTATTCCTTCGCATCTGTTGACTGAAGTGAACTCGTCCATTCGCGGCCAAAACAAGCCGTAGTTTTTATGCAAGCAAAATTCAGACGCAAAAAAAGAACACGAATAAAGATCCTGCTCTACAAAAAAAAAAGAAAAAAAGAGGAAGAAACAAAAAGAAGTGTCGCGGTTCGTTTAGCTTGAGGGGTTTAAGAATTTTCGCATGACAAGCGAGCCGGTTTGTAGTATCATCAGAGGACTTGACGCGGGCATTTGTCCCTTTTGTCTCCGCGTAGTTATTTTTGCGCTGACATACCGATTGCCCCTCGACTTATGCTCGGCGAATTCTTTTGACGTTGTAAAAACATGGCAGAGTAATTGATTATATTTTTAGACGCCCGTCTGTTGAGTTTCATATGTTTTGAATATTTTTATAAGACACCAAGTGAGATATTTGTTCTTTGTTGTCTCAGCTTGACTCTTACTTTTCATTTCTTTTAATCTGTCATTCGAAAATACATTTTTTACATCTTCTGTCTTCAAGATTTGTAAGTTAGATGTCAATATATTTTGTCTTAAACGTCTCATAAGATTAATAATCATCATTGACTATTAGTTGTCATTTATGTCATTTATGACTATTCGTTGTCATTAATGACAACGAACAAAAATATGAAACATATTGCATTACAAATTTAAGTGAAAAACAGCATTTTTTTATATGTGTGATTTTTTTTCAGACTTACTACTCCATCGAAGTTATATGAATTACAAAAAAAAAATATACATTTCCTAAATGGATGGATTAAAAAATCTGAAAAGATTCACAAAGAGTGCTTTTAAGTGGTACTAAAATGTGGCCAATTATGGGATAGATCGAAGAGGGTCGAAAAAAAAGTGGCTGAACTGACAGAGAATGTCTCATAATTGTATAAATGTTTGTAAAGATGTAAATACTGTCAATAAATACGTTTACTACACGGAAAAAAGGCTTGGTTGGAACAACCAAGTTCTATGGTTATATATGCGCAAGACGATTAATTGGTTAGACCAACCAAGTAATTTGTTAGGATGCCAATTTCTTGGTTGGTGTAACCAAGTCACTTGGTTGGTCTAACCAAGTCACTTGGTTAGCTTACCAAGTCACTAGTCAAGCTAACCAAGTGACTTGGTTAGTCCAACCAAGAAATTGGTACACTGAGAGAAAATTATGGTGTTAATAACTATAGAGTGACAACTATTAATTTTTAGTACGTACAACCAATTTTTTAATAGTTGCCACAACTATCAAATAGTTACTATACACGGAAAAAAAAGGCTTGGTTGGAACAACCAAGTGCCTTGGTTATATATGCGCCAGACAATTAATTGGTTAGACCAACCAAGTTATTTGTTAGGCTACCAATTTCTTGGTTGGACTAACCAAGTCACTTGGTAAGCTAACCAAGTCACTTGTTTATTTGTTAGGCTACCAATTTCTTGGTTGGACTAACCAAGTCACTTTTTAAGCTAACCAAGTCACTTGGTAGGCTACCAATTTCTTGGTTGGACTAACCAAGTCACTTTTTAAGCTAACCAAGTCACTTGGTAGGCTACCAATTTCTTGGTTGGACTAACCAAGTCACTTTTTAAGCTAACCAAGTCACTTGGTAAGCTAACCAAGTGACTTCGTTAGACCAACCAAGAAATTGGTAGCCTAACAAATAACTTGGTTGGTCTAACCAATTAATTGTCTGGCGCATATATAACCAAGGTACTTGGTTGTTCCAACCAAGCCTTTTTTCCGTGTATAACTACAAAATAATTACCATAACTATTTTCAAAATTGGGGTAACTATGAAAATAGTTGCATGGACTAAAAATGAATAGTTGTCACTTTATAGTTGACTGTACTACTACGATTTCTCTGAGTGTAGCCTAACAAATAACTTGGTTGGTCTAACCAATTAATTGTCTGGCGCATATATAACCATAGCACTTGGTTGTTTCAACCAAACCTTTCTTTCCGTGTACTGAAAAATAACGGGTCCAAAATATCGCATTCCAGCGGGTTTGCACATCCAGTTAAATAATACAATCTACCACTCGAGTAACCAAAGCTGAGGATCAAAGGATCGCGTTTCTCAGTCCCGTATGACAATCTATCGAGCATTGTCTTCTAGTGTTACAGAGGAAAAGTGGTAGCAAGGTAGACATCTCGTGCTAACTAGTGCTCCTCGCAGTCCACGCCTTTTTAACCTCGTTGTTGTCTATCTCGTCATCACTGAAAATTATGAAACCCGAGCTCAATGATGTTAACGGTATTAATTAACCGCAATTAAATGACACTGAGGTTAAAAAATGTGTGCCCGTTTTATACACACATAGCATATCTATAGATACAGCGGAATAAAATTCAAGGTCAGCAAGAATGACAATCAGTGAAACCGGGTTGAACTTTTTGCCGACCTGACCTATCGTATTTCGTATCCGGACGCGAATTATAGCTTTCATTGTCTCGATTTATATTATCGCCACTTTGGACAGCTTTATATATTGTCTTTGGTCAATTAACCTTTAAAATGAGTTACGATAATTGGGAACGCGAATGATTTATTTTCGGCTGGAGAAATTGTAAATGAACGTTATGAGAGTTGTACAATTTATGTACGACTGACGTATGATATTAACTGATAAATTGATATATAATTATCGAGTAGTTGGGGCGTAAAACATTTTGCACTGAGCTTTTGTAGGATTCTTTTGAAAGACTTTGTTACAGTCCGACAAGTTATGCGCATTGTAATGTGCGGATGCGACTCTGCGGCATCGCTTGTGGAATTCATTGCTACCTTCGTACAGAGAATGCAACGATCCTGATTGCATGACCTAGCTAGCGCTAATTACGACACTCCTACTGAACACTTAATGACGTGACGTTAGAATTAAATAGATTTCAAAGTGGCTAATTAAGTCGCTCGATTCACGACCGTTTGTGTGGCTCTAGGTGTTTATGATCACGGAGGAATGCATAATTTTAACGAATGTTCTACATGTTTACTGTTTCGGCACGTTTCGTTGCTGAGAATTAAAAATTATCTGTTCAATTCCCCTATTTTATCGTTTCTATCCGAAAGACGGAATATGTCTTATTAAAAAGGAAATTGTCGGTACCATTGGAAGTAAAATATGATCTAAGTATTTCCTCACTCACTCTCTCTCTTAACCCAGAAAAATAGTTCGAGTGGGTTTATTTAAATCAAACATGGGATTTATGTAAAATAAATGTTATTTATTATTATGCAATAAATTCTATTTGTTCGAAATAAAATCCTATTAGGTCAGCCATTAAATAAATTTCTTCTCCAAATCCTAGCGAAATAGCTTTTTATTTTAATCCAGTAGAATTTATTGCATACAAAAAATGGTATTAATTTATAATAATATTTGTTTATTTCACACGAAATTTCATTTATTTGAAATAAATCCCATATTTGAGTTAAATAAAATCCTATTAGGCCAGCCATTAAATAAATTTCTTCTCCAAATGTTAGCGAAATAGCATTTTATTTTGATCCAGTAGAATTTATTGCATACAAATAAATGGTATTAATTTTTAAAAAATTTGTTTATTTCACACAAAATTCCATTTATTTGAAATAAATCCCATATTTGAGTTAAATAAAATCCGATTAGGCCAACCATTAAATAAATTTCTTCTCCAAATGATAGCGAAATAGCATTTTATTTTAATCCAGTAGAATTTATTGCATACAAATAAATGGTATTAATTTTTAATAAAATATGTTTATTTCACACAAAATTCCATTTATTTGAAATAAATCCCATATTTGAGTTAAATAAAATCCTATTAGGCCAGCCATTAAATAAATTTCTTCTCCAAATGTTAGCGAAATAGCATTTTATTTTGATCCAGTAGAATTTATTGCATACAAATAAATGATATTAATTTTTAATAAAATTTGTTTATTTCACACAAAATTCCATTTATTTGAAATAAATCCCATATTTGAGTTAAATAAAATCCTATTAGGCCAGCCATTAAATAAATTTCTTCTCCAAATGCTAGCGAAATAGCATTTTATTTTGATCCAGTAGAATTTATTGCATACAAATAAATGGTATTAATTTTTAATAATATTTGTTTATTTCACACAAAATTCCATTTATTTGAAATAAATCCCATATTTGAGTTAAATAAAATCCTATTAGGCCAGCCATTAAATAAATTTCTTCTCCAAATGCTAGCGAAATAGCATTTTATTTTAATCCAGTAGAATTTATTGCATACAAATAAATGATATTAATTTTTAATAAAATTTGTTTATTTCACATAAAATTCCATTTATTTGAAATAAATCCCATATTTGAGTTAAATAAAATCCTATTAGGCCAGCCATTAAATAAATTTCTTCTCCAAATGTTAGCGAAATAGCATTTTATTTTGATCCAGTATAATTTATTGCATACAAATAAATGTTATTAATTTATAATAATATTTGTTTATTTCACACAAAATTTATTTGAAATAAATCCCATATTTGAGTTAAAGAAAATCCTATTAGGCCAGCCATTAAATAAATTTCTTCTCCAAATGCTAGCGAAATAGCATTTTATTTTAATCCAGTAGAATTTATTGCATACAAATAAATGATATTAATTTTTAATAAAATTTGTTTATTTCACAAAATTTCATTTATTTGAAATAAATCCCATATTTGAGTTAAATAAAATCCTATTAGGCCAGCCATTAAATAAATTTCTTCTCCAAATCCTAGCGAAATAGCATTTTATTTTGATCCAGTAGAATTTATTGCATACAAATAAATGGTATTAATTTATAATAATATTTGTTTATTTCACACAAAATTTCATTTATTTGAAATAAATTCCATATTTGAGTTAAATAAAATCCTATTAGGCCAGCCATTAAATAAATTTCTTCTCCAAATGCTAGCGAAATAGCATTTTATTTTAATCCAGTAGAATTTATTGCATACAAATAAATGGTATTAATTTTTAATAATATTTGTTTATTTCACACAAAATTCCATTTATTTGAAATAAATTCCATATTTGAGTTAAATAAAATCCTATTAGGCCAGCCATTAAATAAAATTCTTCTCCAAATGCTAACGAAATAGCATTTTATTTTAATCAAGTAGAATTTATTGCATACAAATAAATGGTATTAATTTTTAATAAAATTTATTTATTTCACACAAAATTAGATTTATTTGAAATAAATTCCATATTTGAATTAAATAAATCCATGAAACCGATTTCTCTGGGTGTATTTCCCACTTTCAAAAGGTTTCCTTGTTTCTTTACCCAGAAGCTAAAATTAATCATCTTTGTCATTAAAATGGCTGTGAGACTGAAAAGTGATGACGAAGCAATATGCAAGTTTTACTTTGCATTATTTCTTTATAATTGCAGTGACAATGAAAAAAATATATTGTGCTTAAAATTAGATGGACCAGCATTTAACAGTCGAGACTTAATAGTAATCGGACCAATCATCATTTTGCTGAGTGGTTGCATTAATACGGGTTTCCCGTTGTACGTTAAGTGATGCAATAAAATGATAAAATGCGGATAAGCGATATTTGCTGCATTTGGTAATTTGCAATTGGATTTAATGTTATGATATCACTCGTCATTGATAGGTAATTGAGATAAAGGCGTTGCTGGGAAAAAGGTGTGACTTTTGCAGTTTATGACATTACAGTTATTACTCACAACCACTATCACTGTTCGAAGTGTCTTCGTCGATGTTAAATTCAAACCGATTCTTCTTCTTTCGTCTCACTATGGAGTTCCACACTCTTTTGTGGCGCTGCATTTTTTTTAAATTCTCACACTCGCACTTGAGTCCTTCGTTACAAGGTATTAATTACCTGCTTGCCGTGTAATCCAACGCTAATTGCGACACTCAATGTGTCTCTCGTATTAAAGACACAATAGCAACAGTTTCTACTCTTTTCTTCCTTTATTTATTTTTTTTAATTCTTCAAAAATTAATAAAAAATAAATTAAATGAAACTTTCAATTCCCATTAAATGACGTCACAAAATTATATTTTTCAGGGTTGATGAAAAGTTGCATTCTGTTGCTTGATACGATTCTACTTTTATTTATAGGCTTGCAATTAAAACAAGTTTTTAATAATCCACATTCTAAAAATGAACTTTTTTCATTTTCATAACTATTTAATTAACGAAAAGTAGTGAAACTTGTCATTCACAACTTCCTCATAGTTGAATATTTTCTCAAGACAAAATTTGCATTTAAAAAAAAATGATAGAACTTATAATTGTCGTGTACACGTTTGAATAGCACTAGGAATAAAAATTCCCGTGATTACAGCTAAATGATCCGACAAGTCAAGTTTTCCATCACGCACATCAACATTTGCACACAGTAGGTATCGTTGTTTATTTGCACTTTCGCGAAAACGTGGAACGTCGATTATAAACAAGAATCTTGATGAAACGTCGAAGACGAATCCCGGACACACTGTTATTAAAACGGTACATCAACCAACGAGACTTCTTGTTTCATTTCACAGCAGTAAACCCGTTGGATCAGCGCATATCACGTAAACTGCAAATAGATACGAAAAACGACACTGAATCAATTTTTAGTTGCGGATCGTTTGCTTCGATACGTTCTAGTTCAAACGATATCAATATTTCCAACCAACTTTGCGGTAGAACTGGACGAAGATACTTTTTGCCTTTCTTATCGAATCACTGAAAAGCTCCGCGAATCACACAGCAGTGTTAAATTAACCGTTTGACACTCACGCAATCTCAAATCATCCAGAACTTGGAGATTTATCGAAAAATTAACATTAAACGTTCACTGGAAACGGAGAGAAGTGTCGACAACATGAATACACTTCTATCGTCGTTCTGGTTTCTCGTTTTACTTGTCGTGGCATCAACGAGCGACGGACGATGAGAGCTTATCGCATCCGGGAGACTGCGGATGACGACGTCGACGAGAACGAAGAGGCATCGACTGGTCGTGGAATGACAGCAAATCAAAATAAATATAAAAAAAGAAAAAAAAACGTAGCTAAACAAAATAGGCAACGGGTTTGATCTATTTTGGCAAAGTCAACAGATTGATAAGGAAATTATACATTGATAAGAATTCGCACGTTGCAGAAATATATAGACTCACTAGATATACGACTTTTGTGGAATGGAAATAAAAAAAAGGCGGGACGGATTTAATCGAGCAAAACCGTTCGACTTTGTGATAAGAATTATTGAGTCAATATACGCGGAAATGTGGAGCAATAGCAACGAGGAGGAAAGACGATCTAATGATGGTGGTTAAGTAGTATGATATTTTTGAACGAAGCTATTGATTTTTATTTATAAAGAAATAAGATTGGTTTATGCGTATTAAATCACTATTGATAGTCACGCAGATTTCCGAGTTGTAGGAACGAAGTCGACGCCCAGACTAACAGTAAGGTAGTCCCCGATGATTCTCAAACCGTCATCGTGATGGCCGAAGCTGGTGGAAACGAGGATGCGGTTGTCGGTTCAGATAAGCGTGCTCTTGTGTTTTTTTTTCATTTACTGTGTATACAAACACGCACGATTAACTTGATTGGGTGGTTCATGCGTGGTTTTAAATTGTCTGAGATTAGCAATGTTTTAATAGCAAAACTACTTTAAGAGGACCTAATCTGCTAAAAAAAGGCATCAGAAAATATTTTTTATTCATGATTCTATTCTTTCTAAAAATCTTACATTTAATCTTCATAAAGTTCATATCAAGTACTATAATTGTGGAAATTTTGCACAAATATATGGAACACCATACACCGAGAGAAAAGATTTCATTGACGCCAAAGAAATGGGTGGATTGATTTTTTTTTCATTCATTTCAACGAAATATTTCTTTGATTTCAATGAAATAGTGCATTTGAATTTCAAAAAGAACATTTCATTGCCTGTAAATAAAGATTTACTTAGTGAGTATATAATAAAGAAATAGTTTTATTGTTTTGAAGCGACGTTTTCATTGGTTCAAAGAAACGTTTTCATTGATCTCTTTCTCTCGCACCTAACCTCACTTTTTTGTTTTCCGGTTCTTCCGAACAAACGGCTTCGAGTTTCGAGGAGCCAAGAGCTTAGCCTATTTCTGCCGCACTTCCTTACATACTCACAAAATTTGAGCTTTATCTGTCGCGTACTTCAGGAAAAAATAGGTTTCGAAATTTTGAGCTGGTAAGGAGAAGGTTTCATTGAATCAGAGACGATATCTTTGAAATCAATAAAAAAAGTTCATTGGTTTAAAGAAATGTTTCTTCGAAACAATGTCACTACTTTTCATTGAGTTGGAGATCATTCGAAGAAAAGATAGTATCGAAATTCAAGTATTTCATTTCATTGGCAGAAATTTCCGTGAATCAATGAAACTTTTTCTCTCGGTGTATGTTTGTACACCATAAACGGCAATAGTGGAAATAGTCGAAATAATGGAGTCATCATCCTCCATAACTTTCTTAATGCATTAATTATATTTTTCCATTTTTTCAATAGGACTACAGTGAAATTTTATTGAAAATTAATATTTTTTGCAGCTGTTCAAAAGTTTCCACATTGTATTACAATGCTTACGTGTTATTATTATTAAATCATAATTACAGAGCGGATTATTTCTATAATGATAAATTTCAGGCATTTACAACTATGAATACGAATTATCGTTTCGCCGAGGTTACTAAATCCTGTCACTAAATAACGAGGTTATTTCGTTGATGTTACGTTGCACGTCCGCAGAAATATCGCATTTAGCTGCACCGCCAATCCAGCGCTTCTTTCGCTGATTATAATTCAACCCGTTAATTCTATCAGGGTCTCCCATTCTCTCAACAGAGTTGATGACAGAGACACGCGAGGAAATTAATAAATGTTGATATACCGTCTGAAGTGGCGACCGAGTCATCGTATATGCCGAGACAGGTAACCAGTG
The DNA here is from genome assembly GCA_963970395.1 of Ephialtes manifestator. Classification (NCBI taxonomy): domain Eukaryota; kingdom Metazoa; phylum Arthropoda; class Insecta; order Hymenoptera; family Ichneumonidae; genus Ephialtes; species Ephialtes manifestator. The sequence goes on along the minus strand of OZ019973.1, from coordinate 33,486,240 downwards.
GCTGTTAGAGAAGCCGATAATAGCAACGCGTTGGTGATTACGTAATATTCATCATTTCAAATTGTACACATGGCTGAATGGCGTAAGCACAGGAAGTCTCGTACTGGGACTCGATTCTGTAGTTTAGATTCACATTGAAGTCTCTTCGATTTACTATTTGAGCTAAATTGTGTGATGATCACCAAACAAGTGCTTCATTCGAGGAATAGATATTTTACACAACATTTTTGTAAATTTTAATTCAAAAAATTTAATCAATTATGATAAATCGTGGATATTTATTCGGAATGCATTTTTCATTTTGTTTTCATCAAAGGGGCTAACAATTATTATTTATTACTTAATAGCTGGTAATACTTACTACTTAATAGTGGTGGCTTAATAATCCGAAAAATATCCAACAGTCGTAACATTTTTTTTTCTCATTTAAGGGGAGGGAATCAGGTAAAAAAATTGATTTTGGAAATTCGATATCATCCAAATCCTATTGCATATAAAAATACCGAACGCACTATATTGTTGGTACTCGATGAAAGGATTTTTTACTGTCGTCTGACTTGCATATGCTTTTTAATATTACCTTAAGCAAAGTTCTTAGGTTTTTCATTCTGCGCATGATTCAAATCAAACTACCAGGCAGATTGGAATGGTTGATGTCTCATTTTCTTCATCATGAAAAGATACACCGGCTAAATGGAGCAAATGTTAATAAAAGTTGATATTTTTTAAGTGACATAATTATTAATAAACAAATTTTATGCTTTTTTCTAAATCAGTGATTAACTCTGCTTTCAGAATAAAAAAAAATAGTTTGCTCTATTTAGCCGGTGTATCTTTTCATGAAGAAGAACATGAGATGTCAACCATTCCAATCTGCCTAGTAGTTTCATCTGAATCATGCACAGAATGGAAAACCCAAGAACTTTGCTTAAGATAATATTGAAAAGCATATGCAAGTCAGACGACAGTAAAAAATTCTTTCATCGAGCACCAACAATATAGTGCGTTGGGCATTTTTATATGCAATAGGATTTGGATGATATTGAATTTCCAAAATCAATTTTTTGACCTGACTCCCTCTCCTTAAATGAGTAAAGAACTTCGCCATCAAAAGGGCTAAGAATTAATAGTTGCTATTTAACATCTGCCAGTACTACCATAAAAAGTTGTATTTTAATTCCGTAAAATATCCAACATCTCATAATTTTTTTTTCAACAAATCGATTGATAACCTTTCGGCAATTTTGAAAAATAGAATCAACACATCTGAATATTCTGTAAATATTACAGAGCATTAAAAAAAAATCTTAGAAAAAAGAAAATCTGTATTTTCTGTGAGAAAATCAAAGTTATTTGGTTGATAACATTTTTTTAATAGCGTATTATGCCCGAGTTTTATCACAGGCATTTTTTTCTCTGATCTATAGTTTTTAGGACACGTCGAGTTAAAAAAAAGACAATTTCTAAAACGATGGATTTGAAAACTAGAAGAAAAAATTACAGCAAGAACTATAATAACATGTTGTTCTAAATTCTGACTAATTATGAAACATATCTCAGATTTGGACAAAAGTGTCTGACAGTTTTCTTCATATACAAGTCTTAAAAAAATATTGCATATATTCAGTTTATTGTCAAAGAGATCAACAATTAATAATTGTCACTTAATAGCTGGGTCTAATTAATTAGACCAGCTTGTTGTACAACTCGAAAGACAAAGGAACAACTCACTTGACAAAGAAAACAATGACCAGGGGTAGAGAATCAACTTAGTGCCACAGTCACTGCGAGAAACATGCACCCACGTCGTGTGGGTTCTTCGCCTCGCGTATCTTGCCAGGCTGAAAAGAGTATCGACTTACACGAGAGCAATGTTCAGGATCCGCCTCTTCTGACGCGGTCCATGCGTTCAGAGAGCGTTGGCACAGAGAATCTGACTTGCGACGATTAGGTCTTGTGTCCAACATTTTTTTTTAAAGTCAAAACGGGTGCACCACCACGTTACAGCATTCGACCCGATTGCAGGAGGTCTTGGGCATCAGGTTCCTCGTACGTGACGGAATCTCCGGTTGCTAAATTATTTTCGACTCGCTTGATGTCGTTTGGAAGTTATTTTTTACCATAAATTTAGTAAAATTTCTAAACTTTCTGACCATTCAGGTGTTTAAAACTGAAGACCACAATGAAATTTTAGAGATTCTTGATCTTGATCCTCACTTATTTTTTTCACTAACTAAGAAAATTAATAGAGACACTTGTACATGTTGTTGTTGTCCCGTTGAGTGTGATAAATAACGTTTTCTCTGGTTGCTAAATTATTTTTGACTCGCTTGATGTCGTTTGGAAGTTTTGGAAAATTTGGAAACTCTTTGATCATTCACATGTTTAAAGCTGAAGACCACAATGAAATTTTGGAGATTCTTGATCTTGACTTCCACTTTTTTTTTACTAATTAAGAAAGTGAATAGAGACACTTGCACATGTTGATGTTGTATCGTTCAGCAGGATAAACAACGTTTTCTCTGGTTGCTAAATTATTTTCGATTCGCTTGATGTCGTTTGGAAGTTATTTTTTATCCTAAATTTAGTAAAATTTGGAAACTTTCTGACCATTTACATGTTTAAAACTGAGGACCACAATAAAATTTTGAAGATCCTTGATCTTGACTCCCACTTTTTTTTTACTATTTAAGAAAATTAATAGAGACACTTGCACATGTTGATGTTGTGCCGTTCAGCAGGATAAACAACGTTTTTTCTCCTTGCTAAATTATTTTCGATTATCTTGATGTCGTTTGGAAGTTATTTTTTACCCTAAGTTTAGTAAAATTTGGAAACTTTCTGGCCATTCAGGTGTTTAAAACTGAGGACTACAATAAAATTTTGAAGATCCTTGATCTTGACTTCCACTTATTTTTTTCACTAATTAAGAAAACGAATAGAGACACTTGTACATTTTGTTTTTGTGCCGTTGAGCATGACAAACAGCGTTTTCTCTGGTTGCTAAATTATTTTCGTCTCGCTTGACATCGTTTGAAAGTTATTTTTTACCCTAAGTTTAGTAAAATTTGTTGCATATTTAAAGCTGAAGACCACAATGAAATTTTGAAGACCCTTGATCTTGACACTCACTTATATTGTTTCACTAATTAAGAAAATTCATAGAGACACTTGTACATGTTGTTGTTGTGCCGCCGAGCGTGACAAACAACATTTTCTCGTCCAATTTTCTTCGCGGCCTCTTCGACAGTTTACCAGCGGGAAAACAGATCCAGGTCTTGCGGATCCTAGTGTTCTATAAACTCGAGGAGTGGCCGGATGCTCGAGATAATTGGCTTTGCGACACAAGGCGTCTGGGTATTTCTCGAGAGATTGGCGCTTGTTGACTCGGTTGGCATTTTCGTCGAGGAAGTGAAAGCGTTACATTTACATAGGCTTTTAAAAAGCATACCAATAGGCTTTTTATACACGGAAAATGAGTTTTATTCCCCGATTTACAAAAAGGTGTAATATAATTAATTATTGCAGGTCTGGCAAACAACTAAGTTTTACGTACCAATTAATAATACATGCGACTAATGTATTTATATCTGCATAAACTTTTAATACAATTCAGTCTATACAGTAAAAATTAAATATTTCCCGCCAGTTTAAAAAAGAACAAATTGTAAAATTAACAATTTTTTCTTGTCCTTTTTATTTTTCCAAAAATTTATCTGTAAATTCGGTAACGATTTGCAAAATTTATTTACCTTTAATATTGAACACAACAAACGTTAAATAAAAAGAAAAATTTGTCAAATCAAAAAGACCGATTGATTAACGGCAAAAATCGATATTCCGATATTACAAAATTATTTTTGTTTATGTAATATAATGAAACCCTAAGAGAATCGATATTTAAAAAATAATACATTATTCACGCGAGGCAATTACCACTTGATAAAACGGAGACAGGTTGAGTTTTATATTCCAACAATAACGGGATGCATAAACTTTTAGTTAAACGCTTCACAAAAAAATTCAATCTATACGGTACAAATTTACTAAAAAAAAAAAAAAAAAATTCGACAATTTCTAGTTTAAAAAAAAAGTACAAAAATTCATTCCTTAAAATGGTTCATTTTTATTTCATTAAATATTTCCCCCCAATTTAAAAAAGAACAAAATTTAAAATTAACAATTGTTTTTTGTCATTTCTATTTTTCCAAAAATTTATCTATAATGTGGTAACGATTTGCAAAATCTTTTTACCTTTAATATTAAACACAAAAAACGTTAGATAAAAAGAAAAATTTGTCAAATCAAAAAGACCGATTGATTATCGGCAAAAATCGATATTCCGATATTACAAAATTATTTTTCTATATGTAACATATTGAAACCCTAAGAGAATCGATATTTAAAAAAATAATAGATTATTCACGCGAGACTACCGTAATTACCACTTGATAAAAGAGAGACAGGTTGAGTTTTATATTCCAACAATAGCGGGACGCAACAGGCGGACACTTGACGCTCCGACTACTTTGATTATCCTGAACAATTACCCTCACTATATAATGGTATGTGCTCATCGAAAATGAATTGTGTTAATCGCGACACGTCGTTGCTCGGCTGTGCAATCGAGAGAGCAAAAAAAAAAACATTGACCTTGTAACGTTCGCTTATAACACGAAGGACATTGAGATTGACGATGCGTTAACGATACTACGATAAATTCTTGACGAACTAAATCAAATCTGCTTTCATGAATCAATAGCGGAAATTAAAAAAAAAATATGCTAACCCTGATGTGAATTTTAAAAAATTCTAAATAATGATATATTCAATATCCTGAAGGTAAAATTCTTGTAAACTCGGATTAGTATTTTAATTATTAATAAGGTAGTATCAGAGCAACACTAAATTGCGTGATTTCACAAATAAAAAAATTAAAATGTAGTATAATTAAAGAATCTAAAGATGCCTAAAAAAAAAATTCGATTTTCAATATTTTTTCTGATGAGTATTGAGTATTGGATGACGAAAATATATATAGATATAATATATATTTTTTGTATTATATATATTTTATATATATTCAAAATATATGCAAAATATACAATTTTTTGTCATCCACATATCTTGCATATATATTTTTTCATGTGAGCTATGATAACTTAAATCTTACCTCATGTGACTATTTTTATGTTCTCATAACTGTACTAACTGAAACTAATTAAAGTTATTACTTACGTAAACAATAGAAAAAATAATTTAAACATAAAAAAAATTTTTATGAACGAACAATGAATAGATGTCACTTAATTGTTGCCAGGATTTCCACGATTTATCTGTATGCAGGAAGCGCCACATCAGATCACATTGAGGACAATGTATGTGACAAGTATTATCCAAGAAACCGCACAAGACAGCAAAAAGAAAATTGGGTTATTCTTCCAGGCAATGTCGTAAAGTCATTCCAGTTTCACGAGATTTTCATACTTTTTTTTTATTCATAATATATTCGTCGAGGCTGGAACAGGAGCTGGAAGATAACGCACTGCCATGTCTCATATTTTTCAGTAATAATAGAAGTGTCGCGTCTGATGAAATTCCGGGAGGAAGTGAACCATAAAGATTGCGAAAGAACCGTGGAAAGAGTCGCCGATCGTTCGCACGTTGCGCGGGAAACGTTCGCAGTATATTTTGCGAGGAAAAAGAAAAAAAAGAAGAGGCTTTTGACAGAGTTGACGAGAACCAGCAAATAAAATTTCGCTCACGCCTCATCAATCTTTTATAACGTCTTTCCAATAACACGTTAAATTTTCTCAGCTAAAAAAACACGCATCGTTGTGACATTCAGAAAATTAAGAAAATTTTCCGTCTGCTGTGAGTAACAAATAAATAACGAACGATAAATAAAAGAACCGTTTCGCAAGATGTAAATTAAAAAAAAAAACGCATTGCTGTTGAATTACGAAAAATAATTAATCAGAGCATTGCAATTATGCGAGTAACATCAAACATAATTAGTGACAGAAGAAAGACAAGAAAATTAATAATGTATGAATTTCGTAAAGGATTTTAAAAAAAACTGTGTTTACGCGCCAAATGTAATTATTTGAGCACTCGAGTGTTACGAATTAAGATGGAGAATTTCTAACACAAGTTCGAGTCGACAAAGCCATCTGTATTTCGCAGTTGTTGCAGAAATTCTATTCTGCGTTTGTTGAAAATGTAGTTCTCTGCTGCACGTCCTAATCCTTTGTGGTTTTCCACTGGTTGATGGTAATAAAGATATTACAGGGTTCTGTAAGACCGACAGAAACGAGGAACTCTACAAAAGCGCCATCTGGCGCAATTAGCGGCAAACATTTCTACAAACGACCGCTGAATGCTGTTTAGATAAAGAAGTGGACGAAATCTGTTTTATCATGCAAGTTAATCAAGGAAATTTTTCTATGACTTTCGTGAAAAGCGACATTCTCATATTTTCGTTTTTATAGATTTATGTCTTCGAGAATTATATTCTAAACATAAGAAATAATAATTTCTCGTCAAATGAGTGGAGAAATCTTCACGTGATATTACAATCTCTCAGTCGGTAACAAAAACTGTAATGCAAATTTCTCTGCCTCTATTAATCTCTCGGATAAAAAATAAAAGCAAAAATCTCGGTTATATTATTCTCGTCTTTAATTATCTTTTATTATTCTTTATTATTATTATCCGTAAAATCAATCTCTTGGCTGGTGGAATTTTCTTTAAAGAAGATTCAGTTATCTCTTTCATATTTATAACAATCCAAGACAGAAAACACGTTTGCCTTAAAAATATTTCAAGAATTATTAACATTACCATAATTATGAATAAAAATCCCGTTTCTCATTTTTTCTTTTACAAACGGCGAGCAATTAAGTTGAGTCTCAGAAGTTGAAACAAACTTTTCTTTTTTTCTGAGATTTATGCTAAGAAAATGGCTCGTAATTATGCTTCTTTGATATATTGAAGCAAGCTCGGAGATTTCAAGCTGTTGCAGGAAAACAATGCACTGCTCGTTAGGGGATATACGCACAGGACTGTTGACGTCAGCTGGCGCTTCTCAACTAACAATCGAAACAAAGCGCAATTAATGCTTGCGCGCCGGTTGTTGACTATACATATAGTCGATCACGAGGACTACAGATAAACGCCAAGCCATTACAGCCAGTATAATGTGCAAGGTAGTTTAAATAGCACCTGATGGTAGGATTATTACTGTTTTGAATGGAGCTTCACGCCAGGGGGCGACAACCTGCCGATTCCAATCTCGCAGGCGTCAATATATAATTAAATGTACTGATACTTTCATATCTTATTTTATTATTTGATATTTTAACGTCCCACATGGAAAAAGCGTATCTGAGAATATATTTTTACATACATTAAATATAATTTTCATAACAAAATTGTATATACTCAATATATACAAGATATATCCGATTAATATATCCAGAAATGTATATTTTCCGATAAATTAAATAATTTATGCAAAATATGAAATATATAAAAAATATACTATTCATATAAAATGATATATATTTGATATATTATAAGGTATACCTAAGACACTATACTTATAATATATTATATATTATATATTATAGTATATAATAATATAATATATAATATAATTTTCATAACAAAATTATATATACTCAATATATAGAAGATATATCTGATTAATATCTCCAGAAATGTATATTTTCCGATAAATTAAATAATTTATGTAAAATATGAAATATATAAAAAATATACTATTCATATAAAATGATATATATTTGATATATTATAAGGTATACCTAAGATACTATACTTATAATATATTATAATATATTATTATATACCATATAATATGGTATATAATAATATATTATATATTATAACTATAAGGTATATCTGATTAATATATCCAAAAAAATATATTTAAAAATCTATATTTTCTAATAAATGTAATAATTTATGTAAAATATGAAAAATATTTTTAAAAAATATACTTTTGCATGAAAGAAATAAAAAAATATTAAATATTTTTTCCGACAATCATTATTTTTTGTGTTTTCTAAGACAGGCTCTGTTAATTGGTGATAATTCTGTGGAAATGTTCTAGTTTGATTTGTGGACTTTTTTTGATGAAGCAATTATTGCTCGACTTTTAGAAATGAATTTAGTTTGAGTCAGTATAGGTTTACATCGCCACTCACAATGAAATATTCGCGTCAGTAGACACTTCTGATGGATTTAATATGCTGGATCATAGGAAAAGAGGTCGTTGTTCGAAACGTAAAAAGAAAATTGAATAAAAGTGGAAAAAAACGAACTTACCTATAGGCGATGCGGTGTTGGCTTCCCGTAGGCTGACGGTTTCCGGTTCGATGCCCGCTTCGTCCTCCTCGATGAGGGGTGGCGGTGGTACGAGAGGCCGGGACTCGTAACCCCAGTGCTGACGAAACGCTCGAGCGCCCCCGTCCAGACGCACACGGGGTAACTCCACGAACATTGCATCCCCCAACTGAAAACGATCGACAAACGTGCGCTATGGCATAACTATATTTTACTATATATGCACTGAAATACAATCGTCATATATGCACCCTGAATAAATCGCCTACTATCTCAGCGAGCATCAAGAAAAAAACTTCCCTTGATTCACAGAAATTTCTTTGAAATCTTGACCTATGAAATATTTCTTTGACGCCAACGAAAAAAAAATATATTTAAGTTAATATTATCTTGCCTTCGAATTCTGTGAAATTTAATTAAATACGGTGACATTGAATTAACGAAAATTATCATTGAATCAAGGAACTGTTTTTTTTAAATTGATTTCAAAGAAATCGTTTTCGAGACAATAAAAGAAAAAATGTAATCTATAAAATTAGCCCTGAGATGGAGAAGGAGATACTAATGGATAAATGAATTTTTTAAAAATGTTTTTGAAATGAACATAGTTAGAATTCAAAATATTTTAAAGGTTATGATGATTTATTATATCACTAAACTAGGTGGTAATGTCATTTTATTAGCTCAAATGTTTGAACGCAAAATATTAAATTATTGTTTAATTGTCGTTCGTATGAAAATTTAACAAATTTAGGGAAACACGCATAGTCACAAATTTGTTCACCATTTTCTCGTACTATAAGGTCAGAAAATGTTGTATTAATGTTTTAATTTCTTTATTCAACAAGGAATATGTTCTAAGCAGTAAAATAAACAAAAATACTCACACAACCACGAATAACATCCATTCTGGTGACAAACGCAAAACGAAGTAACTCGTTATCAGACATGTACACAAAATCCTCACTTTCCAAAGGTACAAAGCACAAATCATTTAACAGCTATTCACGATAACAAGAGAGTAAAATTTGCAAAATATTTTCACGATATTTTCATCTCAAATAAATCTTGATTTGCAACACAAATATTTTTTTAATTCTCGAGTAAATGCTCCGGAAAATAGATGACAACGAAATTTAAAAAACGCTACAACAAGAAACCAAAATTTGCAAAATATCTTCACAATGTCAACTTCAAACCAATTTCACAAAAATCTTAAAATTAAATTGTTTTTATCTCAAATAAATTTTGATTTACAACATAAATAATTTTTTTAAGTCTCAAGTAAGTGCTAGATGATAATAAAATTAAAAAACGCTACGACAAGAAACCAAAATTTGCAAAATATTTTCAGAATGTCAACTTCAAACAAATTTCAAAAAAATCTTGAAATTAAATTGTTTTTATCTCAAATAAATCTTAATTTACAACATAAATAATTTTTTTAAGCCTCAAGTAAATGCTAAATCATAATAAAATTTAAAAAACGCTACGACAAGAAACCAAAATTTGCAAAATATCTTCACAATGTCAACTTCAAACAAATTTCACAAAAATCTTGAAATTCAATTGTTTTTATCTCAAATAAATTTTGATTTACAACATAAATAATTTTTTTAAGTCTCAAGTAAATACTAGATGATAATAAAATTATAAAACGCTATGACAAGAAACCAAAATTTGCAAAATATTTTCACAATGTCAACTTCAAAAAAATTTCACAAAAATCTTGAAATTCCATTGTTTTTATCTCAAATAAATCTTGATTTACAACACGAATAATTTTTTTAAGCTCCGAGTGAATTAGCCGGAAGATAAATGGCCAAGAAATTTAAAAAAATGCTATAGTTTCCACGTGGCACTGCACTAATTATTTTGTCTTCCGCTGAAGTACCGAAGACGCGTGTGTCGCGACAAACCGGCCGGTCACCGGCACGTAACGTAACGTAAGAACGTCGTTGGCCGTGAGCCGAGTCGAGACTGAATAGTCTGAAAAGTTTATCTCAAAATATCGTTGATTGACCTGGCGCGACTTGGTGACGTCACTAATTAAAGCTCGTTCAACGTCGTCACGGAGGGACATTACGTACTCTCGTTGCCTTTGTCGTTGTCCTATGATGCGTTACGAAAAATGCGAGAAGTGGAGAATACGAGGGAAGGCAAGAGACCTCCAACGACCCATTTATTCCGAAGACTTCAGAACTCCACCAAGCAATGCAACCAATGTACGGCAATATAATTCATACGTTCAATCTTCGGTCTTGGAAATAATCAGATCATAAGTCTCAATTACTTCCGAAAAGCTACGATTTAACAAATGAATCATATTTCCTGAAATACTCGATTTTAAAATACTAATTTGTGTTACGATTTTATCCAAACTCAAATTTATGGGAAAACAAGCAGGAAAAGTAGAACTTGCACATTGTGTTCTCATAATCTTATTGCTTTCAAAAAGCCATATATCTCTACAAGGAAATATGGTAATATAAACAAAAAAATTAGGTTTTGTGTAAAAAAAAAAATTAGTAAAATTACTTCGTATATTTGGCGGACTATACTCTAAATAAAATAGAAAACAAAAAAAGAAATCTTAAGATGTAACAATTGTTTATTCTGAAGTGAAAAAAAAAATATACAAAATCAAAGAAAAAAAAATTCATCCACAATTTCTTTGTTGTAAAAATTACAACAAAAATTATAGAAATTCATCTACAACATTTTCAACTAATTATTTTTCTAATTTTTTAGGATACTGGAGATTGACTTAAGAAAAAATCCATTATGTCAGAGTTTGTGGACAAAAAGTTTTAGAGCAAAGTACAAAATTTCAATTCATTTTTAACAATTAAAGTGTAGAATGTTCCACACATACTTTTTAGGCTTATTCAAATACTGTAAATACTGTAAATAATACACTACACTAATTTATTTTCTCAAAACTCAATTTATTCGGCTCATTTTCTAAAATTTTATGTATTTATTTTTTTATTTCCTGTATTCTAAAAATAAAATTAAAAGAAAACAAAGCGTATTGAAATAAATGAAAAGAGTCTTCAGCAGCCATTATTGTTTCACGGTTGTCGATTTTTTCGACGCTTTTACATACGCGGTTGAATACCCTGATAGGTTGATGGACGTTGAAACGAGTATAAATTAATACAAAACGAGTGTAGCTCATCGGTAGCCAATTATCGATAGCGAAGGGCAAATGCCCCTGCACTGCCGTTAGCCCGTACGAATTCGATCGCGGTCGAACGAACGCATGAACAAACGAGGGAAACGAGGTAAAGAAAGATGGAACGAGAGCACGGAGAGTACATCGATTCTGCGTATAGTGTGCAGTAAATATATGTACATGGGGCATTCCATACCAACTCGACCACCGGTAGAAAATTACCATGTCAAATCTGGTCCGCAGTTTTTAATATTTTTCTTCCACATGAAAAACGCATGCAGAATTTTTCTTAGATATTTTTTTTCATCTACTTTTTTAACACAAATATTCTAAGCTAAGTAAAAAATGCCCCATTTTGGAAATCCAAAGAAAAAAAAAAAATCGGAAAAATACTATGACGAAAAACAAAATTTTTTACCCGCAAACAAAAGTGGAAAAACAATTTCTTTTTATATATATTTTTTAAATATGATTTTTATCTTATTCTTCCACATGAAAAATGCATGCAATTTTTTCTTCTTTTCTTTTTCTTCTTCGAGATATCAAATTTTGGCCTTCACTATTGTTCTTAAGTCGCATATTGTACCTCAGAAAGTACCCGTTACATGCCTTTTTTCGATGATTTTTGAAAAAGTCACTTTTGGTCGGTTTGGTCAGAATTCACAAATCCGACTTTTGGTCGAAAAATCCAACCTAAAGAACCTAAATTTTTTCTTCTTCGAGATATCAAATTTTGGCCTTCACTATCGTTCTTAAGTCGCATATTGTACCTCAGAAAGTACCCGTTACATGCCTTTTTTCGATGATTTTTGAAAAAGTCACTTTTGGTCGGTTTTGATGTCAGAATTCACAGATCCGACTTTTGGTCGGAAAATCCAACCTAAAGAACCTAAATTTTTTCTTCTTCAAGATATCAAATTTTGGCCTTCACTATCGTTCTTAAGTCGCATATTGTACCTCAGAAAGTACCCGTTACATGCCTTTTTTCGATGATTTTTAAAAAAGTCACTTTTGGTCGGTTTGGTCAGAATTCACAAATCCGACGTTTGGTCGGAAAATCCAACCTAAAGAACCTAATTTTTTTCTTCTTCGAGATATCAAATTTTGGCCTTCACTATTGTTCTTAAGTCGCATATTGTACCTCAGAAAGTACCCGTTACATGCCTTTTTTCGATGATTTTTTAAAAAGTCACTTTTGGTCGGTTTGGTCAGAATTCACAAATCCGACTTTTGGTCGGAAAATCCAACCTAAAGAACCTAAATTTTTTCTTCTTCGAGATATCAAATTTTGACCTTCACTGTTGTTCTTAAGTCGCATATTGTACCTCAGAAAGTACCCGTTACATGTCTTTTTTCGATGATTTTTGAAAAAGTCACTTTTGGTCGGTTTTGATGTCAGAATTCACAGATCCGACTTTTGGTCGGAAAATCCAACCTGAAGAACCTAAATTTTTTCTTCTTCAAGATATCGAATTTTGGCCTTCACTATTGTTCTTAAGTCGCATATTGTACCTCAGAAAGTACCCGTTACATGCCTTTTTTCGATGATTTTTGAAAAAGTCACTTTTGGTCGGTTTGGTCAGAATTCACAAATCCGACTTTTGGTCGGAAAATCCAACCTAAAGAACCTAAATTTTTTCTTCTTCGAGATATCAAATTTTGGCCTTCACTATTGTTCTTAAGTCGCATATTGCACCTCAGAAAGTACCCGTTACATGCCTTTTTTCGATGATTTTTGAAAAAGTCACTTTTGGTCGGTTTTGATGTCAGAATTCACAGATCCGACTTTTGGTCGGAAAATCCAACCTAAAGAACCTAAATTTTTTCTTCTTCAAGATATCGAATTTTGGCCTTCACTATCGTTCTTAAGTCGCATATTGTACCTCAGAAAGTACCCGTTACATGCCTTTTTTCGATGATTTTTGAAAAAGTCACTTTTGGTCGGTTTGGTCAGAATTCACAAATCCGACTTTTGGTCGGAAAATCCAACCTAAAGAACCTAAATTTTTTCTTCTTCGAGATATCAAATTTTGGCCTTCACTATTGTTCTTAAGTCGCATATTGTACCTCAGAAAGTACCCGTTACATGCCTTTTTTCGATGATTTTTGAAAAAGTCACTTTTGGTTGGTTTGGTCAGAATTCACAAATCCGACTTTTGGTCGGAAAATCCAACCTAAAGAACCTAAATTTTTTCTTCTTCGAGATATCAAATTTTGGCCTTCACTATTGTTCTTAAGTCGCATATTGTACCTCAGAAAGTACCCATTACATGCCTTTTTTCGATGATTTTTGAAAAAGTCACTTTTGGTCGGTTTGGTCAGAATTCACAAATCCGACTTTTGGTCGGAAAATCCAACCTAAAGAACCTAAATTTTTTCTTCTTCGAGATATCAAATTTTGGCCTTCACTATCGTTCTTAAGTCGCATATTGTACCTCAGAAAGTACCCGTTACATGCCTTTTTTCGATGATTTTTGAAAAAGTCACTTTTGGTCGGTTTGGGCAGAATTCACAAATCCGACTTTTGGTCGGAAAATCCAACCTAAAGAACCTAAATTTTTTCTTCTTCGAGATATGAAATTTTGGCCTTCACTATTGTTCTTAAGTCGCATATTGTACCTCAGAAAGTACCCATTACATGCCTTTTTTCGATGATTTTTGAAAAAGTCACTTTTGGTCGGTTTGGTCAGAATTCACAAATCCGACTTTTGGTCGGAAAATCCAACCTAAAGAACCTAAATTTTTTCTTCTTCGAGATATCAAATTTTGGCCTTCACTATTGTTCTTAAGTCGCATATTGTACCTCAGAAAGTACCCGTTACATGCCTTTTTTCGATGATTTTTGAAAAAGTCACTTTTGGTCGGTTTGGTCAGAATTCACAAATCCGACTTTTGGTCGGAAAATCCAACCTAAAGAACCTAAATTTTTTCTTCTTCGAGATATCAAATTTTGGCCTTCACTATTGTTCTTAAGTCGCATATTGTACCTCAGAAAGTACCCGTTACATGCCTTTTTTCGATGATTTTTGAAAAAGTCACTTTTGGTCGGTTTTGATGTCAGAATTCACAAATCCGACTTTTGGTCGGAAAATCCAACCTAAAGAACCTAAATTTTTTCTTCTTCGAGATATCAAATTTTGGCCTTCACTATCGTTCTTAAGTCGCATATTGTACCTCAGAAAGTACCCGTTACATGCCTTTTTTCGATGATTTTTGAAAAAGTCACTTTTGGTCGGTTTGGTCAGAATTCACAAATCCGACTTTTGGTCGGAAAATCCAACCTAAAGAACCTACATTTTTTCTTCTTCCAGATATCAAATTTTGGTCTTCACTATTGTTCTTAAGTCGCATATTGTACCTCAGAAAGTACCCGTTACATGCCTTTTTTCGATGATTTTTGAAAAAGTCACTTTTGGTCGGTTTGGTCAGAATTCACAAATCCGACTTTTGGTCGGAAAATCCAACCTAAAGAACCTAAATTTTTTCTTCTTCGAGATATCAAATTTTGGCCTTCACTATTGTTCTTAAGTCGCATATTGCACCTCAGAAAGTACCCGTTACATGCCTTTTTTCGATGATTTTTGTAAAATCGAGCCTTTTTTCGGTTTCTAATTTCAGAATTCACGAAACTAAGAAAATGGCACGTGTTTTTATATCGAAAATGCAAGTTATTTCAGACACGATAATCTGTAAAAGTCACAGTACACTAATAAAAATTTTAATACCGAGGACTGATGGTGAGCGCGCGAAGCGCGCATCCGCTACTAGTAATTATAAACATTTTGAGCTAAATAAATTAAATTGAAATTGAGCGGATCAAAAATTTTGTTGTTTGTCATAATATTTTTCTGATATTTTTTGTTGGATTTCTGAATCGTGGTGTTTTTTATTTAGCTTTAAAATTTTTATTTAAATTAAATAAAACTAATAAAAAAATTTTAAATTAAATAAAATTGAAATTTAAAAAATTTAAATAAGTTAAATTACATTTAAATGTAAATAAAAAAAATTTAAATAAATTAAATTAAATGTAAATATAAATTTAAAAAATGTATATAAATTAAATTAAATTTAAATATAAATTTAAATAATTTAAGTAAACTTAAATAAAAATAAAAATTTAAAGAAAATACAAATACAAATTCTGTATTCATTTTTCATGATCAAGAAAAACATTAAAAAACCGGGTAACATATTTGATAAAGTAAAGTTTTGCCGTTGGTTGAGTTGGTATGGAATGACCCATATATATGCAGCGGTGCATACAGGCGCCGAGGATCGAGCCACTGACTGCCGGTTACTGTTTTACCTATACGTATATGGGTTCCTGGGCGAAGAGAAGAGGTACAAGCGCTTTGCAGTCATCGCGTTAACGCAATTATTACCACGGCGCGAACGAATGTGTCCAATTATGCAACGCACGCGCCGTTCGGTATATCGCAGCGCAGCGGGAGCTCGCTCGTGTGCCTAGTTAGTATAGTACACCAGGTTTACTCACTCCATCGCGAAGTGCTAGTACCCTAAGAGTGGTGGGAGGCATATCCAATTAGTATATTCACATTCTTTCGGGTGTGCCGAAGCGCAGACCTGACCGCGTTTTCCCGCAAGTGTCCCATTAGTTTAATTAGTCTCTAGTTATTTGCTGTTGAAGCGGGGACTTGTTCGAACAAACCTAAATGGTCACCAGGATTAAGAGCGATTTAAAACAATATTTATTTATTGCACGGTAGAGACAATTAAAATATAACATGCAAAAATAATGGCACATTCTGAAAAGTTGCGATTTGATGAGTTTATTTGAATTAAATATGGAATCTGTTTGAAATAAATGAAATTTTATGTGAAATTAATACTATTAATTTGTATGCATTAAATTGTATTTGATCGAAATAAAATTCTATTAGGCCATCAATTAAATAAATTTCTTCCTCAAATTCTAGCATAATAGGATTTTATTTCGATTCAATAGAATGTATTTTATTTGAGTAAATTGTATTGATTTGAAATAGGCTTAATGTAATCGCAATTAAATTGTATTTATTTCAAATAGATCCTGGATTTAATTCAAATAAACACTCGAACACAAATAACATTCGAACAGGGAAGATCATTTCGATCACGTGGATATTTCTATATTTTATTTGTTCTTAAAATTGTATTTTTAATATACTGAAAACTATAACTGCATTTTCATTTCTAACTGCAGTGTTATGAAAAGATGTTTAAATTATAAAATACCAGCGAAGAAAAATCATCGTCAATAAAATTTTATTAATAATAATCCATTAGGTTCTCATTTTTGTTTTCGTGAAATGTTTTAATTTTTTGCTTACTTTAAAAAAATTTATAAATGTTTTTAGCAAAGCTGCAGGTTAAAATTGCTAAATAATAACTATTGTTGTAATGATTCGATATACGATTTTGAAATGCAATAATGAAGATTTATTTTTTTTTAATTTATTTTTATAAACGTGCTAAAAATTGATAAACCACTTATTTATTTTTTTTTTAGATAGACTTAACTCGATTGGTCTTCTCTGTACGAATATTCATGTTTATGTCGCATATATGTGTTTTTCATTTCGAATATCTTTGTAAAACATTGAAACGAACAAATAAAATTAATGTCAACTCCAAAAACAACATCTATACATTGCAAACACCTATAAAATGTAGACAATACCTTTGTGTGAGACTTGAACATACATCCGGTCCCCGCGAAAAGCTGCGTCCAAGAGAAGAAAAATAGTAGTAGAGAAACATTACGATAATAATATGGCAATGAATTAGAATATTTTAAAAATAATTAATGATCTAAAATTTTTGTAGACCGACTTTATTTTTTATAATCCCTCTGTAAAGAGGTTTCAGATGATGTTTTGACGGAGGAAAATAATCAGGAATAATAACAAATCGTTTGCTTAACCGAGTTATTTTTTTGCGAAAAAATATGCTATTATTCCATGATTTTTTTAGCTTCCATTTTTCATTCACATTTATTTATGTAATTTTTTTTTAACTGGCCCACCACGTTTTCATAAAGCGTAGTAATCGATAATCGGTAAATTATCCGTAATTTTTATTTCTATTATTCACCAAGGGCTGAAGGACAAATCCAATATTAAAAAAAAAGGTCGCCTTATTTCAGATATAATGAAGGTAACAATTTCTGTAGAAACAATTACAAAAATCTCAGCTTTTCCGTATAAAATTTCACAATCTCATTAGCGCTAGCAGTTTATTAAAATGTTATTCCCAAAAATTGAGTTTAAAAAAAAAGAGTGTTTGTACTATAATTTTTCCTTTAGAGCAAAATATTTATGTTTTTGCACTCAGAGAAATCGTAGTAGTACAGTCAACTATTAATTTTTGGTCCATACAACTATTTTCATAATTATGGTAACTATTTGGTAGTGATAGTAACTATTTGATAGTTGTGCCAACTATTAAAAAATTGGTCGTACGAACTAAAAATGAATAGTTGTCACTTTATAGTTGCTAATACATAATTTTTTCTCAGTCTGGATAAATGCAAGAAAAAATTATGACAATTGTGAAATTTGTGATAAAATATTCTGCTATAAGTAATTGACAATAAGGAAAGAAGATAGATCTAGGCTGCACATGATTAGTGAGCAGCTTCTCCGATCTTGATCTCGAGAGGATGCTGCAGCTGTTATACTGTTCGTTGCATCTCTTTGGACGCGAGATTTGCCGAGGATGCTGCAGAAGACGCTTTGGCTCGGAAGCTGCTGTTGCGTTTTACGAGAGATATCATTGCGTGGACCATCTGCCGCCACTGGGTCGCTGAGCAATCAACATAAAGAGACACAACGGCATCTTGAGAATTTTTTCTCCGCAATCTCTTAATGCAAATATGCTTATCTCCCGAAACGAGAGAAATATTCGAGAAATTCATCGCACGTGTTCAGAATAAAGTACTGGTATTCCTGAAATTTATGACGCAATCGCAATCTCATTAATTTGCGAAAGTAAATGAAACCTGTAAATCTCCGAATGGAAAATAGAGATCGGAGAACGCAAAATGGTCGGATCTTGCTATGCACTTCTATTCTAGATCTTCATTCTGTAATCCTGTTTCGGAAAATGCTTCACATAGATAGTGTTCTGGACAAGTCACTGAACAACTCGTGACGAAAGAAGGTCAGTCCAATTAAATCGCTCAAACTTGGTGATCAAAGCTGAGGCGACGAGTACTTAGTGTGAGTACCGTAGCTGGAAGAGACTCTTTAACATTATTTTAAGGTATAATACACTACCATGAAAGGATAAAATATAAGTTGGTATTCATGAATCTCCCGCTGTGATAAACTGCTACATGTGTTTCTCTATGCTGTCTGACATACTTTTAGTATTTCTTTTTTCAGGTTTAAAAAAAATATATATAATTGGAAAATATTTATAATTGATGATGATGCTTTTAGCACGAGCCATGTTTTTTTTTGTATATACAGTTATTATGAAATAAGAAACCAAAAGGAATTTTGATTAATAAAAATGGATGCGAATTTATAATATGAAAACATTATTCGGCAAAATATTGTTTTCAAACATTCATTAAGCAAAAATAAATTTAAAAATCTACAGAAATAGAAAACAAGACATTTTACATTAATTAATGACAATATGTCGTGTTTTGTTTTTTTTTGTTTCAGATTAATCATATAATTCATGCAAATTTCGGTCGACTTTAACGAATATGTAGATTACAAATTGCAGCTTGTCTACATTATTACATATGAAAGAAAAAATCAATTTGATGAGAAACGTCAAACAAATAGGAATTTTTAACTGACTTTAAAAGTGATAAAACGTGTAGCACACTATAATCGACATTTTTTCAAGTTATTGTAATAATACCCGAACCAACAACAATTTGACATTGTTGACTTCTCGTTACAACGTAATAACAGCCGAGAGGGAAAACATCCGCAATACCAACTAAAACTTTAGCTTTTCCATGTAACACCTTAAGGCACCCCCAAATTCAACAGACACAAGGTTCAGATGCTTAAGGTAGTTATGTCGGTACGCCGGAGTCATAAATCTCAGAGTCTATATGACATTAAAAAATAATCATACGCATCACTTTGACTGCCTCAATAATAATATCAAAAATAATCGAGAATCCTTCGAAATTGTCGTAATCAAATAAAAACGATTATTTGTAAATAGTTGATATGTTTAGTGCGGATTTGCCTTGATTTTCACGATAATTAGGTTAGGAAACGTCATTTGGCCCGGTATCGTGCACTTTGACCTTGGTTCAATTAAACATTATTCCGGAGACTTCACCTTTTTTCATGATGCATCAATACCTGAATTATTTGCGAATCCGTAGTACTTTTTATTTTTTCTCTATCTTTGATCCAAGTATTTTAATTTTCGATTTAAAGATCAATTTTTCCAGCCCTCCCGTGAGCGCCATGTAAAAAGATCGATTTTCAAGTTTTAATTGTTCATTCAAATACTCGGTAATAGCCTTCAAGATTTTGTGCAAGTAAAATTGAATAGCTAAATTACAACATGTCAAAAATTCATGCATATAAGTTTGGATTGCTTTCACGACAGAACTACCTTAAATGCATTATACATAAAGTATCTTCTTAGGAACTTAACGTACGAACTTTACGTTAAGTTCCTAAGAAATTAGGAACTTAACTCACTTAAGTTCCTAAGAAATTAGGAACTTAACTCAGATCAGAAATTGCGTGGAATTGACAAACTTGAAATCAGGATCATCCTGCTAACGCAAGTTCCTGTGTGTCACTTATGTGCAGAAGAGGAAGATTCGCTGCATATTATTCAGGTCGTGTTTACCAGAAGGAACTGCATGCGCTGCGTGATTATCTGCAAAATTTTGCGACAGACGAGACGCTCGAGTACCACAAATAACAGCTTGTCCTGTTCCCGTGCTACATACTATCAGGTGTAGCAGTACTTTAGCTGTTATTCACAATAAGCATACTGTGTATTTGCGTCCGGTTGCAGGAATACGCCCATTCTCCTCGATAACACGCCGTGACCATTCGATTACGCGTTAAACCTCGCGCACGTGTTGACGATCGGTCCTTTCTTTTTCTCCTAGCCCTAGTCCCGTTCTAGATGCCGATGACAAGACTTGTCTGGCTTACGCGTGAATGGAACCTCTGTTTATTGTGGATCAAGGATAAGCTACATTATCTGTAGATTGAAGATTATCAATGTAACAGTGAACAAGAGGGATCAATATCTCCGTCCTCCGAAGAGATCGACATTATATCGATTGTTGGGTGTAGAAAGGTTTATCCGCCTTCCATCGTCAAAACTGTTAGGATATTAATAATAAACTTGTATATTGAATTTTGCTAAGGCTCACGAAAATAAAAATAAAATTATTGTTTCGTTGTTGTTGCCCGTATGAAAATTTAGCAAATTTAGCAAATCTGGTGGTGGAGAAATTTCTGTGTTGTGATAACACAAAAAAGTGACAACAGAAATCGTTTTGTTAAGCTAACAAAAAGATTGATCAGCCCAGCAAAAAGATATGTCGGCGTGGGAAAACCGTTTTGCCAGCTGAACAAAATATATGTCAGCTGGACAAAATATATTTCAGTTGAACAAAATATACGTCAGTTGAACAAAATATATATCAGCTGAACAAAGTATATGTCAGTTGAACAAAATATATGTTAGCTGGACAAAATATATTTCAGTTGAACAAAATATGTCAGTTGAACAAAATATGTCAGTTGAACAAAATATATATCAGCTGAACAAAATATATGTCAGCTGGACAAAATATATTTCAGTTGAACAAAATATACGTCAGTTGAACAAAATATATATCAGCTGAACAAAGTATATGTCAGTTGAACAAAATATATGTTAACTGGACAAAATATATTTCAGTTGAACAAAATATGTCAGTTGAACAAAATATATATCAGCTGAACAAAATATATGTCAGCTGAACAAAATATATGTCAGTTGAACAGAATACATGCCAGCCTAACAAAAAGATTTTGTAGCCTACCAAAACGAGTTCTTTTGTCACTTTTTTGTATTATCAGAACAGAGAAATTTTTCTCCCTGCGCATAGCCACAAATTTGTTCAATGTTTGAGAAGATGTTCACCGCTTTCTTATACAATAAGATTAAAGAATGTCATAATAATGTTTTAATCTCTTTTTACAACAAGGGATATGTTCAATGCAATAAAATAAACAAAAATAATCGCACAACTTGTTTGACTTACGTGTGAATGGAATCTCCGTTTATTGTGGATCAAGGATATGCTACATTATCTGTAGATTGAAGATTATCAATGTAGCAGTGAACAAGTGGGATCAATATCTCGGTCCCCGGAAGAGATCGACATTATACCGATTGTTGGGTGTAGGAAGATTCATCCGCCTTCCACCGTCAGGTCTGTTATGACATTAATAATAGACTTGTACATTGAAGTTTGCTACGGCTCACGAAGAAGCGGTTGTGTATTAACTCGGAAACCGGTATTATTACCTCAGGCGTTTTGAACCAATGCGACATGTAAGGGACCAGATTTGGGTCATACATTGTAGGAAAAGTATCGGGTAGTTGCTGTATGTTCAACTGGCTGTTGCAATCGGCTCCACCCAAGTTAATGTCGGGATTCAACTTTGTGTTTATTTTGTAATAATTGACAACAATCATTTTTATCGTTTTTGAACATCTTTAGGAATGAAATTGTCATAATTTCAAGACAGTTTCCAAAGACATGAGTTTAATAAAATATAGAGTGATACTAGTGAGTTATTTGTTTTTTTTCGATACAGATTAGGGTGTTAGGAATATACATTTGTTGCATTTGTTCAGTTCAATTAAACTAGCAAAAAAAAACTATTTTTTGTATAATGGTACGAAACAGAAGTTTACAAAAAAAAAGAGTTTCATTTGAAGTGTCAACATGCATTTTAGATCCGGGAGTGACGTCTTAAGGAAATAAGACAGACACCGAGGAAAATTCCTTATGCTTCATGGCGAAACCCACTCTCAACAAAGTTAAGCATCTTTATAACTTCCGGTATTTGCCTCTTACTCCTTGTCTCAAGCTTGACGTAGTTACTAATTGAAAAAGTTTAGCTGCTGAGCGTTACATCCACGGCTTAGTCAAAACAATAAGTTAACTGGTGACTGATAAACGTAAGCCTCGTTTATACACTTAAAAATGTCCCATAAAACTGCAGATCGCGGCAAAAATATAAATGACTTTCCAAAATAGACGACACACAAAACTATTATTCTATTGATCACAACTCGCGTTTCTGTATACTCTCGGTATTGAATCTTGTATCCAATTTTGACAAACCATATCAACTCTTATGTTCAAGCGAATTTCCAGCTACAAGAGATTTGTCGAATTTGATGGAACCTCGCGGATTTCCACGATTATTTCGCTCCCGAATGGTGACGACTTGGCAAATCCGGATTTGAGCCGGTTCATTCAAACGAGACGATATTTACGAGGGATAGTTTTCCAGGTTTTCTTCTCTTTGCCCATTTATAACCAGCGTAGCGTGAGCGACGTTTTGGAAAGAAAAAGTAAAAGTGGGAGGAAGAAGCGAACTGAAGATATCTATTATTCTATTGACCACAACTCGCGTTTTTGTATACTCTCAGCTCTTATGTTGAAGCAAATTTCCAGCTTAAAGACATTTGTCGAATTTGACGGAATCTCGCGGATTTTCACGATTATTTCGCTCCCGAATGGCGACGACTTGGCAAATCTGGATTTGAGCCGGTTCATTCACACGAGACGATATTTACGAGGGATAGTTTTCCACGTTTTCTTCTCTTTGCCCATTTATAACCATCGTAGCGTGAGCGACGTTTTGTAAAGAAAAAGTAAAAGTGGGAGGAAGAAGCGAACTGAAGATATCTATTATTCTATTGATCACAACTCGCGTTTTTGTATACACTCAGTATTTAATCTTGTATTCAATTTTGACAAACCATCTCAATTCTTATGTTCAAGCAAATTTCCAGCTTAAAGACATTTGTTGAATTTGATGGAACCTCGCGGATTTCTACGATTATTTCGCTCCCGAATGGTGACGACTTGGCAAATCTGGATTTGAGCCGGTTCATTCAGACGAGACGATATTTACGAGGGATAGTTTTCCAGGTTTTCTTCTCTTTGCCCATTTATAACCACCGTAGCGTGAGCGACGTTTTGGAAAGAAAAAGTAAAAATGGGAGGAAGAAGCGAACTGAAGATAGCTATTATTCTATTGATCACAACTCGCGTTTTCGTATACTCTCAGCTCTTATGTTGAAGCTAATTTCCAGCTTAAAGATATTTGTTGAATTTGATGGAACCTCGCGGATTTCCACGATTATTTCGCTCCCGAATGGTGACGACTTGGCAAATCTGAATTTGAGCCGGTTCATTCAAACGCGACGATATTTACGAGGGATAGTTTTCCAGGTTTTCTTCTCTTTGCCCATTTATAACCACCGTAGCGTGAGCGACGTTTTGGAAAGAAAAAGTAAAAGTGGGAGGAAGAAGCGAACCGAAGATAGCTCGCGGTTACATCTGGAACGCGTCGCACAGCCTCTCTTTTCGGCTCAAGTGCCGCGTGAATTTATAACGAGGGAATTTATAACGAGAACGCGAGCCACTTTCGAAGCTTCTACCTCCAAAGAAGCTATACTCTGCTCTATGCCGCCACAACCATCCTCACCCTGGATGCAACCCCCGTATATACTGTAGAATATTCTGTCGTCTCGAAGGTTCTGCCCGACCTTTCCGGAAGCTACGAGTCTCCGAGGGGTATTCCGACCTCCTTTACTTAATATATACACTATGCAAGAGATATATAGACTACGTTGCACGGGATTTCGCTGTAATAAGGCCAATGAAGGCTTCCGGCGCTTTGACAAAGTGTATAGATATTTGTAAAAGGAAAGCTTTCAGAAAGGAAGAAAAGTTTTCATTTTTTTTCACGTTTGCAAACAGATTTTTTTTTTACACCAACAAACAAAAAATATTGTACGATGTATAATCTAAAGGATATTATTGATTAGATAACATCTTAAAACTTGGTGAAGTACAAAACCGGATCATAAAAAATGACACATAAAAATAGAGGAAGTAAGAAAAAAATTTTATTTGATTTTTTGCAAAATCGTACCAATTGGAATTTTTCTGAACGTCTCTGATACGTTGCATCTTTTGTATTTCAGGAAGAAAAGTTTTATACTTTTTTTCGCGTTTGCAAAGAGAATTCATTTTTTTTAAAAAACAAATAAAATATTGTTTGATGTATAATATGAAGGATATTATTTATTATATCAGATCTTAAAACTTGGTGAAGTACGGAATCGGATCATAAAAAATTACACATCAAAAAAGGAAAAATGAGAAATTGTTTAAAATTTGATGTTTTCCAAAAAAAAAAAAATTGGAAATCTTTTGAATGCATAAAATAAATTGTCTGTGATACTGAGAGTTGTAACGAAATTATAGACATACAACCACGTAGAGAGATGTACTGATGCATTGAGCTGTGAAATCAATTTTATGGAAACGCACCGTGTCGGCCAATTTGTCATTCCCAAGAGAAGAAACACGAATGTATGTATAGAGGTATGAAAGAAACGTAGAATCTCCTTCGAGGAAATCCTAACGTTATTATGAAAATGTCTTCTTGCCGAGGGTGAGGAAAGGTCGGGTCCGGAAACCCTCTCTGAATATGGGTACGGACAGGACCAAGAAAAAGTGATAAGAAGGGCTTTTTTATTTTCCTTCAACTAACAATAGAATCCTGCTGAAACTACTGGCGATTGATCGAATTGGGAATGCCTGCGGCGTGTGTTTATCTGCTCGACCCTATTGCAAGGGAAGAAAATCTTTATATCGGCCAGACGACGGAATGAAAAAAGAACTGAAGCCAGACAGAAAGTCCACAACTATGACATGCTGTATCTTTTCCGGATCAGTGAGTGTATTTGCGTTTCTGGTGGACCAAATGCCCACAAACTGGATGTCAAAAAAGGTAACAACACAATATGAATGAGCAAAAATATTTTCAAGATGGAAAATAAAATCCACAAGTTTTATAACTCACTTACAATGGTCAAGTTGTAGACATTGCAAAATTCATACTACAAATAAAATTAGAAAAAATGATACATTTATCCGTTCCACATATTACAATTTTTTAAATCAAGATGAGTTAGCAAAGTTCCGGATTTAATTTGCATTTGATCACTTGTCAACAGGCCTATCGATATAGCAGTTGCCAAAATCAAATGGATTTGGCGTCTGGCCAAGGTTAAGATTTTCCAAGACCAAAGTTAGTCACTCAATTAACGTCATATTCAAAATTTACGATTCCATTCAACACAATCTACAGCTAGACGCTCTCTTTAAGCTCCGTATGTCAATTAAGCTTAAGATTCTACACGCTTCAGTTGGAAAGCTTTGCTTGGTTGCATGTATGAGAAAGTGGCAGATCAATTCATACTACAAATAAAATCAGAAAAAATGATACATTTATCCGTTCCACATATTAAATTTTTTAAAATCAAGATGAGTTAGCAAATTTCCGGATTTAATTTGCATTTGATCACTTGTCAAGAGGCCGTTCGATATAACAGTTGCCAAAAGCAAATGGATTTGGCGACTGGCCAAGGTTAAGATTTTCCAAGACCAAAGTTAGTCATTCAATTAACGTCATATTCAAAATTTACGATTCCATTCAATACAATCTACAGCTAGACGCTCTCTTTAAGCTCCGTATGTCAATTAAGCTTAAGATTCTACAAGCTTCAGTTGGAAATCTTTGCTTGGTTGCATGTATGAGAAAGTGGCAGATCAATTCATACTACAAATAAAATCAGAAAAAATGATACATATATCCGTTCCACATATTACAATTTTTTAAATCAAAATGAGTTTGTAAAGTTCCGGATTTAATTTGCATTTGATCACTTGTCAAGAGGCCGTTCGATATAACAGTTGCCAAAAGCAAATGGATTTGGCGACTGCCCAAGGTTAAGATTTTCCAAGACCAAAGTTAGTCACTCAATTAACGTCATATTCAAAATTTACGATTCCATTCAACACAATCTACAGATAGTCGCTCTCTTTAAGCTCCGTATGTCAATTAAGCTTAAGATTCTACACGCTTCAGTTGGAAAGCTTTGCTTGGTTGCATGTATGAGAAAGTGGCAGATCAATTAATACTACAAATAAAATCAGAAAAAATACTACATTTATCCGTTCCACATATTACAATTTTTTAAATCAAGATGAGTTAGCAAAGTTCCGGATTTAATTTGCATTTGATCACTTGTCAAGAGGCCTTTCGATATAACAGTTGCCAAAAGCAAATGGATTTGGCGACTGTCCAAGGTTAAGATTTTCCAAGACCAAAGTTTGTCACTCAATTAACGTCATATTCAAAATTTACGATTCCATTCAACACAATCTACAGCTAGTCGCTCTCTTTAAGCTCCGTATGTCAATTAAGCTTAAGATTCTACACGCTTCAGTTGGAAAGCTTTTCTTGGTTGCATGTATGAGAAAGTGGCAGATCAATTCATACTACAAATAAAATCAGAAAAAATGATACATTTATCCGTTCCACATATTACAATTTTTTAAATCAAGATGAGTTAGCAAAGTTCCGGATTTAATTTGCATTTGATCACTTGTCAAGAGGCCTTTCGATATAACAGTTGCCAAAAGCAAATGGATTTGGCGACTGTCCAAGGTTATGATTTTCCAAGACCAAAGTTTGTCACTCAATTAACGTCATATTCAAAATTTACCATTCCATTCAACACAATCTACAGCTAGACGCTCTCTTTAAGCTCCGTATGTCAATTAAGCTTAAGATTCTACACGATTCAGTTGGAAAGCTTTGCTTGGTTGCATGTATGAGAAAGTGGCAGATCAATTCATACTACAAATAAAATCAGAAAAAATGATACATTTATCCGTTCCACATATTAAAATTTTTTAAATCAAGATGAGTTAGCAAATTTCCGGATTTAATTTGCATGTGATCACTTGTCAAGAGGCCTTTCAATATAACAGTTGCCAAAAGCAAATGGATTTGACGACTGGCCAAGGTTAAGATTTGACAAGACCAAAGTTAGTCACTCAATTAACGTCATATTCAAAATTTACGATTCCATTCAACACAATCTACAGCTAGACGCTCTCTTTAAGCTCCGTATGTCAATTAAGCTTAAGATTCTACACGCTTCAGTTGGAAAGCTTTGCTTGGTTGCATGTATGAGAAAGTGGCAGATCAATTCATACTACAAATAAAATCAGGAAAAAATGATACATTTATCCGTTCCACATATTACAATTTTTTTAATCAAGATGAGTTAGCAAAGTTCCGGATTTAATTTGCATTTGATCACTTGTCAAGAGGTCTTTCGATATAACAGTTGCCAAAATCAAATGGATTTGGCGACTGGCCATGGTTAAGATTTTCCAAGACCAAAGTTAGTCACTCAATTAACGTCATATTCAAAATTTACGATTCCATTCAACACAATCTACAGCTAGACGCTCTCTTTAAGCTCCGTATGTCAATTAAGCTTAAGATTCTATACGCTTCAGTTGGAAAGCTTTGCTTGGTTGCATGTATGCGAAAGTGGCAGATCAATTCATACTACAAATAAAATCAGAAAAAATACTACATTTATCCGTTCCACATATTACAATTTTTTAAATCAAGATGAGTTAGCAAAGTTCCGGATTCAATTTGCATTTGATCACTTGTCAAGAGGCCGTTCGATATAACAGTTGCCAAAAGCAAATGGATTTGGCGACTGGCCAAGGTTAAGATTTTCCAAGACCAAAGTTTGTCACTCAATTAACGTCATATTCAAAATTTACGATTCCATTCAACACAATCTACAGCTAGTCGCTCTCTTTAAGCTCCGCATGTCAATTAAGCTTAAGATTCTACACGCTCCAGTTGGAAAGCTTTGCTTGGTTGCATGTATGAGAAAGTGGCAGATCAATTCATACTACAAATAAAATCAGAAAAAATGATACATTTGTCCGTTCCACATATTACAATTTTTTAAATCAAGATGAGTTAGCAAAGTTCCGGATTTAATTTGCATATGATCACTTGTCAAGAGGCCTTTCAATATAACAGTTGCCAAAAACAAATGGATTTGACGACTGGCCAAGGTTAAGATTTTCAAAGTTTGTCACTCAATTAACGTCATATTCAAAATTTACGATTCCATTCAACACAATATACAGCTAGTCGCTCTCTTTAAGCTCCGCATGTCAATTAAGCTTAAGATTCTACACGCTCCAGTTGGAAAGCTTTGCTTAGTTGCATGTATGAGAAAGTGGCAGATAAAGCCAACGCAGTCTAAGGTTCCACTATATAGTCACAATGTAACACAATGAATAATTATTCTAGAGGAACCGAGGCGAAGGGACACGACGAATCAACGTGCCTTTGCCATGTTGATACAGCTACAACCGTCACTATGTAGTATGGTAATACATAGTCTAGGGAAGGTTGATATAAATGCACCCTTCGTTCTCCAACGCCCATTCCACCGAGACCTCAACCCCATGGGCATGGCTTCTTTACAGGAGAAAGTGCGAGATATAGTGCGTCAAGCGAGACCTTCAACCCTCTTCTCTTGGCTTGGTTCGGTGGTCCCTCGGGTCAGAGTTAAGCCGGAACCTGATGCTGAGGCGACTTTGCATTGGTTCTCTTGCCAGTCGCGTCGTTTCGCTTCACGTTTCTATCTCATCATCTCTACCCAACGTAGAAGGAAATTAAGCCATACACTCTGGCTGCTTAATCTATTTCGCTGTGCTGGTTGTATACTTAGTCGACGAGACGCACGAGGACCAAACGTAGCAAGCACAGCGGTAGGTTAATTCCTGTACGTTTGCGGAACGCATTACGGGACGTGATACCATATTTGAATACCGTGCACGTAGATGTGGACAAGTATAACGTAAAGGGTTTGGTTGGACGGTCGCTGGGCTAACTGAAGTGTGAATGGGTTGAGTGGTCTAAACCACCTCATTATACAAATATCTAGTAGATACATCTTCGAATGTATATAAATGTATGCATAGCATTTCCATATTCCTGACAATTCAAAGATCCTAGACTGAATCCGGAATCAGAACCTGAGATACAATAAGCCAGATTAATTTAGCTGGGTTGTGATTATTCCATTCGTTGCGAACACATCCGATTTTTTTCTATAAATAATGTGTTTAATGGTTTTTTAGAACATCGCCATATTCATTAAAAAATATAAACATAGTTTTTCCATACAAATTAAATGAAAAATGCTATAAACATAATAAATACAGACAATCCGTAATGGAAGAAATAATATCCATTATTCTATTTGTTTCCGTGATGATTGTGTTATTTTCCATTTAATTTCGTTGGAAAAATTTTTGCTGTTATTTTAAATACAATTTTTATATTATTTTTGAAGTAAATGAACAAGTAGTGGTGTTATTGAACCTTCGTTTTTTTTTATTTTTATTTTTTCCAATGGCAACATTGAACCTCAAGTTCAGAACTCAAGACTTTTATCTCCAACCGTAAAGAACATTACTACTCCGGCAACGAATTATTGAAAGAGCATAGCCTCAATAATTTTATCTTCGCCATAAAAAATTAAATTACTTCGCCAGACGTGGATGTAGCGAAGAAATCGATGGCGGGAGCCGTCGCTTACAAATTACTCTCGAGGATAAAGAAGCTATTGAATCTGAGGAAAGTATACCTCTGGCCGTTCGGAGCTGCTGGCATGGTTGAGGAAGTAGTCACCCTTGGGCAAAGGACCGAAGGCTTATCGTGAAAGGCTCATGGGGTTGCAGCATAAATCCATCCCTCGTTTCATTGGAAAGGTACGACGAAACGAGGACGGGTCATTCTATTAGTTTCTTTTTATTCGTCCAGTTAGGTCCACCCAACGAAAGACGCGGTGTATCTCTTATCAAAAGAAAGGTATGTATTCTTAGAACTTGCAAAGGAAGCCAACATTCTACGGTCTCATTCACCCTTATCAACATTTTCTCTCAATACTTACAATCCCTTCTATCCTCTGTGATTATTTCTACCTCCTATCTTTGCTTTCAGGTCTGTTTCCAGAATCGTAGGATCCGGTGAGACGTCTATATGAAAGGATTTCCCGAACACGTAATTCCCCATAGGTTTGCACCCCCAAGAGAGATATATGTACAGAAGAACATGTAAAATATTGGATGGAATAGGAATTTTCGCTGGTCTGCACTGATGTATTTGAAACAGAGCTTCCAGTATATATTTTACATATATGCCTATTCACAGCTTTGATATTTATTCCTTCCGTGGCGATAAAAGATGCGTCCGAAGGGGAATCTGCTCAGCTTTATATCCTATATCTTTTTCTTCGAATGTACCTATATTTATATCTGTACAATACAAAGGAGAAAACTCCTCATGGCGAATCACGAAAAGATTGCGCGTTGCGCAGAATGGACGATCTATCGTAACAGCAGCTCACGATCCCTCGCGGCGAACATCCTGTGAATGAAGGGAAGAAAAAGGATGAGAAGGAATAGAAAAAAAGAATGTGGAACTCCTACGAGATGGTAGATGGGTTGATAGGTTGATGGCGAAGGTAAAGGTGAAGGTGGTAGTGTAGTGGTGGATGCCTTTCACCTTCCCGATTACCTTTTTCCACCCTCGTATATATCCTCCCCCTTGTACCTTTCCAGTCTCCACCACGCTTTCTCCCTTTCTTCTTCTTCTTCCTCTTCTTCTTCTCCTCCCCAATGCAGCTTCCTTATACTGTACCATCCTATTGCTCGTTTCCTTCCTTCCTTCACTCTCATCCTCCACTTCCTTGAGCGCGTACGTGCCGGGAAACGCGTTACGGGAACGTATATTCAAGACGGCGTCTCGAAAGCTCCAGAGTGGAGGGTAAGACGGTAGATCATTCTACCTCCTGTTCACTCGCACGGTATGGGGCATGTGAAGAGGAGGTGAAAATAGAAGGAATAAGGGGCTGCGTGCGGGAGGTTAAATTGTCCGCAACGAAAAAAAAACGTTTGTACAGAGGAAGTTAAGGAAGAGGGAGGATGATGATGAAAACCAGCATGAGATTTTTTTTCTAATAGCAAAAACGTGAATCTTAATATCATTTTTTTTAAAATTATTGTTGCTGTTTTGATTTTTGATTTTGTGAATTGTAATTGCAAGACTTTATTCGACAAAATCGGAATGAGAATTTATGTGATCAGGACGCTAATTTCAAAAGGAAAGACAGTGCATCATTATGAATTCTGCACAATCAGATTGTATGTCGCACATGTTGAGCAGGTGAAAATCATCGTCCAAAAAGTTGATGCTACCAGTTTTGAAGCCGTTTCAATCGGGCTATGATTGGTCGTGTTTGACATTAGAATTCCAGAACAAATTTCGCTAACCCTAGTAGAAGTTATAAAAAACTTCATGCGGGAGGTTAAATTTTTTAAAACGAGGGAGCTTTTGTATTAGGAAAAGTGAAAAGAGCAGGAAGATTGAAGGAAATGGAAATCAACAAGAGGTTTGTTTTTCTAATTACAAAGAAACTAATGAAATACAATGAAATTTTTACAGAACAGCTGTTTCTTGTTTCTATTTTCCGAATGATAAAACCTTTCTGAAGAAAAGTATAGATTTAACAAGACGAACATGTGGAAATGAAGGATTTGAACACTAATTCCAAAAGGGAAGACTTCCTAGATACATAAAAGGTAGCAAAAAAAGGATGAGGAAGCTTCTGGCACCCGATCTTGTCTGTACTGTCTATCACTAAAACGTCTTCGTGAAGGTACGAGGAGAATGAGAAAAAAGGATTTAAGAAGCTTAGAACACTTTTTCCGCCCTTCTATATTTTCCATTTTCCCGAGTATGTTGTATTTCTGGCTGGCTTCTATCCGTAGGACTTCATCCTCTTACCTCACCTACACCTAAACTTTCACTCAGCGTTTCCTCCTCACGGGCGCCTTTTCTCTTTTCCCTTTTCGTACTCGTCGATTTTCAAACTTTTCATCTCAGCTACAAGAAAAAGGTGGTACGGTTCTAGTGCTTACGACATCGAGGAGATTAAATTCTCGTGTCGGTGGGAAACGAGAGCATTGTCAGTGGATGAGATTGAGGTAGGCGTGTGTACTTTGAGATTTAATAGTAAATCTGGCAAAGGTGGAAATTCACGGAACTGATTTTTTAGAGTACAGATACTGGAGAAATTCAAGATACACTGGAGATAAAAAAGTAGTTGGAAAAACCAATAAATGGGTTCCGACAACCACTCAAAGGAGTTTATATAGCGTCATCAACTACTCAGTGGGTTATGACAACTACTAGGGTTATAGAAACTACTTATTGGTTAAAAATGTTGGGATGTTGGTAAAAACAGCACGGCAATTGGTTACAGGAACCAACTCGTTGGTCTTACGTACTATTTTCCATAACCAATCGCGAATACGTCAGTTCACATTTTCGAGTTAGTTGCTGCAACTAATTTGCAGTACAGCATATGCTTCATTTAAAAAATCAGTATATGGTGTATTAAAAAAATAAGTAGTTGGGCGATGGTTCTCTCCCAATTACTTATGTTTTCCCGTATAAGTATGAATTTCTTAATATCCCTAATATCTCGGGATTGTGATTACTGATTTGATCGATTCTAATTGTATTCGAAAGCCTTAAATGAGCCTTAAATTATAGCAAAGTTGTTTTTTAAATTTTGCCGTTGGTTCCGTCAATAGGACATAATGGCGTTTCCAATTTGATATCAACCTAACACCGCCACAAGGTGTAAACAAAAAAAGAGTATTAAATTCGGGAATAGAGCAGTAAATTAGCCTTTAATGAGCCCTTAATTATTTCCTAGGTTTGAGATCAATTTGCTTATATGTCGATTCCCGGAGTTTTCAATTTGATATCAACGTAAAACCACCACAAGGTGTAAAAAAAAGTGTTAAATTCGGGAATACAGCATTAAATTAGCCTTTAATGAGCCCTTAATTATTTCCTAGGTTTGAGATCAATTTGCTTATATGTCGATTCCCGGCGTTTCCAATTTGATATCAACGTAAAACCACCACAAGGTGTAAAAAAAAGTGTTAAATTCGGGAATACAGCATTAAATTAGCCTTTAATGAGCCCTTAATTATTTCCTAGGTTTGCTATCAATTTGCTTATATAGCGGTTTCAACTTGACGTATGAAATAACAATATTTGATGAACAGGAATGTTGTTTTTGTCATCACACGACTTCAACAACATTGTACTACATAGGAACTACATATTCACATGTTCCTTATTCAAAAGCGCAGGAGGCACGTGATAGGAGGGAACATGATGGGGGAAAGCACGACCCCTCCTCACAGGGGAGCAATGGCTGTGTGTATCGTGACGGAGTGGAGTGTCAGTAGAATACCATAGTATAGTATACCAAGGTAACGGATGAGCACGAGACGGGAATAGGGGTTGGCAGACTTAATCGTGCCGGTACTATTCCTCTCGCGTCTATCCAAGTCGGAGGAGAGGATGGGGCAGAGGAAAGAAGAAATAGAAGGGGTGAAGAGAAAGGGATAACACGAAAGGGCTGGGAGACGCGTCTACGATTTAATCCACACCCCTATCCATCCTCGGGCGACTCTCCCGCCAGAGTGAGCGAATCCACAGAAAGAAAGGGTGACGGAGGAGGAGGGTGATTTCTTTCCGGCAAAAGAGTTCGCTCTCCCTCTTCTCGTGTGGCTCTCAGCTATCCGTTTGTTGTTTCTAACACCGTCCAGACCACGACGACGCCACTACAACAGGGAAGAAAGGGGTTAGGAAAGAGCTTGATAGGGAAGGGTAAAGGGATAAGCTATATAGTGCCAAGCAGAATTATCTTGGCTGATGGATAAAAGGGTTGGCGAATGTAAAAAAAAACTTTTATCACCAAACACAATTCAGTCTGTCCGATGTGAATGGAAAATGTATTGAAGCTAAATTGTCTTCTAGATAATTTCGTTACTGCGGAGGACACCGAAATTTCCAATTATTGAAACATAATAATTCAAAATACTTAAGACATTTAACATGAAAGTCAGATATTCTCATGAAATATCGAGCCACTTTCGCGGATGTTCCGAAATGGCAACGTTGTTGCGACTTTCGTGGATTTTTTTAACCGTCCAATATCTCTTTTTGTGCGCTCATTGAATGGCTATATTGAGCATATTGAGTTTTTTTAAATTTTAATGTTAATTTATATTTGTATTGTTATATTTTCATTTATATCGCAGTATGTAACTTAGTCCGGCTTCCTTTTTGCCAGCATTGTTTTAATTTTCAAGGGCTTGTCCCGTCCAATGTAAAAAAGTAAATAAAATAAAGAAGATTAAATATATAACATTTCTTTTGATGCATATGAAGAAAAAATTAGACAGGGATTATTTTTTAGGTGATCCAAATAGTGAAGAAGAATGTGATTAGAATGTAACATTGTAAGATTTTCATAGCGACGTTTGGAAACGGCAAAAAAAAAAGACAAAGTTTATTGGAAAGAAGGGAAAGCTTAGAAGTTGACCATGAATTAAGCTGTCGTATTAGTTGAATAAGAGCTCAAACGTGACTCTATTACTAGGAGACATTTGGTATAATCCCAGAGTATGGCTGCGTCGAGGGAGCCATCTTCAAGTTGCTCCAAACTGCGTGAAACAAGATCGAGGGATGACCTACTGGAATTTTCTAACGAAACTCTACAACTCGCAAAACATATTCCAAGCACGTTGGAGTCTAGAGTAAGCTATAAAATTATTATTCTCAGAGTATAAGCTAAAACTTTCCTTTCATCCTTTCAATATTCAATACGACACAGCCTTTCAGCATAATTTAATCTTAGTTAAATCATTCAAAGCTACTTAGAAATTTCGTTGATGAAAGTGTATTCTGAATTATTACCGTAAAACCATTAATCATTTACAGTTAAATTTTCTTGTAAAATATTGTCAGAGCATAAACCTCCAATTAGGGTAGAAGTACCGGTTGTGGCCACCCCTACACTTAAATACGTTTTTCGTGGCTATTTTAATTCTGTACCTGTATTTAATCATAATTTTTCATAACGTCGTGTATTTTGGAAACATTTATCGTCATTTTGACGTCCGTTCGTCTCCATTACAAAAAGTACTGTGTCAGTAATTAAAGTATCATCAGCTGATTCATCAAATTGTCAACTCCTTACGGAATTCGACAAGATTTTGACAAAAGCTCTAGATACATATTCGGATTATATAGTTGGCGAATTTCATGCAGCTTTACACATATCAATCTTAAGAGTCATCACTGCAAATGTTGATGTACTAAAAGTTTGAAATAAAGCTATACATTTATAAAAAATACGATGGCCACAACTGGTACATGGAATAAGCATGTTGCCCCGGATATGGCCACGATAATATAATCATTCATTTTTCGTTAATTATTACACTATCAATTCATAAATTCGTAAAGAAGAAACAAAAAAACGAAAAAACGCAAAGAAAAATATATCCTTAGAAATGTATAGTAAAAAAGAAGGTAAAGCGGTGGAACACCTTTCATGTTGAAGATTCCCATCATTATGCAATGCGAAAATCTACTTTCGGAAAAAACTCTGGTAAAAGTAAAAATAGAAGTGTAAAGAGTAAAACATTAATATAATGTATGACTATTTGTGAAAAAGAACGCTGCTACGAAAAAGTGCAAAACGAAGGAGACAAATGTCAAAAAAGATTAGTTAGGTTCACAGATGGCATCTGTGCTTTAAAGACATTTTCGTGTAGAGAAATTGGATGCTTTCATAAGAATACGATTTTGATTTATTAAACACACCTTAGAAAAT
Organism: Ephialtes manifestator; assembly: GCA_963970395.1. NCBI lineage: Eukaryota > Metazoa > Arthropoda > Insecta > Hymenoptera > Ichneumonidae > Ephialtes > Ephialtes manifestator. The sequence goes on along the minus strand of OZ019973.1, from coordinate 33,449,783 downwards.
GTTTGAAGTGCAATGAATATTGAGTTATTCTAATTTTAAGCATGGCCAAAACCGGTACATTACTGTGGCCAAAACTGGTGCATAGGTGGCCAGAACTGGTGAAATGGCTATGCTCCTACTTTTTTCTATTTTCCAGTGTTTTCTCGATACATATGAAGATTTTAATGCTAGAAATCTGAAATTATATTCTTCTCAGATATGAAAAGTATAGGTCCAAAACAGTTTTATGATATTTGGTCCCAATCACAAGTACTTGAAAGTGGGAAAATTCTTAAAGTGGCCACAACCGGTACTTCTACCCTACTTACAATTACCTGATTTTATTTATAAAATTTGACAATTTATGAACGTATTGTATTCATTGACGAAATTAAATTGAAACGATCATTTTACAGAACTGTTTTTTTATCGATTCACCACACATTCGTTCAAACCTTTTAAGTCCTCTTCGTGTATCAAGCAATCGAATGGAATTTACTGCAATCAAGTGAAGACCTTTCGAACTGCACTGGCTATCATCGTAATACTATAGAATAGCTTGTGGCGTCCGACAATGGTCAATACTGCGAGGAATAAAAAAGAAAAGAACGAGAGACGGAAAGAGTGATAAGATTCGATAGACCAAGCGATGAATAGCCGAAGGGCTATGTTATATATGACGATTGCGTGTGAAAGGAAAATGCCAAAGGCGAAGTAGCATCGGGAGATAAACGACGAAAAGGACTAATTGCGTTTAAAGGTCTGACTTTCGATGGTCGAATGCGAAAGGTGGACAAAGAAAGAATGAGAAAAACTGTGCAAACGCGTCGCCGGTCGCCTGTTTCATCTACGGAAGTGAGCGGGAGAAACGAGACACAAAGGAAATACCGATGGCCTCCTTCCTCTTCCGTTTCATCTCGAGCTTTCTATCGAGCTTTTGCGAATTCATCCTCCAGCAGACTACGACAAAAATTCGTTCGAAGAAAGGATGCATTTAAGGTGGTTTGTTGACTGAGAAATATTAATGTGACAACCAGAATTTCATCATTTGTGCTATACAAATAGTGATACGCAATAATATTTACTCATGTCAGTCGCATCATCATTCATAGATGTAATAACCATAAAAGCAAAAATTGTTACCTCAGGGAAATGTGTAAGTATAAAACATGGTTCGGATTCAAGTTTTAAGATCAACATGAGTAATTGTGTTACTTCACCCGGAGAAATCGGCCTCGTGGGTTTATTTCAATTAAATATGAAACCTACTTCAAATAAATGAAATTTTATTTGAATCAAATACATTTTATTAAAAATTAATATAGTCTATTTGTACACCGAGAGAAAAAGTTTCATTGATTCACGGAAATCTTTGCCAGTGAAATGAAATACTTGAATTTCAATACTATCTTTTCTTTGAATGATCTCAAACTCAATGAAAAGTAGTGACATTGATTCGAAGAAACATTTCTTTAAACCAATGAACCTTTTTCATTGATTTCAATGATATCGTCTCTGATTCAATGACACCTTCTTCTTACCAGCTCAAAAGTTTGAAACCGTTTTTTCCCTAAAGTACGCGGCAGATAAAGCTCAAATTTTGTGAGTATGTAAGGAAGTACGGCAGAAATAGGCTAAGCTTCTGGGTCCTCGAAACTCGAAGCCGTTCGTTCGGGAGAACCGGAAAACAAAAAAGTGAGGTTAGGTGCGAGAGAGAGATCAATGAAAACGTTTCTTTGAACAAATGAAAACGTCTCTTTAAAACAATGAAACTGTTTCTTTGTTATATGCTCACTAAGTAAATCTTTATGTACAGGCAATGAAATGTTCTCTTTGAAATTCAAATGCACTATTTCATTGAAATCAAAGAAATATTTCTTTGATTTCAATGAAAAAAAAATCAATCCACCCATTTCGTTGGCGTCAATGAAATCTTTTCTCTCGGTGTATGCAGTAAATTCTGTTTGAGAGAAATAAAATTCTATTAGGCCAGCCATTAAATAAAATTCTTCTTCAAATGCTAGCATAAAAGGATTTTAAGTTACTCAAATAAAACTTACTTGAAATCAATACTATTTTTTAAAATGAAATACAATTTTGTTAGTTTGAAATGAAACCGATTTCTTTGGGTGTTCAGATTAATCTGATAACGATGTTTTCTTTATCATTATTTGTCATAATTCAAGATTAAAAAACATAAGTTCTTAAAGATGTATTAAAAATTAGCCTAAATAATAGTTTGTATTCGAGAATTACTGTATATGTAGTTTAAATGTTACAATTACCAACGTTGACCTTGAAAATTAATAAGCTACATTGTCTTAATAAAGATTTTTCAAGGTTTCGTGTCGCTCGAATTTTTATGGTGAATTTTAATGTGACATATACTTACAGCCATATCCTCGCTTCTGTAGGCGGTAAGAGTCTGCTCGTCCTGAAGAAGAACGCAGTAACAAGGTTCCCAACATGCTTCGCCAGTCGATTCGCCGACGCAGCAGTCTGCCTCTGTAGAACAAAAAGACAGAGAAGTTGAAATTAGTTCCAGTTCATTGAGATTAATTGCGGCGAATGTTTATAAATACATAACAAGACTTCAGTTTCCGAAATTATTTAATTAACAAAACGTTCCGTAGTTCTATTAAAATAAACGACTATCATAAACTGTCATGGAAAGAATAAAATTAATTTACACTTTTCTATATAGAAATAGTGAAAATTGGAACTTTCAAAAAGTTCCTTTTTTTTGTAATTATTTCTCCATGTAAAGAATTTTTTCAGGAAATTCGATTGTAAGATGTATTCCAAATCAAATTCCTTTCTTGGTCTTATTGGCCCAGAATTTTAAGACCAAAATTAAAAATTATGATTACAAAACATAACTATTTCTCCAGAGTAGCAAGTTGTCAGATAAAAGGTCAAGATGGACGACCCAGTCATTGTTCATGAACCAGTGATATCCAAATTTTGTTACAATCAAAGCACACAAGTGACAATTGCTGGTACATGGCCGATGTCTGGGAAATTCGCCTTAATAATTGTACGATTCCTAAGGAACCATTATCAGAAACATCCTCGTTCAGTCCTAAACAAAAATGACATCAAGCGATAAGGTGCTAAACTAGAAACAGCAAAACCCTTCATTAAATTGATTAAGTACATTGGCGATTAATTGATAAAACCTCGTGGCGCTATATCAAAAATGACATCAAGCGATAAGGTGCTAAACTAGAAACAGCAAAACCCTTCATTAAATTGATTAAGTACATTGGCGATTAATTGATAAAACCTCGTGGCGCTATATACAGAAACAGTCGACCACAAAATCCGAGGCGAAGCGAGTAAATAACTCGAGCGTAGTTTGTACAGTAAACCAGTCGTGGTCGAGACACCTGACCACGAGATAGTATAATCCGTTGAATCTCTTCCTTTCAATAGCTTATAAACAGTACTGCGGTTTGCCTGGGCCCAAGTAACTTCATACATCTTTTACGTCCTATTCCCTTTAGTTTCTTTGTTTCACGTTCAATATTCTCATTTATTCGTTCTTATATGGAGTTTGCTGTAATTGACCATTCACTTGATTGTCCTGTCACGTTTGCCTTTTAGTTTCACTGTACGCGTGGACGATACCTTTTTATAGGTTGCCACTTAATGTTTGTGATTATGTTTCTCATTCTGAGAGCTTCGGTTGGCTTCACGATTGCCTTCACAGCTCTAGTGATTGTGCCAGACTATTGTACCACCAAGATTATATACGTAGAGCTTTGCTCTATCAAGATTCAGTGAGAAGGAGAAACCGCTCGCGGCTCATCCGTTGTATCTCAATGCATATGTATGCCCTGCTCGTGCCAAGATGCTATAGGGCAGCAGGCCTCGAACCACGGCAGACAATGAACAATGCACATGGATATCCAGTGCACCGAGAGGCAGATACAGGCGCCTGGATTATATGGAGTTGGAAACAGGGACAGATTGAGTGCGAGAACAGGAGATGACACTAAGCGAACTGTGTTGGAATAGAATTAGGAACTTAGCGCAGGACGCGGGACAATATCAACTGGTCAGGAACTGTCTTAGATACTCAACAGGTCTATGTGACAGTCAATACTCTCCTCGGCGTCATGTGAGCAAGGAACGACGTCAATTAAGCAGGTAGTCAAATCAGTAAAAAATTTTTAAAAGCGTTTCTACAATTTCAGATGGCTTAAGGGGTTAGGCCACTCTAGAATTTTCGAAAAATCGATTTTATTTCACTCAGTGCGGGAATGTCCACTTTTCTGCACGCTCCGCATGCAGAAAAGTGGACTTTTCCGCACTCGTGATATAAAATTTCGTACGATACTCGTCCGAAACACTTTTTCGCCCTCGTATCGTAATGTACTATTTTTTTCTCCTTGGAAATGACTCATTAGGGTTTCTAGAATGCTGTCCCAAAAGATTATTGCAGGCAAAAATTTGTAAATGCCCCATTTTCGATTTTTAATGGGAGGCCGCCCGGTTAGCAGCCCCAGTGGGGTTAAGTCCGGCTGGTGGTTACATCCCAGTACTGGCCCAAGGGTGGCCGAGCCTCGCGTACTGGCACAGTCTCGGGCCAGTACTGGGATGTAACCTCGTGCCAGGCCTCACCTACCTGGGAGGGAACCTCTTTTGTGTGCGCTTCGGTAAAGGTACTGAGAAGGGTCAAAGCAGGTATATGGCAGATAAACGCGTTTATCTCAAACCTGCTCTTTTCAAGTTGGCCGGAAACATGACTCAAAAAGTTTACCACCGATTTATTTGAACTTTTGGATATATCTTCAAAAATACATTATCTACAGAAGTACGTAGGATTTTTTTTTTAAGTTGCATAGTTTTTTTGTTATTGACAATTTTCGAACGATTTTTAAGCCAAATTTTTGAACTTTCACTTTAGATGCTCGCCATTTTGTCAAAAATGCCTGTATCGAAAAAATCCTACGTACTTATCTAGCTACTGTTATGTATAAGTGAAAACCATTAAAAAACTCATCATAATTCAAAAATTACTGAAGCTGTGTGTCCGGCCGTGGATTCCAAAAAAAAAGAGATGTCATCGCAACAACGCTGTACAGCCGCCATTTTTAAATTAATGACTATGAAAAAAGTACTATATATAGTTAATGATATGTACAATAAATACCCTTTCTCAAAAAATCGATGTCTCTAATAGATTTTCTGAAAAAAATTCCCAAAAAAAGCCTTTTTTGTGGCCCTCTAGAGTGGCCTAACCCCTTAATAATCTGTTCCAAGGTGTTAATCACATAGCAGCATTAGTTCTTGATATTCAAATACATTCACAGCTGTGATATCAACAGTAAATCGATCAATATCTGCAAATTTCCGATGTTATGTTTTTTCATCCAGTTTTGTAAAAGGGTAAACCGTAATACCAGTCCGATTATGACGAGACATAGCTCATTTTGATCAGTGGAAGATCCTTAATCGATTGACCGTCCGGATTTTCTATAGTATCAGGCGTTCAAAAGTTACAGCCATTTGTATACTTGATGTTAGGTTATGATAGGATAAACAAACGGTTGTATCTCTTGAACTTCTAATACGATTTTAAAAAATAGACGGCCAATGGATGGAATATCTTTTAGTAAACAGAATGAGCTATTGGTCGTCATAATCGGACTGATATTACGGTTTACCCTTTTAAAAAACTGGATGAAAAAACATAACATCGGAAATTTGCAGATATTGATTGATTTACTGTTGATATCACAGCTGTGAATGTATTTGAATATCAAGAACTAATGCTGCTATGTGATTAACACCTTGGAACAGATTATTAAACCATCTGAAATTGTAGAAACGCTTTTAAAAATTTAGCACTGATTTGACTAGTGTGGAGCGCTCCAACCTCCTTAAGTCATAACTGTAGATTTTGAATACATGCAACAAATTGAATAGTTATTTCAACTGATTTAATGGTTAAATTAACCACTGTATAGTTACTGTAACTTATAGTTGGCCGATCATAACGTCATTGAACATATAGTGAAATCCAACCTTAACTATTTTCTTACAATTAATGTAACTTTATTATTGTGTTGCAATTCCCATTTCAATCTTGTTGAATGATTTCTCAAAGAATGCTATGGTTTTGATGATGTTTTTTATTAATACTACCTCGCATATATCGACAAATTATCAAAACAATATATTTTTTATTACGATAAATATTACTAACTGTTGCATTGACTATAAATAATTACTATAGATAACTTTTTTTAAATGGCTGAGGTTGTATTTAACTATAAATTTATTGTTACCAGTATCTTTTATTTCTCTCACTGTATAGAGATACAAAGTAGAAAATTGGATAGTTAAACCCTTTTGGGTGAGGTGAACAAGAATATTTCGTACCGAAAATGTGTTGGAAAAAAAATTCAACAATCTCAAACACATTAAGATACCCGAACACAAATAAATCGTAACATTATTGCAGTTTTCAAGTAAAACTTGACTACGTCATGAAGTGTAAGTGGCCCAAATTTTTTATGAGTCTGTATGCATCACTGGTGGTGATTTACATTATTTTTCTTGTTAAAAAAATGTTAACCATAAATAAATAATAATTTTCATTGTCTAACTTTGGGTTTGTTTGCTTCTTGGCGCTGTAGGCGCAGAGTAGGTACAGCCCGACCGGTGTATTTGCACTTTGCAATTCAGCGAGCGGGCCACATGCAGAGATTGCTGAGGGCTATAAGACTGAAGGGTTGCCTCGAGTTGTCGAGGGTCTTGCATTGTGCAAAGTTTGGTGTAGAATAAAAGGTCTCACTTTTGATTTACCCAGACTTTTATGTTGAAAACCCACCAGTTCTTTCTGTTTCTGGGGTATTATTTATTTAGTCAGGGTAAAGTATGCACATGGCTGCTCAATTAACAAGCTCTAAACCTGAAATGATTTAAAAGAAAAACGAAAGTATAATGAATAAAAACAAAATCAATTATTTACTCAGAAGAAAAATATATTTTTTGGCCATAAATAGAGCTGGATTAGTTTTGAAGCTGTTCAAAAGTACAAATGCGACAACAAGTCGCACAAGTATCTTGTTTTCGGGAATGTAAAGAACGAAACGAGGTGAAGTGGAGGATGAGAGTGAGATTTATATAGTCCCGCGAGAATAACAGTAGCAGATTTCTCCCTCGGCGGAGGAAGCGTTAGCTTCGTGGACAAAACGGTGACTCCTGACGTCGTTACGAAGAATAAGAACAGAGAAAAGAAGGCGAAAAAAAACTCAGCAGGTTCTGGGGTTGCCGGAAAATCGGATTGCTAATTAGTGTGGAAGGTTTTTTTTCCCTTGTAGAAGGACAATGGAATATAAATATAATGAGGTTGAGTGCTAATTGTTCACGGAAACTCACATATTCAAAAACAATGTCAAGTCTAGACATGTAGGTTAAACCGATCGATATTCAGAAAAATAACCTTGCTAAAATATAAATGTTTGAATCAAAATATGGCAAATATCATACTTCAACTCATGCACATTTTTCACAACTGACGAATTTTTTAATTTTGTTAAAATTACTAATAAGGGAAAAAAAGATTTTACTACACTGTAGTACCATAATAATTTTTAGATCAGTTTTTAAACCAGGAATAATCGTGTAACATTTTTCCATTTTTTTTCCATCAGATTTTTTTTTCTTAAGACTATATTTTATTTTATACATGAAAAAGACATTGAGCAATTTTCTAAATTGCAATCATTTTTTCTTTTTCATTTATTTATCTTTGTTTTATTTAATTTTTCTTACTGCTACCAGCTTGTTCAAAATTTTCTAATTTATAATACAGTGTCCGTTGATTAAAAATCATTTTGAATGCCGCCGTTAAAAAATCATGGTCAACGTCATTGTTACTTTGTAGCGGACACAATAAATCCTATGAAGCTATCGAAGAGAGTGCACTCGAGAGTGCTGCAAATGGTTTTGCAATAATCTGTACAATAATCTGATAAACCACTTTTCTAAATTACAATATTTTTTTCATACTTGATATGAGATGAGTGAATAAAAACACTGCTACTTTGTTTTATTCAAATTTTCTTACTGCTACCAGCTTCTTCAAAATTTTCTAATTTATAATACAGTATCCGTTGATTAAAAATCATTTTGAATGCCGCCGTTAAAAAATCATGGTCAACATCATTGTTACTTTGTAGCGGACAAAATAAATTCTATGAAGCTATCGAAGAGAGTGCTGTAAATAGTTTTGCAATAATCTGTACAATAATCTGATAAACCACTTTTCTAAATTACAATATTTTTTTCATACTTGATATGAGATGAGTGAATAAAAACACTGCTACTTCGTTTTATTCCAATTTTCTTACTGCTACCAGCTTGTTCAAAACTTTCTAATTTATAATACAGTGTCGGTTGATTAAAAATCATTTTGAATGGCGACGTTAAAAAATCATGGTCAACGTCATTGTTACTTTGTAGCGGACACAATAAATCCTATGAAGCTATCGAATAGAGTGCTGAAAATGGTTTTGCAATAATCTGTACAATAATCTGATAAACCACTTTTCTAAATTACAATATTTTTTTCATACTTGGTTTGAGATGAGTGAATAAAAACACTGCTACTTTGTTTTATTCAAATTTTCTTACTGCTACCAGCTTCTTCAAAATTTTCTAATTTTTAATACAGTGTCGGTTGATTAAAAATCATTTTGAATGGCGACGTTAAAAAATCATGGTCAATGTCATTGTTACTTTGTAGCAGACACAATAAATCCTATGAAGCTATCGAAGAGAGTGCTGGAAATGGTTTTGCAATAATCTGTACAATAATCTGATAAACCACTTTTCTAAATTACAATATTTTTTTCATCCTTGGTTTGAGATGAGTGAATAAAAACACTGCTACTTTGTTTTATTCAAATTTTCTTACTGCTACCAGCTTCTTCAAAATTTTCTAATTTATAATACAGTGTCCGTTGATTAAAAATCATTTTGGATGGCGACGTTAAAAAATCATGGTCAATGTCATTGTTACTTTGTAGCAGACACAATAAATCCTATGAAGCTATCGAATAGAGTGCTGGAAATGGTTTTGCAATAATCTGTACAATAATCTGATAAACCACTTTTCTAAATTACAATATTTTTTTCATACTTGGTTTGAGATGAGTGAATAAAAACACTGCTACTTTGTTTTATTCAAATTTTCTTACTGCTACCAGCTTCTTCAAAATTTTCTAATTTTTAATACAGTGTCGGTTGATTAAAAATCATTTTGAATGGCGACGTTAAAAAATCATGGTCAATGTCATTGTTACTTTGTAGCAGACACAATAAATCCTATGAAGCTATCGAAGAGAGTGCTGGAAATGGTTTTGCAATAATCTGTACAATAATCTGATAAACCACTTTTCTAAATTACAATATTTTTTTCATACTTGGTTTAAGATGAGTGAATAAAAACACTGTTACTTTGTTTTATTCAAATTTTCTTACTGCTATCAGCTTGTTCAAAAAATTCTAATTTATAATACAGTGTCTGTTGATTAAAAATCATTTTGAATGCTGCCGTTAAAAAATCATGGTTAACGTCATTGTTACTTTGTAGCGGACAAAATGAATTCTATGAAGCTATCGAAGAGAGTGCTGTAAATGGTTTTGCAATAATCTGTACAATAATCTGATAAACCACTTTTCTAAGTTACACTTAGTCAATATTACACAATAAAATTACACAATAAAAACACTGCTACTTTGTTTTATTCAAATATTCTTACTGCTACCAGCTTGTTCAAAAATTTCTAATTTATAATACAGTGTCCGTTGATTAAAAATCATTTTGGATGGCGACGTTAAAAAATCATGGTCAACGTCATTGTTACTTTGTAGCGGACACAATAAATCGTATGAAGCTATCGAAGAGAGTGCACTCGAGAGTGCTGGAAACCCCACTCGTGAGAAAACTCGGAAGGGTCGCCGACGATCAACACACCAGGTCCTCTCTCTAGACTGGCGCTATCGTGCGATACTCCACGGTCAAGTGCGCGTAGGTATCGTCCAATCTGATTGGAGGACGAAGCCGTCGGGACCACTGCCGATGCTGTATAATATATATTATGTGCTTTAGCGTACCTTGGCAAAGCCCCCGACACTCGAGAATATTGGAAAAGCCCCAGGACATAGTATAAGGGATAACGATAATGAGAATATGCAAACTGGCAACACTCAACCCTCTCTCTCTCTCTCTCTCTCCACACTCGCCTTTCCTCATCGCCCTTTGTAATATCCATCAGCATACGAAATTTGCTACGCGCCGAATTAATGCATGTACAAAGTGCCTAATAAATAATGCTCATGCATTACATTACTGCTTCATACAATTTTGAATTTTTCAGCAAACCTCGAAGAACTATTTTATTTTAGACTTAATAAAAAATGTCCGTTCTATGGTCACCCAGATGCAACAAGAGCAGTAAAGTCAAACCTGCTGTAAATATTTTTATTTTAGGAGAAAAGGTTCATGTTTACTTCCCGCCGAATTAATGCATGTACAAAGTGCCTAATAAATAATGCTCATGTATTAAATTACTGCTCCATACAATTTTGAGTTTTTCAGCAAACCTCGAAGAACAATTTCATTCTAGGAGAAAAAGTTCATATTTGCTACGTGCCGAATTAATGTATATACAAAGCGCCAAAAATAAAGTCAATCATTCTGTGAATATTTTCATCCTAGGAGAAAAAGTTTACAAAGTGCCTAATAAATAATGCTCATGCATTAAATTACTGTTTCATACAATTTTGAATTTTTTAGCAAACCTCGAAGAACAATTCTATTTTGGACTTAATAAAAAATGTCTATTTTATCGTCATCCAGACGCAACAAGAGCAGTAAAGTCAATCATTCTGTGAATATTTTCATTCTATGAGAAAAAGTTCATATTTGCTTCGCGCCGAATTAATGCATGTACAAAGTGCCTAATAAATAATGCTCATGTATTAAATTACTGCTCCATACAATTTTGAAATTTCCAGCAAACTTCGAAGAGCAATTTTATTTGGATGTAATAATATATTCCTAATAATAATATAAAAATATTCGATCTATAGTCGCCGAGACGCAATGTTGAATTTTGAATTTTTCAGCAAACCTCGAAGAACAATTTTATTTTGGACTTAATAAAAAATATTCGTTCTATGGTTACCCAGACACAATAAGAGCAGTAAAGTCAATCATTCTGTGAATATTTTCATTCTATGCAAAAAAGTTCATATTTGCTTCGCACCGAATTAATGCATGTACAAAGTCCCAAGTAAAAAAATTATATATAGTCCGACATATGGAATTGGGCATATATAGTCTGTATAAATTCTATATACAATCTATATGCAATTTATATATAAGATGACCTGTAAAGTTGGGTTTATGTATAAATTGTATATAAATTGTATATAGATTTTATAAAAACTATATATGCCCAATTCTATGTTTAAAAGTATATATATCTTTTATATACTCTATATATAATTTTTTTACTTGGGGTGCCTAATAAATAATGCTCATGCATTAAATTACGACTCCATACAATTTTGAATTTTCCAGCAAACCTCGAAGAACAATTTTATTTGGACGTAATAATATATTCCTAATTCCTAATAATAATATAAAAATATTTGATCTATAGTCGCCAAGAAGCAATGTTGAATTTTGAATTTTTCAGCAAACTTCGAAGAATAATTTTATTTTGGACTTAATAAAAAATGTTCGTTCTATGGTCATCCAGACGCAATAAGAGAAGTAAAGTCAATCGTCCTGTGAATATTTTGATACCACGATAAAAAGTTTACTCTTATATTTATGTATGTAGTTTACGTCGTATGGCTGAAGCATTTTTCCGAACGTATCTTCCCATTTATTCAGATTTCCGCGTATCTTCGTTGCTCGTTTTCCATATATATGCACCAATCGTAAATATTCTTGCACCATTCATGTTGTATATGCTGATATATTGCTGCATGTAGTAGCACCCTTGGGATCACCTGTTCGCGACTGCTTTGCACTTCCAATTCAACATCGATCGACCATCTCCAAGTCTATCTCAATTTTTGCGAAAAATTTCAACCTTTCATGGTCCAGGCAAAGTTTAAGTTAAAAGTGATAAAATCATTGTCTATCATTTTTTCTTCAGCTAAGCTGTGGTCCTCAATGTAGTAGGAAATGATAATTTATGTTCATATTTACGTGAAATTTTATGTCATTCACAAATTTTTCCAACCATAACAGAGTTGTAAATGCCTAATACTTATAGAAATAATGATGATGATACGATCAGCTCTATAATTATGATTTTATAATAATAATATGTAGCGATTGTAATACGATAATTAAACTTTGGAATGGCTGCAAAAATTATTATTTTTCAATAAAAATTCACGATAATCCTTTTGAAAAAAATAGAAAACATAAGTAATGCATTACTTATTTCTTCCATTTTTTCCACTATTTCTTGCAATATTAAAGCGAAAATTAGTATTTTTTTCAGCTATTCAAATGTTTACACTCTATTTTATAATCACTATATACTATTATTATGAAATCATAATTACAAAACAAATTGTACTGTAAAATATATCTCATGAATTAATGGAAATTTACAACTCTGAACCATATATAATTAATAAATTTATTTTCATCATAAATTTACTATTACTATCATTGTAGTTAGAATAGTGCTGAGAGGCTATTTAAATCTTGACCATTTCCCAGGAACGTCACGACAGCATCATTGCTGGCTTGTTTGACCTAATCTCTAAGTGAAGATCTCATTTCATCCATCAAGTCTAAGAATAAAGGATGAGAATGCCGCCTTAAGGATATCTCGTAGTAGAAATAAAGATAGAGTGAAAAAAATAAAGGGCATAAGGTAAGACGATGCTATCTAACAAAGGTCATCCAGAAATGTCACGGATGTCTATCTTTGAAACTACAGAAATTCAAAGAACAAAGAAATCCTCTTGTCCACTTCAAGACCTTCTAAATTCTTCTCACCTTCGTCACTTGTTTTCAGTACTCTACCAGCTTTGATTTTTATTCAGCTAATTCACTTTTTTTTATTAAACAATTAAATTCAAATCCATCAGACTTGTAATCCGTTTTTCCAATTACAGCAGAAATCTGGATTAATAATAAAGTAATTTCTTGGAGGCAGAAGAACGAAGACACGCCTACTAAATTCTTTTCACCTTCATTATTTGTCATCCGTTTGTTATCAATTCTGATTTTTATTTATATAATTCATGTATAGTCCTAGAAAATAAAATTCAAATTTAAAACCATCAAACTTGTAATCCGTTTTCCCAATTATAGCAGAAATCAGGGTATAAAAAAAATGAATACATGGAAGTGATAGAACAAAGATTTACACAGCAAGGCCATCTAAATTCTTCTCACCTTAAAATCAAAGTTCGTAGAGAAAACTTAAACCAAAAAGGTGTTTCAATTTCCTACCAGCTTAAATTTTTATACAGTTAATTCACTTATTTTTATAAATAATAAAATTCAAATTCAAAATTTCAGACTTGAATTCCATTTTCCCAATTACAGCTGAAATCTGGACTTGGAAAAAATCAATTTCTTGGACACAGAAGAACGAAGACACGCTAAATTATTTTCATCTCCATTACTTGTTTTCCGTTCCTTAATAACTCTGATTTTTATTTAGATAACTCATTTATTATTTTAGACAATAAAGTTCAAATTCAAGAGCATCAGACTTGTAATCCGTTTTCTCAATTACAGCAGAAATCTGGATTAAGAATAAAGTAATTTCTTGGAGGCAGAAAAACGAAGACATGCCTACTAAATTCTTTTCACCTTCATTATTTGTCGTCCGTCTGTTATCAATTCTGATTTTTATTTATGTAATTCATGTATAGTCCTAGAGAATAAAATTCAAATTTAAAACCATCAAACTTGTAATCCGTTTTCCCAATTATAGCAGAAATCAGGGTATAAAAAAAATGAATACATGGAAGTGATAGAACAAAGATTTACACAGCAAGGCCATCTAAATTCTTCTCACCTTAAAATCAAAGTTCGTAGAGAAAACTTGAACCAAAAAGGTGTTTCAATTTCCTACCAGCTTAAATTTTTATACAGTTAATTCACTTATTTCTATAAATAATAAAATTCAAATTCAAAATTTCAGACTTGGATTACATTTTCCTAATTACAGCGGAAATCTGGACTTGGAAAAAATCAATTTCTTGAACACAGAAGAACGAAGACACGCTAAATTATTTTCATCTCCATTACTTGTTTTCCATTCCTTAATAACTCTGATTTTTATTTAGATAACTCATTTATTATCTTAGACAATAAAGTTCAAATTCAAGAGCTTCAGACTTGTAATCCGTTTTTCCAATTACAGCAGAAATCTGGATTAAGAATAAAGTAATTTCTTGGAGGCAGAAGAACGAAGACACCTACTAAATTTTTTTCTCCTTCATTATTTGTCGTCCATTTGTTATCAATTCTGATTTTTATTTATGTAATTCATGTATAGTCCTAGAGAATAAAATTCAAATTTAAAACCATCAAACTTGTAATCCGTTTTCCCAATTATAGCAGAAATCAGGGTATAAAAAAATGAATACATGGAAGTGATAGAACAAAGATTTACACAGCAAGGTCATCTAAATTCTTCTCACCTTAAAATCAAAGTTCGTAGAGAAAACTTAAAACAAAAAGGTGTTTCAATTTCCTACCAGCTTAAATTTTTATACAGTTAATTCACTTATTTCTATAAATAATAAAATTCAAATTCAAAACTTCAGACTTGGATTCCATGTTCCCAATGACAGGAAATCTGGACTTGGAAAAAATCAATTTCTTGAACACAGAAGAACGAAGACACGCTAAATTATTTTCATCTCCATTACTTGATTTCCGTTCCTTAATAACTCTGATTTTTATTTAGCTAACTCATTTATTAGCTTAGACAATAAAGTTCAAATTCAAGAGCATCAGACTTGTAATCCGTTTTTCCAATTACAGCCGAAATCTGGAATAAGAAAAAGAATAAATACATGAAGGTGGTAGAACGAAGACTGGTACTCCACTCATTCATGACGAGAGGTTTCCAGACTGCGGGTCCGGATGATGGACAGTTCAACACCGGTCCTTGAATTAACACGCTTCCGAGTGACAAGCCTTAAGAGTTTCAACGTGCAACCCTAGATGTAGTTCCTGGATGCTGCACGTAGCTTGCAAAAGAGGAACTGAGATTGCGAATGCTGGAACGTTGGGTCCCTGCGTCTCGTTGGCGTCGTCCTCATTAGACGCCCTGGACCCGAAGCTAGTTCATTACCGGCGATCTTATCTCGAACTCGTTCTTTAACCACCCCTTCTCTCGTTGTCCGTGTTTCCGCGTGCCACGATTGCATATACACTTAGGTAAGGTATTCTACGTTACAGAAGGTAAAACCTCCGGTCTCAGTGACACCCGGCTATGTTTACTTTTAGCTGTTCTCCATCGGACTAATTAATGCAATGAACACAGGACACTTTCTACTTTTCGTTCAATTTCCACCTTGCCATCAACTTCTTTCTTTGATATTCCTTGTTTTAGTGCAAGAAAATGTTTGAACCTAAAGATTTGGACGGAATACTAACCATTTTGATTTTGTCATCGAAAAAATAAGATTTGAAGGATCTTATTTTTTTTTTCACCATTTGTGATGTATTTGGTGATAGTAACACGTTCTACAATTAAAAATTGATTGTGTATTATTTCTTGCGCGATTTTTTACAGATTTTTAAATAGTTCCTACATACATTTTTACTTGAGCTTAATAGAATGAGTTTTAATGTCCTTAAAAAATAATTGGAGATCTGTTTTTCCATTTTTTCGCCCAAATGCTTGTTACATTCAATAAAGAATTATTTTTTTTTGTTGGCGAGACTTCAAACTTGAAGATTGACATTATTTTAACGATTTTATTGTCGTAATGATAATGTAATTTGTAGGATCTTCACTATACTGATTATTATAATTAGTATACCAATTACCAATTAATATATAACTCGGTTGGATCTTAGCATATATGACCAATATATTTAAGCAATAAATATATCCTAACTATATCATTAGAATGCATTTCTGTTATATGAACAGACGAAAAGTTGCCACATATATTTGTAAATATGTGTCTTTTCAATGTGGGTACATTACAAACTTCACGTAGAGACAGGATAACTTTGCTTTGAGCCGAGAGTACGATAACGCACTGTAAAATAATAGGACATAGCTATGCATGTAGTCACGACGTTGAGAAACTGAGAACCGAAAACGAAGAAAACGAAACTGAAGGACCGGTTGGTTGCCCTGATGGTGGGACAAATTGCTTTTCCGATAGGCCATCGAGAAATTGGTTTCGAGGACCGACTCGTTACCCAGAAACGTGCTTACTCGCACTTTACCAATTTCAACAAGACAACCCCCGTCCACAAACCTGTCGTCTCGGTCGTCCCTTACCGGAATTTATAAGCAGATACTCAGCTATAGATTCCACAATATGATACCGCAACAACTTTCTATCAGAAAACTATATAGGGGAGATGGGGGCAAAACGGGCAGCCCCATTAAAAATCGGGATTGGGGGCAAAACGGGCACACTCAGAGAAATCGTAATAGTACAGTCAACTATAAAGTGACAACTATTCATTTTTATTACATGCAACTATTTTTATAGTTACGATAACTACGAAAATAGTTATGGTAACTATTTGCTAGTTATAGTAACTATTTGATAGTTGTGTCAACTATAAAAAAATTCTTGTACCAACCACAAATGAATAGTTGTCACTTTATAGTTGCTAATACCATAATTTTCTCTCAGTGCACCGTCTCAACTTTCGTAAAAACGATTTGTCTCAGTTTTTTACGTTCCTCAGATAGGAAAAGTGCGGAAAATACGTCAAATTGGTGATGAAAAAAAATTGATAATCTTCATCAGATCAGAATTTTTTTAACCATCCGTTCAGAACTTTTTTTCGATACTTTGTTGAGCAAAGAAAAAAAATATAGTCAAATGAATTTTTCAAAAATTTTATAATCAAATTAATTCTTTGAAAAAAAGTCGGTATATCATAAAGAAATCAATTAGAACGAAATTCTCATTTTATGATTTGGTGCCAATTTTGAACCCGATACTTATATTTAGCCGAGATGCCTGTTTTGCCTCCCTGCCTGTTTTATTGACATCACCAATTATTTTCCGAAATTTTCAAGTAAGAAATGTCAGGAAATTGAAAAAAGTCGTGTTGGAAAAAGTTGAAACGATGCCCGTTTTGCCCCCAATTGTCATTTTCAGTCGTGATGCTCGTTTTGCCCCCATCTCTCCTACCAGCAAGTTTCCCTAACATTTTCCATATATTTCCCACTTTGATAAATAATTCGTTCTGCGTGATGAGGGCAATTTAAAAAGACGCAACTTCTACAGAAAAATTAGGAACTTTTCAAGTATTGAAACAGATATTTTCTGTAACAACCCAACAAAATACAATATTAAAAGAAATCCTTTTATTTTTAGAAAATGCACTTTAACAGTAGTGAATCATTTATCACTATAAAAATGATCAATCTCATTCAAAGGTTCAAGATTCGATATTAGAAAATGCACTATACAGTATAATCGATTCCAACACGAATTCTTGAATCTTAATCACGGCTACACATCCCACAACTATTTTCACAATTAATTCCATCGTCAATATTAAAACAGCGAAGGACAACCACTTTATTGTGACTCATTCTTCCATCAACAATAGTGATTATTCTTATTCAATATACTGTTATCATCAATAAATGATTCAACTTTGCAGATCTCTTTTCATAGTGCAAATCCAAATCCACACCGAGAGAAAAAGTTTCCTTGATTCAAAGAAATTTCTTTAAAATCCCAATCTATGAAACATTTCTTTGAAATCAATGAAACAATATACTTAAACTAATATTATATTTTCTTTGAATGATCAGAAATTCAATGAAATGTGACATTGAATTAAGGAAAATTTGCAATGAAAACTTTCCGTTGAATCGATGAAAATGTCTCCTTGATTATGCTGATCAAGTTGAAATTCAAACGCAACATTTAATTGGAAACAAGTAAATGTTTTATTGAATGCAAAGAAAAGAATGTAATCTACGTATTTCTTCGAATCAGGGAAACTTTTTATCTCGGTGCAAAACTCGCTTAGAATTACATTGAAATATACTGTCATCCGATCCGCTATTCAAATCGATTTCAGTCAAGCTGTATACTTATCTGTATCTTCTTCCATTCCAACACTTTTCCTCACCTATTTTATCGGCTCGAGTTTAAGTGTATGTATATCCCGAGACGCTCGTCTCGCTGAGCTCTTTGGTCAAACATTCGAGCCTAAGGTGCATCAATACACATGCACGTTCTCAATGCTGCTTCGAGAACCTGTAACGTCCTACGACGACAGATATTTCCGGGTATGCAAGCGCGTCAACCGTCAGAGAGATAGAGGAAGAGAATTTCACAAAGGAAGATGCCTTTAGAGCTCGAATATCTCTGTAACTATGTATACCTACATATATGTGGGGCATTCCATGCCACTCGACCAGCAGCCGATCTCACCTTGCTCAATCTGGTTCGCAATTTTTTATAATATACTTTGACCTAAAAAATGTATGTGGAATTTTTTTCAGATTTTTTTTTAATCATGTTTTTAAGTTATTGATATTCAAAGGTAAACAAAAAACGGCCTAATTTAGAAATTCGAAAAAAAATCTGAAAAATACTACGACAAAAAACGAAATTTTTGACAATTTTTTATATTATTTTTCGACATAAAAAATGCATGTAGAATTTTTTTCAGTTATTTTTTAATTATTAATATTTAAAGGTAAACAAAAAATGGCCGAATTTAGAAGTTCGAAAAAAATTTGACAAATACTACGACAAAAAAAGAAATTTTTGGCAATTTTTGTATAATATTCTTCGACATAAAAAATGCATGTAGAATTTTTTTCAGTTATTTTTTAACCAAGTTTTTAAATTATTAATATTTAAAGGTAAACAAAAAACGGCCGAATTTAGAAGTTCCAAAAAAATTTGACAAATATTACGACAAAAAAAGAAATTTTTGGCAATTTTTGTATAATATTCTTCGAGATAAAAAATGCATGTAGAATTTTTTCAGTTTTGTTTTAATCAAGTTTTTAAATTATTGATATTCAAAGGTAAATAAAAAACGGCTTAATATAGAAATTCGAAAAAAATCTGAAAAATACTACGACATAAAACGAAATATTTGATCGACAAGCGAAAGTGGATCAAAAATTTCTTCTACCTTTTTTTGTATTTTATGATTTTTTTTAAATAGACACATCCACACAAAACCTTAAAAAATGTTCAACTATTTAAAAAATATCATAAAATATAAAAAAGGTTGACGAAATTTTTGGTCCACTTTCGTTTTTCGACCAAAAATTTCGTTTTTTGTCGTATTTTTCAGATTTATTTTCGGATTTTTAAATTCGGACGTTTTTTGTTTACCTTTAAATATTAATAATTAAAAAACTTGATTTAAAAATAATCTGAAAAAATGTCTACGTGCATTTTTTATGTCGAAGAATAACATAAAAAATCGCGTACCAGATTGAGGCGAACCAAGGTCGAGTTGGCATGGAATGCCCTATGTGCATCTAAGGCTGAACGAAGAAAAGCACGATTATGCTTCTTTCGCAGACTGACTTTACTCTATCGGTGACCATGAAGAACGTGCGATTGGCCAATAGCTTTCCTACCACCTCATCGTTCTTCTGATGTATACAAGTTCACATTGTACATGTGTGTTATCGATGTTTCTTACAAGAGACTCCAAAGAGCTGGTAGATCTCGATTTGGAATCGCTTATCTTCCTGCCACACCCCTCAAAGGCAATCGGCAAATTGCCACGCGCCAACCATAAATATATATCCCTGGGAGGAAAATGTTACGTAACTATCCGAGATAACTATAAAAATGTGTGCTGCTTGTATGCTTCGTCAAAGGTGCTCATTATTTTGAACATAGTGAACCAACAGTTCAATTATTTGAACAGAGAGGACTGAAAATTATGAAAATTAAATAGAGCTACAATTGCGCCTACAAAATTTTTTTACATATGAAAGCAAAAAAAAACGAAAACAACTTTCATAATTGGTGTTTTTTTCTGCCAAGTTCTTCTGTACGAATATTTTCTTTTAAATTGTCATTTGTCGAAGTTGAATTCGATTCGGTCGTGTTTTTGTTCTGTCAAATATGCTTTATTATATCATATGTTTATTATGACTTGTAAGTATTTTATTTAATTCTGATTTTCATTAAAATTTATTTTTAAGATTCTTTTGACCTTTACTAATTTCTGTTCATATATTTTACACCCAGAGAAATCGACTTCATGAGTTTATTTAAATAAAATTTTATTTCGATAAAATAAAACTTACTTAAAATCAATATGATTTATTTGAATGAAATAAATTCTATTTGATCAAACTGAAATTTGAAGAAGAAATTGATTTAATGGCTGGCCCAATAGAATTTCATTTCGATCAAATAGAATGTATTGCATACCAATAAATCGTATTATTTTTTACTAAAATTTATTAGGTGCAAATAAAATTTCATTTATTTCAAATAGATCCTATTTAATTTATTTATTTAAATCCATGAGACTGATTTCTTTAAATAAATAAACCCATTTTATTTATTTAAAGTATTAAATAAACCCATGAGACCGATTTCTCTGGGTATAAGTTCGATTAATCGAACTGTATAGACTGCGTCAAAAAAGTCGTAATGTTAAAAAATGATTATAAGGAAACAAAAACATTATTTGTCCTAGTTTACTGCGTACGAGTAATCTATTGCTTGGGAAGGTTGAGAAATTCCAGTAGCTGGTGAATTCAGACAAGTGGCGACGGGGGGATGAGGTATAGCGGCGTTGAGCCTGACAATTTCCGGGTGCTAATGGTCCCCCGCGACATCGTCGGGGCAACCTTCATTTCGAATAATTAATTCCGGGTGCTCTGCTTCATTTTGTCGGTCTAGCTTGCTGGCTCTACTGGTTCTGGTAGTGCTGTTTCTCGTCGTCTCCACTACTCTCGGCTTTTCGCCATACTCACGCTCATTCCCATTCTGCTACCCATCCTCATACTCTGCTGGATCCAGAGCTTCGCAAACCCAAAAGTGTACGCACTCGACCTTAATACCCGTATTCACTGTTGTTACGAAATTATTCTAAAAAAATGTACGAAATACTAATTACAGTAGAGCGTCGATTATTGGAACTAATTGGGACCGACTATCGTTCGGATAATCGAAAATTCGGATGACCGAACATCAATATTTTGTGAAGGGGGAGGGAGGAACCGCTTAAAATTTTAGAATATATAGAATATATATATATATATATATATATATATTCTATATATATATATATATATATATATATATATATATATATATATATATATATATATATATTTATATATATATATATATAATATGTATGTATTTATCGAAAATTAATATTTTTAATATATCACTGTTAGTATATATTATATATTCTGATAAAACCGTCGGACTCTATATAATATGCTATTTTCTTGGGAAAAAATCGAGGATTTTTTCGGTTTTTTCGTTCGGAAAACCGAAAATTCGGATAAACTAAATCATCGTTCGGAGGATTGACGTTTCGGATGATTGACGTTCGGATAATCGACGCTCTACTGTAGCATAAACTGGAAATGGGCAATTTTTGGAATATTATTTTATATGGGAATCGACACACCGAAAAAAAAATTCTATTGCTGGCTGCAAAAAAGAAGTATTCTTTAATTAACTTATTCGTTCAATGCCATTTAACATTGAAATAATAAAATTAAATAATAATTGAAATAATATTTTGCTTATTAGTTTTTGTTTCGATCTCGTGTGGAATTGGAGAAATTAGAACTCAAATTAAGATGATAACGATTGTTTTTGGCAGCCCGCAAACGATGGATTTATTCAATCAATGACATTTTTTTTCAGTGCAAATTTCTGAAAATAGAATTTTTTATTTCATCAACATAAAAGAATTTCATCTTTCATTCACGACTCTAAATGAATATAATATTTCGCCGCTTGAGGCATAATTATATATCTGAGGTGATTGAATTGAAAGGATGACTCAATTGGATAAACGTCATATTCCGTTTAATTATTGCGGTATCTCATAAATTTGATCTCTGGGATTTTTAATATCGGTGTATAAAATTGGGTACTGATTTTTTTATAGCATTATGAATTAAAAAATTCATCCGTCGCGGCAAATCCTCATATGATAATAATACCGGTATCTACTGTTTTTCCGAAGTCATTCTAAAAAGACATACAACAATAATTAATAGCATAAACTAGAAATGGGAAATTTTTGGGATATTATTTTATAAGGAAGTTCACAAATTTCTGAAAATTACATTTTTTTATTTCGTCATTATAAAAGAATTCCATCTCTCATTCACACTAAATAAATATCATGTTTCGCTGCTTGAGACATAATCATAGATCTGATAATGAAATTTAAACGGTGCCTCAATTGGATAAACATCATATTTTGATTAATTAATTGCGATACCTTATAAATTTCATCGTTAAGATTTTTAATATCGCCTATGAAATTGGGCACTAATTTTTTTATCGAGATAAAGATTTTAAAAACTCATTCTTCGCAGTAAATCCTCATATTATAGCGTGTGATTAGGCTAGCGGAAGAAAGACTTTTTTTTAGAAAAAGCACAACCAAGTTCTCTGTAATATAACCAATAACTTGGTTAAGGAGACCTACAACTTAGTCAGTCTGACCAATTAATAATGACGCATATTTAACCAAGTGTTTGATTGTTCCAACCTTGAATTTTTTCCGGGCAGCTGCACTTGACGCAGTCCAATTAGAAATTGCGAACAGGTGCCCTTTCACCCTTTTCCGTCATCTGTACCCGAAACAATTCACTGCCCAGTTCTGTGTATTTGCATGAAAAGCTAAACTTGCAGAAACATGGAATCTCCCAAGGCGACAATTGCCTGGAGGCAGCAAAGGCTTTGTGTTCATTCGCACCACTCTGAAACTCAAGCTTTACTCTGAACTTTGAAGATGAATCGTAATTTATTCATGACAGAGGTAGACATGTTAGCAACATAAAATTATTGCAAAGTTTAGTCATCAATAAAGCATAACAAATAATAAAACATAAAAAATTTATGCAAATTGCTAGAAACAATCACGGATGTTAGTAGAATTTCCAAAGTTGCAAAGCAAAGTGAGGAAAACTTATTACGAATAAGTATGGATGGAACAGCGTAATATTTGTACCAGGAAACCATTGTTCAAGGATTAATTATAAAAGTTCCTACACTGAGTACTGCAATAAAAATAATTACAGAAATGCGCCAGGATATATGAAAATCCAGAAATTACTGGAGCACTGCAGATCCTACTTAAGGAGTGCAGAAAAGCTCGAGAATCGAAGTAGCAATTATTGATGATGACCCCAACGGCGCTAAAATACACTTGTTATTTCGAGTCTAGGTGAACTGGGTCAAATGGTTCATCGTCCGCTGATTAATTCAGTGGATATCGAGCTGCAAACTTTCCAATACATATATATATATATATATAGCTGAAGTTAATAATACTAAAATAGAAAATATACTATTAGCCCGGTCGTTGTCTTCTGTGGCTATAGCTAATGTCCTCATTTACAAACTAATTATAATCCAATTTAACACTTATCCATTTCGACATATTGACTGATATTAAAATGTATATGTGGATAATTCTATATCCGAATTATCACAAAAAAATTGTATAAAATTTCAATCCCTTAATCTGTGAAAAACTAATTTTTTAAATATTTCTCATCGAGAAGAATTTACAAATTTTGTCCAAGTCTAATAATTGAAATCAATTAGCACAATCAATCTGAATTCTTCATAACTGATGTAATCACATATATATTTTTTTAAACATTTGACATTTCCACTAAATCAAAATTAAAGATAATCCGGATTTGCTGCAGCGGATTTGCTTTAGCGAAATGTACGGAGACAGAGATTCTCGTATTTCTACGTTTCCTTAATCGGAGAGATGAGGAGAATCCTGGCAGTCCATGTGTATCCGTAAGTGGGTAATGCCAGTGGCACGAGAAAGCAGGACGACACGTAAAAGAAGTCAGAAGGAAAAGGAGTTCTCGAGGACATAAACGACAAGGCTCATTTACCTACATCGATTTATAGCGTCAGGGAGTCACTGCAGTGCTGCAGTTCATCCTCGTCGTCGACGGTCTCGTTTATCCTTTTTTATATTCAGCTGGACTTTCTTGTCGCCGTCGCTTCGAACGACATCGTGCAGAAAGAGAAGGATAGAAAAGTGGCTACGGTATATTATATGCCTCTGGTACAAATGCATTCAACTGCTACCGCGCAGTTCACACATACATATGTCATTGGGTAGACGAGAAGTGAACCACTGGCGCTATAAATGCCTTCACCTGTGCAATGAGCTAACGATCTGCATGTCGTACTGCTTATTCTCCACTTCAGAGTAATTTAATTTGACGTTCGTTGCGATTCTTTTATTATTTTCAACATTTAATTATATGTATATTTTTCTCGGTTATGATTTTTTTTTCGTGATATATGGCTCATACCTTCGAAACCATAAATTTAAATACTAATGAAAAATCTTTTTAAAAATCATAGCTGTTAGGGAGATATCATTGGCTAAACGAGAAGTGAACGATTGGAGTTATAAACTCCGAAAGGTTTGTAACCGGTTTTGATTATGCGCCTTGAGAACGATAGTGAAGGCTAAAATTCGATATCTTGAAGAGAAAAAAATTTAGATTGGATTTTCCAACCGGAAGTCGGAACTGCGAATTCTGAAATCAGAATCGACCAAAAGTGACTTTTTCAAAAATCATCGTAAAAAGGCATGTAACCGGTATTTTCTGGGGTAGAATATACGACTTGAGAACGATAGTGAAGACCAAAATTCGATATCTTGAAGAAAAAAAATGTAGGTTCTTTAGGTCGGATTTTCGGACCAAAAGTCGGATCTGCGAATTCTGAAATCAGAATCAACCAAAAGTGACTTTTTCAAAAATCATCGTAAAAAGGTATGTAACAGGTACTTTCTGAGGTACAATATGCGACTTGAGAACGATAGTGAAGACCAAAATACGATATCTTGAAGGAAAAAAATGTAGGTTCTTTAGGATCGATTTTTCGACCAAAACTCGGATCTGTGAATTCTGAAATCAGAACCGACCAAAAGTGACTTTTTCAAAAATCATCGTAAAAAGGCATGTAACTGGTACTTTTTAAGGTACAATATGTGACTTGACAACGATAGTGAAGACCAAAATTCGATATCTTGAAGAAAAAAAAAATGTAGATTCTTTAGGTTGGATTTTTCAACCAAAACTCGGATCTGTGAATTCTGAAATCAAAACCGACCAAAAGTGACTTTTTAAAAAATCATCGTAAAAAGGCATGTAACCGGTACTTTCTGAGGTACAATATGCGACTTGAGAACTATACTGAAGGCCAAAATTCGATATCTTGAAGGGACAAAAAATTCGATTCTTTAGGTTCGATTTTTTGACCAAAACTCGGATCTGGGAATTCTGAAATCAGAATCGACCAAAAGTGACTTTTTTAAAAATCACCGTAAAAAGGCATATAAGCGGTACTTTTTGAAGTACAATATGCGACTTGAGAACAATAGTGAAGGGCAAAATTCGATATCTTGAAGAAAAAAAATTTAGATTCTTTAGGTTGGATTTTTCGACCAAAACTCGGATCTGGGAATTCTGAAATCAGAACCGACTAAAAGTGACTTTTTCAAAAATCATCGTAAAAAGGCATATAACCGGTACTTTCTGAGGTACCATATGTGACTTGAGAATGATAGTGAAGACCAAAATTCGATATCTTGAAGAAAAAAAAATTATGTTCTTTAGGTTGGATTTTTCGACCACAAGTCGGATCTGGTAATTCTGAAATCAGAACCGACCAAAAGTGACTTTTTTCAAAAATCATCGTAAAAAGGCATGTAACCGGTATTTTCTGGGGTAGAATATGCGACTTGAGAACGATAGTGAATACCAAAATTCGATATCTTGAAGAAAAAAAATTTAGGTTCTTTAGGTTCGATTTTTTTACCAAAACTCGGATCTGGGAATTCTGAAATCAGAACCGACCAAAACTGACTTTTTCAAAAATGATTGTAAAAAGGCATGTGAACGGTACTTTCTGAGGTACAATATGCGACTTGAGAACGATAGTGAAGACCAAAATTCGATATCTTGAAGGAAAAAAAATGTAGGTTCTTTAGGTTGGATTTTTCGACCAAAACTCGGATCTGTGAATTCTGAAATCAGAGCCGACCAAAAGTGAGTTTTTCAAAAATCATCGTAAAAAAGCATGTGACCGGTACTTTCTGAGGTACAATATGCGACTTGAGAACGATAGTGAAGACCAAAATTCGATATCTTGAAGGAAAAAAAATGTAGGTTCTTTAGGTTGGATTTTTCGACCAAAACTCGGATCTGTGAATTCTGAAATCAGAACCGACCAAAAGTGACTTTTTCAAAAATCATTGTAAAAAGACTTGTAACCGGTATTTTCTGGGGTAGAATATGCGACTTGAGAACGATAGTAAATACCAAAATTCGATATCTTGAAGAAAAAAAATTTAGGTTCTTTAGGTTTGATTTTTCGACCAAAACTCGGATCTGTGAATTCTGAAATCAGAACCGACCAAAAGTGACTTTTTCAAAAATCATTGTAAAAAGGCATGTGACCGGTACTTTCTGAGGTACAATATGCGACTTGAGAACGATAGTGAAGACCAAAATTCGATATCTCGAAGGAAAAAAAATTAGGTTCTTTAGGTTGGATTTTTCGACCAAAACTCGGATCTGAGAATTCTGAAATCAGAACCGACCAAAAGTGACTTTTTCTAAAATCATCGTAAAAAGGCTTGTAACCGGTACTTTCTGAGGTACAATATGCGACTTGAGAACGATAGTGAAGACCAAAATACGATATCTTGAAGGAAAAAAAGTTCAGGTTCTTTAGGTTGGATTTTTCGACCAAAACTTGGATCTGCGAATACTGAAATCAGAACCGACCAAAAGTGACTTTTTCAAAAATCATTGTAAAAAGGCATGTGACCGGTACTTTCTGAGGTACAATATGCGACTTGAGAGCAATAGTGAAGGCCAAAATTCGATATCTTGAAGAAAAAAAATGTAGATTGGATTTTCCAACCGGAAACTAGATCTGCAAATTCTAGAATCAGAAACCGAAAAAAGTCACTTTTTAAAAAATCATCGTAAAAACGCTTCTAACCGGTATTTTCTGTGGAACAATATGCGACATCAGAAAAAATGTAAAAAAGCAGTAGCAAAATTTCGCAATTCCATAGATCCAGTCTCAGTGAGACTCCCGGGCAGCCTATCCTATCCCCTGAATCCTCCGTCGCACTGGCTCATCTTGCCAGTTCCCATTTGAATAAAATGTATAGAAAGAAAGAGCCACGAGCGTTCGGTTCGCTGAGTCGTTCGTCGTATTCATCCCATGAGCTAGCTGGCTATTGCTAGCCGGACAAGCGGGATGCGACGATGTTTTATTTGGATAGGTGTGCGTCTGGAACGCACGAGCCAGTGCGTATGCTCGAGTGCATTACTCAGTACTACATTCGCGACGATAAATCATAAGTACGTACATCTTCCTCCTTTCCCTTCTCCCCTTTTATTATTTTTATTTCTACCTAGTATATGCCACGTGATCCTATTGTATGCTAATAACAATTGTCCATCCATGTGAATGCCAAACGTTTTCTAAATATAATAATACCGCAATAATGTGCAAGCACCACATTTGTTGCACTTGCACACATTTTACACTTTTCTTTACTCTAGAACAGACATTTAAAAAAAAACGCTGCACGTGTGTAAGTGTGACTGAAAAAGTAACGTTATGCTTGAATACTCTCGAGTCGCTTAATTAACAAGCTGCATTAGTGATATCGTAGAACGTATAGTATCGACATACGTTGTCGCATAATAAATGTACTGTATATATGTTCTATACTGTAGCCACACCGAACGCGTTCAACGCAAACTCATAACGTTGGTGGTCCTGTTATTACTGGCGTGTTCCACTACACGTTCAGCGTATAGTGGAGGCGCGCGTTCGTTAATTCGCAATCGTTTATGGTGGCGCCTTCAGTACTACTGCCCGCGCATTTGTTCGGCCGCGAGCTCCAACTTCACAGTCCAATGGACCCGTGTCAAATTTACTACACGTGCAGGAATTCGTGACAGCGACCGAGAGGGTTAGCCCAGCAACATGTGTATCGAAACCGCAGGTACAAGGATGTTATAGTATTTCTATATATTATATTATGTTTGGTTACATTATTTGAAACAGAGTTGTCAAAATTCAATTTTCTTCTTACTCGTTGAGAAAACATTTTTTTCGAGATTTTCATGTGGGAACATATTAAATGTTTCGAAATATCGAAAAACGTCGGTTATTTTTAATATCTATGTTATTGTATTATTTAAAACAAAGTTGTTAACAATAATTTTTGCTTCCTCATTGATAAGGTTTGTTTACGGGATAAGATTTTTCCTTTTTGCGGTCTTTTATGTCTAGACATCTGAAATGGTTCGAAACATTGAAAAAAAAGTTTGGTTTTCTTAATGTCTCGATTATTATTGTATTTTTACTATATTATTATATTATTTTTTTAATTGGCACTGGATTTCGTGAACATCGGCTAAGACGTTGGAAATTCATAGAACTTTTTATTTTCTACTTACTATTTTTATTAAATAAAAAGCAGAACGTCTAAAAATTCTTTCAGTTTTTTAATAATTGCAAAGATAATTAATCTGTTATCGAACACGAAAAATTGAGCAAGCAATTTTACAGAGCATCTTTATCAATTTATTTTATGCATTACTTTACTTTTTCAAGAACACTAGCATGAATTTTTATGAGGAGATTAATAACAAGTTTCTTTTAATAAAAGCTGCGATTAATTATTGCGTAATGTTATGAAAAAGAATTTGAGATAAATAACAATTTATTCCATTTGAATAATACTTTAAATAGTTTTCATTTCCAAATTTTATTGCTGTTTTTATTTTTTTATTTTTTGTACCACATTAAATTACATAAATGTTGCAAAAAAATGGATATTCAAAATAACGTAGAAAATGTTTAATTTAAAAACCGCAATTAAACATCGAAAGAAATTGCTATATTTTTTTTAATTTTATTTTTATCTTTTTTTTTTTTTACAAATTAATGTAGTTTCCTTACCGCAGTAGTTCACCAGGATATAAAGAGTCCCAGCGTGAATTCGCGAGTCACACCACGAGTTGCCATCGCCATGAGGCTCGAAGAGCGATAGATCGAGTCCCTCCATGTCGCTCTCGCCGCAGGAATCGCTCAAAGGCTCGAAGTTACTGCTAACAGCTACCAAGGATCCACTTTCTGCAGGAGCTTCGGAATCGTCAATCATCGTCACTTCTTCCGCTAATGTTTCCCCACTGCCAGCCACAGAACTGTTGGCACCACGACAACGCGAAGTCAGAGCCATTTTATTGGCTAATTGTAACTCGTATTGGCACGATTCTTCCTGAATCGATCAGTGGTTGAGGAATTGTCTTCAGTACTTTTCTCACTTTTCAATCACTTATATATATATATATTTTTAAACACAGAAAAATTCTCATTCACAGTTTTAACTTTTGTAAACTTTTTCCGTCTCTGTTTTTTTTCGAAACAGCAAAATTTCAATTCTGCATGTGGGTTTTTTTTTATTTCACTAAATTATTAATATCATAAAGTAGAATTCACATTTTATTTATTTGTTTATTTGTAATTTGTCCGAGATTCGATTTTTTCCTTTGATTTATAATCCACTAATGGCTGGTTGTAGAATGTCTCTTTCTTTTGAATTTTGTTTAGTATATTATCTGGGAAAAAAGTGAATAAACAATTTAGGATATGCCAACAAATGTTGGCGTCATTAAGGGGAGGAAGTCAGGTAAAAAAATTGATTTTGGAAATTCAATATCATCCAAATCCTATTGCATATAAAAATGCCCAATGCACTATTTTGTTGGTGCTCGATTAAAGGATTTTTTACTGTTGTCTGACTTGCATATGCTTTTCAATATTATCTTAAGCAAAGATCTTAGGTTTTCCATTCTGCGCATGATTCAGATCAAACTACTAGGCAGATTGGAATGGTTGACGTCTCATTTTCTTCTTCATGAAAAGATACACCGGCTGAATGGAGCAAATGTTAATAAAATGTAATATTTTTTAAGTAACATAATTATTAATAAATAAATTTTATGCTATTTTCTAAATCAGTGATTAACTTTGCTTTCAGAATGAACAAAAATAGTTTGCTCCATTTAGCGGGTGTATCTTTTCATGAAGAAGAAAATGAGACGTCAATGATTCCAATCTGCCTAGTAGTTTGATCTGAATCATGCGCGGAATGGAAAATCTAAGAACTTTGCTTAAGATAATATTGAAAAGCATATGCAAGTCAGACGACAGTAAAAAAATTCTTTCATCGAGCACCAACAAAATAGTGCATTGGGCATTTTTATATGCAATAGGATTCGGATGATATTGAATTTCCAAAATAAATATTTTTGACCTGACTCCTTAAGGTAGTTCTGTCGTGAAGGCAATCCAAACTCATATGCATGAATTTTTGCCATGTTGTAATTTAGCTACTAAGTTTTACTTGCACAAAATCTTGAAGGCTTTTACCGAGTATTTGAATGAACAATTAAAACTTGAAAATCGATCTTTTTACACGGCGCTCACGGGAGGGCTGGAAAAATTGATCTTTAAATCGTAAATTAACATACTTAGATCAAAGATAGAGAAAAAATAAAAAGTACTACGGATTCGCAAATCATTCAGGAATTGATGTATCATGAGAAAAGGTGAAGTCTCCGGAATAATGTTTAATTGAACCAAGGTCAAAGTAAATCAAGTCAACTAATTATCGTAAAAATGAAGTCAAATCCGCACTAAACATATCAACTATTTACAAATAATCGTTTTTATTTGATTTCGACAATTTCGAAGGATTCTCGATTATTTTTTATATTATTATTAAGGCAGTCAAGGTGATGCGTATGATTATTTTTTAATGTCATATAGACTCTGAGATTTATGACTTCGGCGTACCGACAGAACTACCTTAAGTTCGTGAAATGATGTGTAGCCCTGAACTATGATTGCATGAAGTATAAATATAATTTTGACGGAGGCAAAACCCTCACAATCGATTCGACAGCGGCTAATAACTTTTATAAATCAGCCTTACGTCCGAGTGCACTTTTAGTAATAACTCGCGCCTGAGCAAAAGATCCCTTTTCTTTCCCTCTCGCCCCGGTGCTTACATTAATATACTCAACGAACAGAGTCAACTTTTTAATTACGTTTTTAACCCGTCTTCTCAGTTGTTCTTCTTTCCTGCCCAGCCTTTATTCACCTTACCGCTTTGAACCTTGCGATTCTAATTACAAGGTTCAGTGAAGTTGAAATTAATAAAAAAACTTCTCTACGAAAAAAAAAGAATTATTGCCGGCAAACAAGGGCTACAAAAAATAGCATATTACAGCTTCATTTTTTCCTAAAATTTTTCATATATTTTCATTGAAAATAAATTTTATTTGCTGTCATTCACAAAAAAGAGTAATTCATAAAAATAAATAATGAAAGTAGGAAATATAGAAAAAGTTAGATTATTGTTATTTATAATAAATCAACATTTTTTCTATATTTCCGATTTTTATTATTTATTATTTATTTTTATGAATTACTATTTTTTCAATGACAGCAAATAAAATATAGAAAAAATGTTGATTTATTATAAATAATAATAATCTAACTTTTTTCTACATTTCCTATTTTTGGTAAATAATAGAAATTCAAAACTTTGATTTTTAGATGACACAACATTTCAAATCACATCAAAAATATTTTAGTGGCTATTAAAAACGAAACAAAAAAAAAATATTGTGACTAATTAAACATTTATTTTTGGCAATCTGTGTTTTCTAAATTTATTCGAATCAACAAGTCCCTTTTCTCTGAATGCAAATACATTTTCATAGCGTATTTAACATTTTTTGTACAAGGGTTGCAACAATTCTAAAGAATACATCCATAAAAGTATCAGTGAGCGATAATTTTTTTTGTTTTGTTTTTGAGACTGTCCTGAAAGTCTGAGGGTTATTTTTCATCAGTTTTTATTATTCCTTGACGAGACAGCGCAAGACGAGAAAAAAGAATCAATACACACGAGGTAAGACGTGCACGTACATTATGATTTACGGTATTGCTATCACGCGAGATTATTGCAACGATGAGTGTGCAGGACGCTTCGTAGATGGAACACTACAGCACGAGTTGTCTCTTTACTTTAATGGCCACCAGACGCCAGGCGTTTATAAATGACGAAGATAATAATCCCGCGTTGAAACGTCGTTTTGGCAGAACGTACACGACGTTACAGGACTCGTTCCTCGCGTGGGAGACTAAAATTATAGTAATGCATTTCGGCCCTCGTGGCCATATTGACCATTTTTTTATTTTTCTTTATTTCTGCTTCTATGCAATCCCTTGACTCGTTCACTGATGGAAATCACAGTATCAGATTGCATTTCTATACTCAGATATTCAACGATTACTCGCAGATAAATATTGAATTTATCATCTCTATATAAATGAAAAAAGGGCCTTGAATTTGAGCAATATTTATCTTACTGACTTAAATAATATTTATTTATTATTTAATATTTTTTATTATTCAAGTTGCAGCAACTGTCGTTAAGTTACTGCCACTTAAGGTAAGATTGAGTTAACTTGCTAGTTAAAAATAAATTAAATATGAAATTAATAATTTAAGGTTAAATAATTTCTTATTATAAGAAATTACGAATTTAATGTTTAATAATTTCTTATTTTTAATTAAGATTAAATTGGATTAAGAATTAATTCTTAATATATAAATACATTCACAGCTGTGATTCGAATAGAAAATCAACTGACATACACCGAGAGAAAAAGTTTCATTGATTCACGGAAATCTTTGCCAATGAAATGAAATACTTGAATTTCAATACTACTTTTTCTTTCTGACTTAAGTAATATTTATTTATTATTCAATATTTTTTTATTATTCAAATTGCAGTAACTGTCGTTCAGTTACTGCAACTTAAGGTAAGATTGAGTTAACTTGCTAGTTCAAAATTAATTAAATATGAAATTAATAATTTAAGGTTAAATAATTTCTTATTTTTAATTAAGATTAAATTGGATTAAGAATTAATTCTTAATATATAAATACATTCACAGCTGTGATTCGAATAGAAAATCAACTGACATACACCGAGAGAAAAAGTTTCATTTATTCACGGAAATCTTTGCCAATGAAATAAAATACTTGAATTTCAATACTATCTTTTCTTTGAATGATGTCAAACTCAATGAAAAGTAGTGACATTGATTCGAAGAAACATTTCTTTAGACCAATGAACCTTTTTCATTGATTTCAATGATATCGTCTCTGATTCAATGAAACCTTCTTCTCACCAGCTCAAAATTTCGAAATCTATTTTTTCCTGAAGTACGCGGTAGATAAAGCTCAAATTTTGTGAGTATGTAAGGAAGTACGGCAAAAATAGGCTAAGCTTTTGGCTCCTCGAAACTCGAAGCCGTTCGTTCAAGAGAACCGGAAAACAAAAAAGTGAGGTTAGGTGCGAGAGAGACATCAATGAAAACGTTTCTTTGAACCAATGATAACGTCTCTTTAAAACAATGAAACTGTTTCTTTATTATATGCTCACTAAGTAAATCTTCATTTAAAGGCAATGAAATGTTTTCTTTGAAATTCAAATTCACTATCCCACGCAAAAAGAAAAGTATTTCAACAGTATTAAAAACAGTATGAAAAGTATAATATCTCAAGTATGATCTATTGGACTGAATTAATACTAAAAAGTATTAGACCGTATTATTAGTTTTCAGGTTCCGGATTGATATGTCCATGGTTTTCAGTGTCCAAGTCGATATTTCCATCGCTTTCGATGTCCAGGTCGACCGACCCATAGTTTTAGTTGTTTAGATCGATTGCTCCACAGTTTTAGGTGTCCAGGTTGATACTTTCATAGTTCTCGGTGTCTAGGTTGATGTCTTCATAGTTCTCGGAGTCCAGGTCGATTGATTCATAATGTTTGTTGTAAAAATTATATTTGTTTACAGTTTTTGAGCTGTAGGTTAATCGCACCTCAATTTTCAGTATCCAGTCCGGTCTAGTTACTTAAAAAACAAGTGGGAGTATATCTAGACATCGAAAACTATGAAAATATGGATCTGATCACTGAAAACTATGAAAAAATTGACCTGGACACCAAAAGCTATAGAGATATCGACCTGGACATAAAAAACCATGGAGATATCGACCTGGACACCAAAAACAATGGAGATATCGACCTGGACACCATAAACCATGGAGATATCGACCTGGACACCATAAACCATGGAGATATCGACCTGGACACCAAAAACCATGGAGATATCGACCTGGACACCGAAAACCATGGAGATATCGACCTGGATACCGAAAACCGTGGACATATCGACCCGGACGCTTATAACTAATAATACGGTCTAATACTTTTTAGTATTAATTCAGTCCGATAGATCATACTTGAGATATTATACTTTTCATACTTTTTTTAATACTGTTTTAATACTTTCCGTTTTGCGCGGGATTTCATTGAAATCAAAGAAATATTTCTTTGATTTCAATGGAAAAAAAAAATCAATCCACCCATTTCGTTGGCGTCAATGAAATCTTTTCTCTCGGAATATGCAAATGTCCGATGTCATGTATTTTCATGTAGTTTTTAAAAAGTACAAACTTTAATAATTAAAAAATTTGAAATATTTAAATTTCAAACTTTGATATTTCGTTAAATTTCGGATCATTCAAAGAAAATATAATATTAGTTTAAGTATATTATTTGATTGATTTTGAAGAAATATTTCATAGGTTGGGTTTTTAAAGAAATTACTTTGAATCGAGGTAACTTTTTCTCGCAATGTGAAGCGCAGAAACCTCCTTAAGGACATAAGCGAGCACGTGGAAGCGCTGATGTGCGTGCGTGATCGCGTTGAGATTTTGTGAATGTGAAGTTGAGGATTACTCGGAGTTGCCGAAGTCGCACGTTCTCGGATATCTTTTGGCGAGCGCGTGAACTGGTTTCACGAATGCGAGGAGTAAATGGGCGGCGAGAAACTCACGATGAGAAAAGGTGGATGCGCCCAACGTAGAATCGAACGAAATGGAGGACAGGAAAAAGAGAGGAGAAGTAACAGGAGAAAGAAGAAGCTCTGCGGGATTTACCATCGTCGAGACTTTCAAAGTTTGTCACAAGCGAAAATAGAGACCGATCGAGTAGAATTGCTTCGTGACGACGAGTGTAGAATTTCGTCGTTGAGTTCACTTTTTATTTTTTGCCTAAAAGATAAAGTGGGGGAAGACGCAATGAACGACCGCAGAAATGGAGAGCAACGACTTGGGGTGATTGTCTTTCTCCAGCCGTTTCTAGTTCTTCCCATTAAATGATACAATTAATTAAAACGACCCCAGATGGTGAATAGATTAGTATTTCCATGAACTGTAGAGAAGAATAGGCAGTTAGAATTTTATTTCTTATTCTTTATTCAGAAACTCTTTCACTAAAGACATAAAAAAGTCTAGCTATAAAAATCTCCCTATATAAAAAAGATGAAAACCATATTTTGGAAAAATAATGGGCTGACTTTTTTTTCAAGCTTTCTAACCTTGTTGGCTAATTTTCGTACCTTAAATTTCGTAAAAATCCATAGACGTTAACTGATAGATGCTTATATTGCGATAACCAATAATGATTCGTTCAAATTAACCTAACGAAAACAAGAGATCACATTTTTGTCAGCCCAACGACATTTCTGCTCACTGCAATCGTGTGTTACTCTGCACTGAAAAAAATGTCATTGATTCAATAAATCCATCGTTTGCGGGCTGCCAAAAGAAGTATTTTTGAATAAATTCTAGTTCTTATTCGTTCAAATCCCATTTAACATTGAAATAATAAAATATTATTTTGCTTATTTTAGAGTTATTGTTTCGATGTCTTATGGAATTGGAGGAATTAGAATTCAAATTAAGTTGATAACGCTTGTTTTTGGCAGCCCGCGAACGATGGATTTATTGAATCAATGACATTTTTTTTTCAGGGTGTCGAATGTTTATTTAAAAAATAGTTAATTATAATTGCTATAAACAAAACATTTGTCAGCCCATATTCGCTGGATTTAGTTTAACCAGTGTTTAAAAAAAATTGAAAAAAAAAAGAAATCCCTTCTTTAAGTTTGCATCTTGTGTAAACTCCTTAACCAGTCTCACTATTACATCAAGAACTACTGGACTTGTAATTTTACGGGGCTCTGGCTCTTCAATTTAAAATATATTACGAGGAAGACCGAGAAGAGGTAGTTAGGAACCAATGCATATAGAAAGAATGTTCACTTTACGGCGTACCGTTAATGCTTGGCCGCTAGTTGCAGGTGCCGGCTCTTCGTTATATCCCATCGACATTCGCGTTCACTGCTCACACTGAGCTTTTACTATCCTACCTCGGAAGTACTCCGTGTACGCCACCATTTTATAGGCAGAAACCTGACATATAAAAATGTCAGTACGTGCTGGTGAAACCATTGCAACCACAAGACTACTGGGAACACCCGCACGAAATTGAGTTACTATCGGTCATTCCTCGATACCGCATCATAGTTGTTAAACTTTGCGCTACATCGTCATCCACTATAAAGCAAAAGTCGGTAAAGATTTCACGATTCTGCCCAAAGAATCGATCAGGAAGCTATTATTCGAAAATTAGTCGAATTGAATTTGAAAAAAAAAAATGGAAAGAAAATTAAGTGAAAGTTACGGATGTAACTTAGCAACGCTTTGAGAAACTTAGTAACATTTAGAAAATCATTGAGAATAGAATTTATGAATAATGTGAAAAATATAGCGGAGGCTTAATTCTGACTGAGTGAATCTTTAGTGGCAAAAATTGAGTGATCAAACGAAGACTCTGAGCTCCTTAATTAATTTAGTTCACTTTTTTTCGGCTCTTCCATGGTAGCCGTTTTTTTTTCGGAAAAAGTTCCCTGCCGTTTCCCTGATTTTTCCCTGACCAATTTATCAATTTTCCCTGACCAAAATTTTAAGGACACCTACTAAAAAATTTATAACGCGAATAAAAAAAATGTATTAGAAACTGACACGTGTTTTTGATAAGTTATTTATTTCTCGATCAACGACGAATAGTACTTTTGAAGATATATTTTCTCTTTCAAAACATAAACGTTCTTTGGAATTATAATCCTTTAAATCCGATTAAATACTGATGTGAAATGTAATACTTATTTTAGTAATATATAACACTTTATAAACTTTTTTGTTGAGTGCTCCGATTTGTTCGAATAGATTTATGTTGTAATGTTTATATCAATTTTTATTTGTGTTTTTTTCTTTTCAAATATTTTTCGGTTGTTTTTTTTTTTTTTCAAGTCTTTCTTTTATGAATTTTTATTCAGTTATTGAACCTTTGGCAACAATCTACTTTTTCCCTGACTAATTTCGATAGTCCCTGACTTTTCCCTGATTCCCTGATCAGTTTTTTATTTTCCTGACTTTTCCCGGTTTTCCCGGTTTTCCCTGACCGCGGCCACCATGCTCTTCTAACCGTTTCATTATTTAGCCAATTAAAAAAATAAACAAGGATGCAAAGCAGAACCTTGCAAATTGCTTCCTCATTATTTTTCGCTTTTTAGAATGCTACTTCTATGAGGAAGTATGTTAATTAATTTTGGCTTCCTCATAGAGGAAGCTTTGTAAGAAGTGAAAAATAATGAGGAAGCAATGTGCAAGGTTCTACTTTGCATCCTTGTTTTATTTTATTCTTATTTTCTGATGTTTTACGAAATGCAGAGCGAAACCAGTCAATTTTTTTAAAATTCAAATTAACGTAAAATCCGAACCGCTTTACCGATCATCACCAAATTTGGTACGTAGCAGGACTGAATATTATTTTTCCTGTGTAGAAAATTTCACTCGATTATTTGAAATTTTATCTGAATTAGAGCAAAACGAAAATTTTTCGAAAAATTCAAAATCTCATAAAAACCGAACCGCTTTACCGATTCGGCCCAAATTCAATACCAAAGGTCGCATCACTTTGTTGAATTTTAATACGAAGTTTCAGCCCGATAGTTAAAAATTCGTTCGAGCTAGAGCATTTACGTACTTTTTTCAAAATTTAAAAATTCTTATAATAATGAAATGTGTCAATCGATTTTCCCGAAATTTATACCAATTGAAGATTAGGTAGTACTGCACATGTTGTTTAAACTTGAGCTGACTCGGTCGAATAGTTTAAAAGTTACAGTTAAATGAATTTTTGGCCTTTCATCACACACACACACATACATACATCCGGACAATTTTTCTAAACCACTTTTCTCGATGTTTTAGACCATTCTGAGTAATCTGAGATAAAAATCGCGAAAATTTTTTTTTTCATGAAAACAAAGCTTCCTCTATGAGGAAGCAAAATGGGTAAAATTTACACCATTCTACCCAAAGAATCGGACCGGAAGCTATTGATAGTATCAGTGCTTATTGCAAATGTGTGTAACGAATCGAAAATTAGTCGAATTGAATTTGGAAAATAAATGGAAAAAAAATTAAGCTAAAGTTATCACTTAGCAACTCATTGAAAAGGCTCCACGCTTATGAATACTATGAAAAATATAGCGGTGGCTTAATTCTGACTGAGTGAATATCTTTAGTGGCAAAAATTGGGTGATCCGACGAAGACTCTAAGCTCCTTAATTAATTTAGTTCACTTTTTTAGACTCTTCTAACCGTTTCGTTATTTAGCCAATTGAAATTCCTAACATCGTACAAAGAAACTTTCTTTAGAGCTGATATAACCTCGCAGAAATAAAAAGAGTTGACTCGAGAATCGGACTCCGCTATTTTTTAATTTGTCGTAATTTATAGCGATGAACAGAAGAAATTCCGGTTTATGAATTTTTTTATTTCAGAAACGGCGTCACATTAATAAATAAAACCTGAGTTCCAAATCTTCGTTCTACTTTTGAAGTATCCAGAATTAATTGGTTAACACTTTTAAGGGTAACAGAATGAACAGAAGGTCCTATTGACTGTCTTTTCAAGCGCGAAACTATAAAAATATCTTTCACTGGATCTTAGCACGTGGTACGAAAGAATTTTTTAAAGTCTGACGGTTATGCCAGTGGCGAGCTGCTAAACGCCAAGTGGAACCTTGCGTCGTCGTCATCATCGTCGACGGGTCGGATTTTAGAGAGAAGCCACCGGCTTCGACCGCTGAAAGCTTGAACTCTGGCATTTCGAGGCTACAGGGAGTAATGGGCCTGTAGTCGCGGCGAAGCTTCAAATGAAACGTTGAAGTATCTCTGTATACATATACATGGATGTAACGAAGCCCGAAGCCGTGGGAGAGCATCTGGTAAGGATGTTCCGGCTACCGAGACAGAAACTAGCCAGACAAATGCAAATTTGTTGACTTCGACGTTGATACTAGCTGGCAAATTCTGTAAATGAATATTACAGAATTTGTCTGTATTAATACATTTTCTGAATAGCAATAGTGTCCCAACGAACCCCTCGAACAGTCGTTCACGGTAGCTAATGGCTAATTTCAGATGCAATTATAGTGTGGATCATCATTGCGACTCACTATACATATAGAGGCTTAATCACCTGCGATACAGGGAAATAGTGTCACATAATTGTGAATATGAATGGGTTGCCTGTATTTTCGATTGTCATAACTTTTTACACATTTCAAGTACATTATTTTCAGTTAATGTCCCCAAAAAGGAAACCTTAATATTTTGGTTGTAGAGTAAAGTTACCATTAAAAAAATCTTGAACAGAATAAATTTATAAAATGTTTCGAAAACATTTCCAGACCAGTCAACAAATCGGAATTTGGGTGTACGAAGATAAATCATGGCGCAGCTTGACATGACTACATTTTTTTCGAACTCAGCCTGATTGATGTGGCTACCCTGTAACCCCCTTAATGCGTCTGTAAACGTGTAAAAAACAATGCAGATTTTTTTTCAGCTAGCTCAATATAATATGTCTCAAGGTTTTTGTTTAGTTTTTCTAACATACAAAAGCTTCCCTTAAGGTCACTTAGTGTACCACCACTTACAGTACCTTAATACCTTGGTTATAAAGTAATCATTTAAAAAAAATCTTGAGTGAACCAAATCTACAAAATGTTCCAAAATCTTTTCCAGACCAGTCAACAAATCGGAATTTGTGTGAACGAAGATAAATCATGGCGCAGCTTGACACAACTACTTCTTTTTTTTCGAACTCAACATGATCAATGTGACTACCCTGTAACCCCCTTAATGCGTCTGTAAACGTGTAAAAAAACACTGCAGATTTTTTTTTCAGCTAGTTCAATATAATATGTCTCAAGGTTTTTGTTTCGTTTTTCTAATATACATTCCCTTAAGGTCACCTAGTGTACCACCACTTACAGTACCTTAATATCTTGGTTATAAAGTAAAGTTATCATTTTTTTAAAATCTTGAACGGACCGAATCTACAAAATGCTCCAAAAACGTTTCCAGACCAGTCAACAAATAGGAATTTGTGTGTACGAAGATAAATCATGGCGCAGCTTGACATGACTACATTTTTTTCGAACTCAGCCTGATTGATGTGACTACCCTGTAACCCCCTTAATGCGTCTGTAAATGTGTAAAAAACAATGCAGATTTTTTCCAGCTAGCTATAATATGTCTCAAGGATTTTGTCCCGTTTTTCGAACATACAAAACCTTCCCTTAAGGTCACCTAGTGTACCACCACTTGCAGTACTTTAATATCTTGGTCATAAAGTAAAGTTATCATTTTTAAAAAATCTTGAACCCATCAAATCTACAAAATGCTCCAAAAACTTTTCCAGAATTTCTGGAAAGTTTTTGTTCTGTTTTTCTAACATATAAAAGCTTCACTTAAGGTCACTTAGTGTACCACCACTTGCAGTAACTTAATATTCTTGGTTATAAAGTAAAGTTATCATTTTTTTTTAAATCTTGAATAGACCAAATCTACGAAATGCTCCAAAAACATTTCCAGAACAGTCAACAAATGGGAATTTGTGTGTATGAAGATAAATTATGGCACAGCTTGACATTTTTTTCCGAATTCAACCTGATCCATATGACTACCCAGTAACCTCCTTAATACATCTGTAAACGTGTACAAAAACAATGCAGATTTTTTTCCAGCTAGCTATAATATGTCTCAAGGTTTTTGTTCCGTTTTTCTAACATACAAAAGCTTCCCTTAAGGTCACCTAGTGTACCACCACTCACAGTACCTTAATATCTTGGTTATAAAGTAAAGTTATCATTTTAAAAAAATCTTGAACGAACCAAATCTCCAAAATGCTCCAAAAACGTTTCCAGACCAGTCAACAAATCGGAATTTTTGTGTATGAAGATAAATCATGGCGCAGCTTGTCATTTTTTTCTCAAAACTCAACCTGATCCATGTGATTACCATGTAACCCTCTTAATGCGTCTGTAAACGTGTACAAAAACAATGCAAATTTTTTTTCAGCTAGCTATAATATGTTTCAAAGTTTTTGTTCCGTTTTTCTAACATACAAAAGCTTCCCTAAAGGTCACCTAGTGTACCACCACTCACAGTACGACTATTACAACTATTTACAGAAGTAGTTGACAGATGAGAAATCGGTGGTCTCAACCGGTATACATATACGTATACATAGAATAGACGAAGAAGTTGAGAGAAGCTGCGAACAGTAGAGACGGGAAACGACACAAGAGCTCGGTCAGAACCTCCAAGCAGTAGTGGTTTACGGTTTCCCGATCCCGATAGACGAGCTCTATATGTACGGCATTTCCCCGGGGCTACACAAGACTCGTTAGAGCTAGAATTCTCGTGAGGAATGAATGGACCGACCGATTATCTATAGTACCTGCATTCGTGTTCTATACTATAGCATATAGCAAGTCTGCACATATATATATATCTACATTCGAACAAATGAACAGAAGATGATTGAAGTAAACCTGTGTAGAAAAAAAAATAATAGCAAGGATTAATTATTTCTTGATCGTTCGGTACTATCTAGTGATTTAGGTATTGATTGCGTTTTGAAAGCTTATAGCACATTGCTGGAATCTCGTAAATTGGCAGCAAACCCAATTTACATCTCTATCGACTATAATACTACCGAACTATAAGTTTGCTTGAAAACAGAGACATAATTCTTCCAGACTCCTCCGAAAGAAACTCTATCTACAAATCATAACTTCGGATCCATAAAAGTCTACCTCTAAATTATAACTTTGGAGTTATAAAATTCTACCATTAAATTATGATTTTGAGATTATGAAGTTTAACTTATAAATTGTAAATTGAGAGTTTTTAATCTCAGACATGAAATTATAAATTGAGAGTTACACAATTTTAGTTCTAAATTATAACTTCAGAGTTATAATATGTTGGAGATATTCTTGAAACTCAACACCGAGAGAAAAAGTTTCATTGATTCACGAAAATCTTTGCCAATGGAATGAAATACTTGAATTTCAATACCATCTTTTCTTTGAATGATCTCAAACTCAATGAAAAGTAGTGACATTGATTCGAAGAAACATTTCTTCAAACCAATGAACCTTTTTCATTGATTTCAAAGATATCGTCTCTGAATTAATGAAACCTTCTTCTTACCACCTCAAAATTTCGAAACCTATTTTTTCCTGAAATACACGGCAGATAAAGCTCAAATTTTGTGAGTATGTAAGGAAGTATGGCAGAAATAGGCTAAGGCTTCTGGTTCCTCGAAACTCGAAGCCGTTCGTTCGGGAGAACCGGAAAACAAAAAAGTGAGGTTAGGTCCCACATGGAAATAGAAATATATGCACGATATATTCGACGTACACGGAGAAAAACGCTTGGTTGAGCTTACTAAGATTTTGGTTAAAAATTTTACCAAGAAAAATTTGGTAGGCGCAGCCAAGTTATTGATTAGGCATACTAAATACTTGGTTGTCTTATCAAATCCTTGGTTATGTTAACTAATAACTTGGTTATGTTAGTCAATAACTTGATTGTGCCCACCAAGTTTTCTTAATAACATTTTTAACCAATTTTTTGGTAATTCTAACCAAGCTTTTTTCTGAGTGTATAGAACTTTTTGGCGCTAAACGTATATGAAATATATTTTACATATATTCCATACATATATCCCATATATTTTGAATGTATTTTTGCACACATATATGCAGAATATATGCAGCATATAGAACTTTTTGGCGCCATATATTTAACGTATATGTTACATATATATTTTTCTATGTGGAGTGCGAGAGAGAGATCAATGAAAACCTTTCTTTGAACCAATGCAAACGTTTCTTTAAAATAATGAAACTTTTTCTTTATTACAACCGGTGCGGTGGTCTAGTGGTCAGTGTACTGGCCTCTAGTCCAGAGCATCGGTAGGTCGCGGGTTCGATTCCCGGTGCCGTCGATTTTCGTCGAAAAATATAAATACGAGCGCGATGAAGCTCCAGATGTATACATGAGACCCACACAGGTATTTCTACCTCTGGAGGTCACATGTATACAGCTGTAGTCAGTGTTTACATTCTCGACGAAACGTGACGTAGCTCCGGTGCCGGGAGGCGAACTCGAGACCGGCTATATCGGCATAGGTTTTCCGCAGTTTCCCTATGCCCATAGCAGAAATGCTATGGCAAATGCGATATAAAGGGGGAAGTCGGATGCGGCCGCATGGGGGCCTGGTTACTGATCCGGACCAGACCCCGAGGGGGGACTGGCTAGTGATCCGGGCCGACCCTGTAATAGGCGTAATGCCTGCAGACGGGGGGAAATGCAACATATAAACTCTTTCTTTATTATATGCTCACTAAGTAAATCTTTATTTACAGGCAATGAAATGTTCTCTTTGAAATTTAAATGCACTATTTCATTGAAATCAATGAAAAAAAATCAATCCAGCCATTTCTTTGGCGTCAATGAAATCTATTCTCTCGGTGAAGAAGAGATGTCATCTGATCAGAGTTGTAAATCCCCATTAATTCAAGAAATATAGTTTACAGTA
Organism: Ephialtes manifestator; assembly: GCA_963970395.1. NCBI lineage: Eukaryota > Metazoa > Arthropoda > Insecta > Hymenoptera > Ichneumonidae > Ephialtes > Ephialtes manifestator. The sequence continues at coordinate 33,405,346 of OZ019973.1, read as the reverse complement.
CAATTTGTTTTGTAATTATGATTTCATAATAATAATATGTAGTGATTATAAAATACAGTATAAACATTTGAATAGCTGAAAAAAATACTAATTTTCGCTTTAATATTGCAAGAAATAGTGGAAAAATGGAAGAAATAAGTAATGCATTACTTATTTTTTTCCATTTTTTCAAAAGGTTTACCGTGAATTTTTATTGAAAAATAATAATTTTTGCAGCCATTACAAAGTTTAATCATCGTATTACAATCGCTACATGTTATTATTATAAAATCATAATTATAGAGCTGATCGTATCATCATCATTATTTCTATAAGTATTAGGCATTTACAACTCTGAATCTGATAGAGTTGGACTTTGTGTATCTGGAGAGCGCAGAAAAATTCGTTATCTCGTAGACGTGTAATTTTGTAGAATTACATCTGGTAAGGATGTAAATTTGTCATTAATTCAATATTTTATTCAGATTTTATACTTTATATGTTTTGCTCTATTCTGGTTGTTAGCCATATTTTCCACTGTCTCCTCATTGTATATTGCACTGACAAGACTCGTAATTAAACCTAGTTACAAACGAGACGTTACGTCCTTACGTGCAACCCTTTCCCCAACGCGAATTTAATAGCATGTTTATCATGACGATTTACGTAGCCCTGAGACTTTTCAGGGGCCTCGTAAAGTCTGTGATCGTTACTTGTCCGCGTCTGGCCTACGAGAAAGAGAAAGAGAGAGAGAGAAAGAAACAGATAACCGAGAAAAGTAAGAACGAACGAAGGAGATAGCGATTTAGTATTCGATTTGGCAAAGGCAAATGCTCTGCGCTCGTAACAACAACTATTACCACCACTCATTTGAGTCCTACGCACATAGTGCAAAGCGGGGCAAAATGGAAATACGGGGCAAAATGGCAATATAAAAATAATTGTCAAATTGTGATCATAAAGTGACATATCTCAAAAAGTGCCATTTTTGAGACGCGTTAACACAAAAAATCTTACAAAAGTTCAAAGCGATTTTGAGATCGATTTTATATAAGTTTTTTTGTTCAAAATAGCGAATGGCGAAAATAGCGAATTTCAAAAAAAGGAACGTCCAAATATAGAATGGTCATCATTGTGAAATAAAATTATTATTATGAATAAAATAACGAATGGTAAAAATAGCGAATGGCTAAAATAGCCAATATTTAAGCCATTCGCTATTTTTACCATTCGCTATTTTGATTGCATTTTAATAAAATGGGGATCAAAATAGCGAATGATCAAAATATCGAATGGCTGACATACCGAATTTCATAATGATGGCCATTCTAGATTCAGACGTTCCTTATATTGAAATTCGCTATTTTAACCATTCGCTATTTTGACCTCCACCCGTTTTTTTTTACTAATTTGAGCGAAATTTGTGACTTAGTTTTAGCAACTTTTTAATGTACTCTATTAACAAAAAATTGGAATCTACATCTAGAACTCATCGTATATCTCATTAAATGGTATAAAAAAATTTTCACAAATTCGTCTCAAAATAAAAAATAAAAAACAACAACAAATTAGGCAAATCATAAGATTTTCGATTCACCACAAAATCGTTTTAAAAAGTTGCTAAAATTAAGTAACAAATTGCGCTCAAATTAGTTAGTAAACATAATATCAAAACGATTTCAAAATCGTTTTTGAAATTTTCTAAGACATTTTAAGAGATTTATTTATTATAAGACATTTTAGAGATCCGTTAAGACGTCTTAACGGATCTCAAAAATGGCACTTTTTGACATATATCGATATCGTGACATTAATATCATGACTATTAAACCATAACATAATTTTTTTTACGTTTTCAGCGTACGCTGTTGCCATTTTGACGAGGTGTGCCATTATGCCCCTATTCCATCGTGCCCCGCGTTGCCATTTTGCCTAGCTTCAAATAAATTTAAACCTCCCACCCATTGATATGCAGTAGCGTTATCTATATATACATTGTGTTCATAATGTCTGGGAGGTCCTTTTTAATCCGATTTCATAGCCTTGCGATAGAACGACGAGATCCTGCAGCAAGTCAGTTTGTAGATGACGAAGGCGAAGCTGATCGATACCGTCGATAAAAGTCAAAGTCAATCGAGTCGCGTGGGCGCACTCTGGTGACATATGCTAAGCTTCCGTGTGGGTTACAACTGACATACTAAATACGTGTCGCATTGAATCCGCCGCTTGACATATGTTCGACTCCTTGACAGTTATATGTATATTCTAATTTATTAATCATCTTCACATCGTTTAGAAACAAAGACATAATCATTAAATTTGTGATATTAAATACATTCCATAGCAAACTTCGTTTGAAGACTATTTAAATTTATTAATTATTTTACTTTTTAATTATTTTCGGAGACATTTTTATATATTTATTATAAAAAATGGTATATATAATAATATACCAAATGTATAATAAATAATCACTTTGTTTAATTGCCTTATAAAGAAATGGAGCTTATTTTAACGTGCTCGAATATTTCGGAAACAATTAATAATTTTTTAAGCAACCGACGAATCAGGTTCTTAAGTTATCTGTTAAATGATTTAAAAAAAATGACTTAACTTTACTGTATATCTTTCAAAATATTGAGACAGTAAATACAATTCATTATGACGATTTTTCGTGGCAGAAAAATATTCATATGGAGTACTAATCGATAATATCATGTAACGGAGAAAAATATATTTTTCAAGAGCATTCTTGTAAAATAATTTGTGTCGTAAATTTCAATATATGCAAATATTGGAATCGAACAGTGATATCGAAAATAAGTGCCATCGCACGCACCGTCGCACGCAGAAAATAATCACGGAGTGACAGTATTTTATTTGCTGTAGCAGCAAGAAAATTCGCTGTGGCAGCAAAAAAATTTTCTATACTACCGTGATTATTTTTCTTATGCTGAATTTTTTTTATTTTTTCATTATTTGTCTTACGATTTTCCTTTTTTAAGCATCGTAATACTATTTGATTAAATCCATTCACAGTTAATAAAACATTTCCAAGAAAACAATTGTTTTTCTTATCTTCAGTTAGCATTTAATTATACACGACGCGATTTTCGAAATATTCTCGGTATGTAATAAATCATAAGAAACCGGAAGAAAGATTTGAAACTTCGAAAAATACGATTTGCAATTTACAAAAGCAGAAACTTGAGATCGCGTGCAGGAGGAACAATTATGTGTTGTATTTTATTGACATAAACATGTGTTGCATACTGTTTGTATTATTTCCTTGATGTGTGTGTGTGTCGCTGTTTTAAAAATAACCAATAGTTTATATTTGCACCCATTCACAGTTATTAAAAAATTTCTAAAAAAAACACTTGTTTTTCTTATCTTCAGTCATCATTTAATTACACAGGATACGATTTTCGAAGTATTCTCGGTATGCAATAAATCATAAGAAACCGGAAGAAAGATTTGAAACTTCGAAAAATACGATTTGCAATTTACAAAAGCAGAAACTCGAGATCGCGTGCAGGAGGAAAAATAATGTGTTGTATTTTATTGACATAAACATGTGTTGCATACTGTTTGTATTATTTCCTTGATGTGTGTGTGTGTGTGTCGCTGTTTTCAAAATAACCAATAGTTTATATTTGCACCCATTCACAGTTATTAAAAAATTTCTAAAAAAAACACTTGTTTTTCTTATCTTCAGTCATCATTTAATTACACAGGATACGATTTTCGAAGTATTCTCGGTATGCAATAAATCATAAGAAACCGGAAGAAAGATTTGAAACTTCGAAAAATACGATTTGCAATTTACAAAAGCAGAAACTTGAGATCGCGTGCAGGAGGAAAAATAATGTGTTGTATTTTATTGACATAAACATGTGTTGCATACTGTTTGTATTATTTCCTTGATGTGTGTGTGTGTGTCGCTTTTTTTTAAAAATAACCAATAGTTTATATTTGCACCCATTCACAGTTATTAAAAAATTTCTAAAAAAAACACTTGTTTTTCTTATCTTCAGTCATCATTTAATTACACAGGATACGATTTTCGAAGTATTCTCAGTATGCAATAAATCGTAACAAACCGGAAGAAAGATTTGAAACTTCGAAAAATACGATTTGCAATTTACAAAAGCAGAAACTTGAGATTGCGTGAAGGAGGAAAAATATAGTGTTGTATTTCATTGATATAAACATGTGTTGCATACTGTTTGCATTTTTTCGTTGATGTGTGTGTGTCGTTTTTTTTTAATAACCAATAGTTCATATTTGCACCAATTCACAGTTAATAAAACATTTCCAAAAAAAACACTTGTTTTTCTTATCTTCAGTCAGCATTTAATTATACAGGATACGATTTTCGAAGTATTCTCGGAATGCAATAAATCGTAATAAACCGGAAGATAGATTTGAAACTTCGAAAATTACGATTTGGAATTTACAAAAGCAAAAATTTGAGATTGTGTGCAGGAGGAAAAATATTGTGTTGTATTTCATTGACATAAAAATGTGTTGCATACTATTTGTATTTTTTCCTTCACATGTGTGTATGTGTGTGTCGCTTTTTTAAAAATAACCAATAGTTTATATTTGCACCCATTCACAGTTATTAAAAAAATTCTAAAAAAAACACTTGTGTTTTTCTTATATTCAGTCAGCATTTAATTATACAGGATACAATTTTCGAAGTATTCTCAATATACAATAAATCGTAAAAACCCGGAAGAAAGATTTGAAACTTCGAAAAATACGATATGGAATTTACAAAAGCAGAAACTTGAGATTGTGTGCAGGAGGAAAAATATTGTGTTGTATTTCATTGATATAAACATGTGTTGCATACTGTTTGTATTTTTTTCCTTGATGTGTGTGTATGTGTGTGTCGCTTTTTTTTAAATAACCAATAGTTTATATTTGCAGCTGCGCAGCTGGAGAATTCAAGCATATCGGTGGAGGAAAGAGGGGGAAGTCACCTGTGGGCGGTCGTGTTACTCCATTCGAGGAGAAATAGAATGATAAAAAGAGAAGAAATAAGATAGACAGAGCGGTGGCTCGAGCACGGCAGCAACAGCTTCAACTCGCCGATGGGCATCTATCTAGTGAGCTCTCTGTGTCTAACAGTAAAAGTCCTGCTAGACGGTGATAAAACCGGCCGACATTGGTAGGTGTACCTGGATAGTATAGGCGCGTGCACGTTCTCTCATGTGGCAGCGCGAAGTCCCCTCAGACTAAAGGACCAAGAAATCTGACCAGGAACACGCGACACTGGAAATCAACGAAGAACCCTTTCGCTTGACTACAAGTGCCTTATATCTTATAGCCAGGGCATACATCGCGTAGAACTATTATTACTGTGCAAACACTACATGGGACATTCCATGCCGACGGAACTCAGTCATTTTCCAACAATTACTTTTTATATCAATGAATATTTTTCAACTCAGTCATTTTCCAATAATAATTTTTTTATCTTTGAATGTTTTTCATCTGTCATTTTTCAATAGTAATTTTTTTATATCAATGAATATTTTTCAACTCAGTCATTTTTCAACAATAATTTTTTATATCAATGAATATTTTTCAACAATAATTTTTTATATCTATGAATATTTTTCAACTCAGTCATTTCCAAACTATAATTTGTTATATCAATGACTAATTTTATATCAAATACTCAAAGTCGAGAATCGGTAACTACAAATTGACAGCTTTTTTTCGTTTTTATTTTGTATCCAAGATATTATTTTTTTTTAAATGTATTATTATACCATATTTTTTATTTGCGATGATAAAGGTGATATTCTAAAATTGAATAGCGGTCACAATTTCACTCACATATTCCCGATTTTTTTTTAAATTTTAAGCCGATGAAATATTAATCTCTCCTTATTTAAGGTAATTGAGAGGTAAGCACTTAGTAACTTGATCCTAATTTATTTGATTCATTATCTGAAGAATATAATTTTTCCGCATCGACTGGGATCAATAAAACGGGACTTGATCGAACCTTTTAAAAGATAATTGGGGTCACAGTTGGCGATTTTAACATTAGCGTTATTTGTAAAGAGGGTTCGACTATCACACAAATGGATTTTTCTTAAAATGCATCTACTTTGAAACAAAAATAATGAACAGCATCCAAAAAGTTGGAAGACCTTTAACTGCACAATTCTTTTATTAATTAAAAATTAATTATAATAAATTTAAAAAATTTATTATGATTAATAAATATAAAATCCAGCGATTTGTAAAATTGAAAAACACTAAAATTGAGTACAATTTTTTCGACAATTTTATATACTACATTTTCACAAACTCGAAAACTATTTAACTTCGTCCATTTATAATTCAACTTCCTTAAATGCTAATTATTTTCCATTACCAAATCAATAGTTACTATTTTTCATAAAAATCCACGAACTCAAATAACTTACATAAAAAAATTGTGCCAATTCTCTTCCATAATCACACGTTACACCTACAGACAAAAATATAAAACCTTTAACTGTATTTACAAATAGATATTTGTTTAAATTGACGTGAAATTGAATTTCTCCCATCACTTAAGAAGAAAAATTTATGAGTTAAAGAAAACCAATTAAAAATCATATCTTAAAAATGAATAAATCTACTTTCAACGCTCTAGTTTTTGGATCGTCTTTAATTTCCGACATATTTATTAAGAACTTGCATGTGAAGCTGAGGATCAAGACAGGATTAATAATTGTACTTTACTGTAGTAATATACAAAACAAATGACCGTGTAGCACCAGTTAATCAATGGCGCCTAACTACATCATGTCTTTTGCTACAATGACATGTAATCCACATGTTATATATAGGATACTTGAAGTTCGTATACGAAAGCCAACGAACAGCTCGTAACGTGACTGAAATAACAAAAACGCTTTGGGGCCCTCGTTCAACATTTTTTTGCCATCAACTGCTCGTGTTGATGACTTTTTGCCTCTCTACTATAGCCGAGGGCTATCTTTGAGATGTTTTTGTCTCCTTTCCATAGAGGAAGCTTTGAGAAATCAAGAGTTATTGCCAACTAGGAAGGAGCAGAATTCAAACTGCCTTAAAGCTGTACGTGCATATGGTACTTTCTATTTCAAGTGCCGAAAACTGTTGTAAATCAATATAATTAATTTGTGCTCATAAATAAATAAAAAATGTTCAACAATTTATCTTGACATTTCATACACTCATTTTTTCAACTTTAATTATATAATACAACAAATTTTTCATCATAAGTTCTAATAAGAACTTAAATTTATTATTTTGTTCTAAAAGAACAAAAATTAAATTCTATTGAATTTTTTTTTCTTGTATTCTTTAAATTCAATAGAAATAGAAATAGAAAGTAATAATATAATAATAGAAATAGAAAGAAATAGAAATAGAAATTCAATAGAATCAAAATTATTAAATTCAATAGAATTTAATTTTTGAATATAAAAAAATTTGTACATTTTTGTTATTATATTTAAAAAATAGTGAATAAATGAGTCGCTGTTTATAATTAATAAATATCTTTGAAATCATTTTTGTAATACGAAATTCATTTTATCGCAATTATTGTTTGAATTTAATTTATAAATATTGCAAATCTGTGAGAATTCTGTTTATATATTTAGTGAAATAAGACATAAAATTGCAGTGGAATATAAAGTGGATATGGTTTTAAATTAATAAACAAATGAGCCATCGCGAAAATGAAATGGCCTGGAGTAAAATCCTCGTACACTGCGATTGAACGGATTTCAGCAAAAACTCGTGTTTTTGCGGCTCCTCTCAACGCGAATGAACCTAAAAAAGTTCACAGCAGAGAATTATATTCGTCCGCACGCGCAGTCTCGTGCATTTGGTGAGCACGCTACTCTCTCGACGATATTTAATTATGCAGAATCTCGCAGGGATTCCATTTTCACGGTTGCTACCGCTACGCGTATTGCGAGTGGTGCTTCGTTCCGATTTTACGCGGGTTTCTATCCGACTATTTGCTTTGTTCCACTGTGTCCAAATGAACATTCGCGCGAGATCTCTCATATAGTATAATTCGGGGTATGTGTTTTATACGACTGTTTCAGTATATAGAATATACTACCCATTCCCTTTGCCACGTTATTTGCACGATATTTTATTAAATTCCTTTCGTGATAACCATATCCACTGTGATACAGTAGATAAATGCAATTCACTTCAATGATTTTACACGACCGATACATTTTACCATGTAATATAATGAAACAGCAAATACGATGTAACACAAAAATAAACATTTTTCAAATAATAAATAACAAATTAATTTTCAGAGTAAATTGGGTTTAAATACAAATTGAAAATATTCATTTCATACTTCGTCTCTTACTATATTTAGAGAAATTGTGGCAGACCTGGCAACAATTATGAAAAGATGCAATTAAACCAAACAACAATTAGCTATTTTTTAAAAATAGGAACAACCACTGAAGCAAATAATAATATTTGTATTTTTTTTTAATTTTCCCATTTTTTTAAAAGAAAAACTGTCGAAAAAAACGGCGGAAATCGGTACTTTTTGTTCAAACCGCCGCCATTTTGTCGATTTTGATTTTAAAAAAGCCTCCATAACGCGATAGCCAATCGCATACTAATTAATAATACTTTGGGTTTTTTTTAGGCTATCTTTTTTATGAACATTATTTAAAAAATTTAAAAAAATATTTAAATAATAAAAATCGTCTTATAAAAAATCATTTTCTGTAATTCATGATTACCTTAATATGTCATAAAAATTTCAGATTGATCGGCGTATAATAATCGTCCGAAAAAAAATCGTGAAAATAGGCTATTTTTCGGGCCGTCACACTGGAAAGATCCCTTAATAATCTTCACACAATAATAGCCAATATTCTTTCAGTGCAGTATAACATTTTCTCAGTGTATGAAACAATGCACCTGCAAAGATATTATTGGTAAACTGAACAGCTGTCGAGATTTTTCTTATATTCGTGATTTTATCTATGTCATGATTTATTTTTTGTCCGATACGCCTAAATAAAAATCTACTCCGACGTGTGGCACAATAAGAACGACACAAGTATATTTATCATGCACAGTTTATGCTGCAATAAATGCTACATATTTATATAGCATATATAGCGCGCCGTTCTCTTTGCGACACATTTCAACAATTCAAATACATTCGAGAAAGCTTTCAAACGAAATATAATACCTTAAATCGATTCTCCACACTTATTTTACACGGTTCGCTATAGTCTTGCAATTATTAACTCTCCATACACACATTTAAAAAAGTGGATCTAAAAATATATTTTCATATATATTAAATATACTATTTACACAAAATTGTATGTATTAAATATATTTTCTTGAAATCCGGAAAAGTATATCAGAAATATATTGTTGCGTACATTAAATAATATATCTAAAATATAATACAATATATATTTATATATATTCTTGCACGAAAAATAAAATATTTCATATATATTTTTTAAATCTATGATTTTTCCAAGTTCTACGCTCAAGACTAATAAGTTTTCTCATATTAGATTTCGAACCCAAATATAAGCTAAAATATATAAATGAAATATATTTTTAAAATCTATGATTTTTCCAAGTTCTACGCTTAAGACTAATAAGTTTTCTCTTATTAGATTTCGAACCGAAATATGAGCTAAAATATATAAATGAAAATAAACTTAAAAACTCATTTTTTTTAGATCACACTAAAAAAAATGTCATTGGTTAAAAAAATTCACTTGCGAGCTGCCAAAAACAAGTGTTTTTAAACGAACTTTAGTTCTTATTCTTACAAACCCAATTAACATTGAAACAATAAAATATTACAACAATAACAATATTACAAATATTAACCTTAAAAAATAGTTTCGCGAAATTATTGTTCGATAGAAAAACAACCCACAATGATTTTAAAATCAATGATATTTTTTTTTAGTGTAGTCTAAAAAAATGTCTTCTTTTATTTATAATTATTTATATATGGGCCATTCCATACCAATTTTTCTGTAGGTTATAAGCATAATAATGGAAATTCTATAAAATTTTGAGAAAAGTCTGAATAGTCTGTCCAATCAAAAAAAAAATGTTTACTTTAGTTTATCAAAAATGTCTAAAAACTTGTTTGAGCGTCTATCGAAATTTTTTAAATGAAAAACTAAATTCAAAAACTTCAATTTTATACAGGATCAAATTTTCCATACGCTCGATAATTTTGAATATACAGCGAATTAAAAAAAAAGTCGTTATTAAATTTTGGGCGAATCGTAGGTGTTAAAATTCTGAAATAATTTGTGGATGTTCGTGATATTCTAAACAATTTTTGAAAAAATTTGGTATGGAATGCCCCATATACGTTAGCTCATATTTGGGCTCGAAATGTAATAAGACACAACTTATCACTCTTAAGTGTAGAACTTGGGAAAAAAATCGTAGATTTATGTAGTCTCAAAGAAAAACGATTGCTCACGACCGAAGAGAGGTAGAGAAACACCAACGTGTCTAGGATGCTCTAGCGGGAGTAAGAAATATACCATATAAAAGGAGAAGTGGCAAAGAAGGGGAGCGAGAGGGGAATCTTCACGAAATAACTACAGTTCGTGCTCGGAGTTACTATTTCCGCCTGACATGACTATCGATCGATAGTTTCGCGAAGCTCTATCTCCGTCCGTCCGGACAGTGCACTCGGTATTACACGCTGTACGCTCTGTACTCTTCTGTAGTACATCCAGCCGTAGCGTAGGTGAAGGCTGACTATAGTTACGATCCGTAGAATTTCTCGAACGTGAGTTATGCACCGCGGCGTCAAACTTATTATTCCATCTCGCTTTTCTGGTTATATGGTTCGTGTTACACGCTCCGGAACTCTTGAATTCCCACGGGCATTTAAACAACATTCGTAAAGCACAATTTAACGCGCTCACTATCCCTTTCCATAAAATTCAACGTGCTGACGACGCGCGTTTATAACAATTACACGCATTCTGACTGCATTTATATTTCTACGTCGTAAAAATTGTCGTTACATTTTTTTGGCACAAAATATTAACACTCGAGAATAAATTATCACACATTTATAAATTTATCATTAATTAGTGGACTGAAAAAAAAATAAAACACTAATAGTATTTAATTCTTATAACTTGAAGTTATTGTAAACCTGTTAAACGTCAGATTCTAATGTTGTATTAAAGTTGTTCTTTTGTAAATAAATTAATGGCAGAGTAAAACGTGACTATATTTATAATAATTGTTTTTCCAAAGTTTAAACTTGTAGGAATTAAGAGTAATTTGTACAGGAAAAAATTAAATAATCGTTAGACGTAATTTTAAGAAAAAAAAAATAGTATTGCTATCATAGATCTGTGCTAATATGTAGAAGTCAATAAAAATTATCGTAAATAATTCTTTTAGCTTCAGTTAAAAATGATAAAAATCGTAAAATTTTTAAAATATCCAGCAATCATTTAAATTTCAACAAAAGAAGAATCTTCTTGAAATTTCCTGCAGCTGTTAAGTAGAATAAAAAATTCGTTTTGTAAAATAAAATTTTCGTTAAATATCGGCGCAGAATATAAAACTATTTCTTACAGAAAACTGATAATCACCACAATGAATTCATGCCACTATTAACATATTTTTTTTTTATTTCACAATGACTACATGTGCCACTTAAGTCTCTTAAAACTCACTACTAAACTCACTAAACACTGGTAAAACTTTTCGTCGTTCACGGTATTTAATTCAGAATAAAACGGACAAATGTTAACGTTAACAAACTGGATATTCCGGGTTATTTTTTTCACAGCAACACGTCGTCGAACTGTCACATTTTACCGGGTCTAAGTCGCGCGTACGACACACGAGGTGCACGCGTTGTAGGTTTGTCGCGAACTGAGGACGCGGGACAACAGCTCGAGTATCCGAGCGCCACCGAGTTATGACGGAAATGACCGAGGGACGAAGATGTAGCCAGCAAATACAGTGTCAGTGAAGGCGCAAAGACCCCTGCGGGCTTTATATTCCATCTCGCTCTTACTCGAAGAGATAATTTAATTTGAATACAAGAATACGCTATTCCTGCATTCATAAAAGTATTAAACTAAAGAATTAAATTAAACAAGACTCGGAGATGGAGAAGTGGATAAAAAGATAATACAGAGCTGCGTCGGTGAAAGATAATTCTGACAGGACGATTTTATTTTCATTTTTTTTACATTGCCATCTTTGAACTTGTGATAATAAATTAAGCAGAATCAGTTTGATTGGAAAATAACAAAATACAAAATAGCAGGTGCAGCTGCTTGAGACATAATTCGACCCCGAACCCGCATCTTGAGTGTCTAATTATAAGAATTGTAATGAAATCTTTTGTTTCAAAATTGTTTATTTAAATTCTTTTTTTTTTTCAGGTGAATGGAATTTTTTAATTTTTATATTCAAATATTTACGAAATCTTTTGTTTCAAAATTCTTTATTTGATTTTTTTTTTTTTTTTTTTTTCAGGTGAATGGAATTCTTTAATTTTTGTATCAAAATATTTACGTATATGTACAATTAAAAAATATATTCATACAAGGCAAATTGAAAACGGAATTTTTAGTTCGAGCACGTCAATGAATTTTATTCTCGATAATATATATATATCATTAATTGGTACAAAAATTTCATTTCTCGTTTCTTAAAAATTTATATTATGCCGTATTATTACAGATTTTTTTGTATTCTTTTTATGTCGTTGTTGAGCAACTAAATAAGATAAATTGTCGTGATTAGTTATAACGTTGAGAATTTTTTAAAAATTACATGATCCTTCGATAATCACGCAAATGATTTTTCGGTTCACTTCGGTTGTCTTCGGTAATTTTCGCGAATCGATCATTCAGTGTATTTATGAATGATCAATTACTCAATTGAATATTTATCGATTATATCTTAGACAACGAAGCGGAAAAATATTTTATTTAAAAATTTTATATTTGTACAGACTTCAAATACCACACAAATTATTGGGAAGATTCGTCGAAGCGAAAACTACTTTCAACTAGACAAGTTAGGATAATAGTGGTTATTAAAAGTGTTTTTTTTCGCCTAGTTTTAGAAAGTGTTATATGTATAGAAAGCCACAATGATAATCGTCCAGGTGGTTCATTAGACATTATAACTATGCGGTTTAATGTTGCCGCACAAGCAAACGATCGTCAACTGGATTCACTGTTATACTCTCTGTGCTATAATGGAAAGATGGAGAGATGCAGCGAGGACGATGAGCTTCGATGGACACACGAGTTAATGACGAACTTTCCACGGGAGAGATTCTGGTACGACCAGTCCATGCATATACAGCTTCATGGTGGTACGTCAACACGATGACTATGATGACTATATGTATGGTGCACCGAGAGAAGGATTATAGTACTCATTCCCAGATTCGTATAGTAATCGGGATCCAAAGTGGAAACATGGTATTTTTTTCCAGACGCATACAAAGATTTACTAGGCGTCGCCTGCCAATGTATTTAGCGTAAATAGTACAGCGAGTGACGCCTAGTAAATTTTTGTATGTGTCTGAAAAAAATGCCATGTTTCCACTTTGGATTCCGATTACTTCACGAATCTGGGAATAAGTACTATATTTTTCTCTCGGTGTGTTACATGAGAGTTTAATGCATTAAGAGGGCTTCGCTGACACAAAAAGTCAAAACATAATATTGCTGAACGGCCAAATTTGCCCTAAACCTCATAGAAAACCATAGAGAAAATTTTTGAGTGCTACAATCAATTGGAAATGTAAGGACTTTCTCACGTATATTCCAAACATAATGTTTCATTCGATTAGAATTTAAGTACTAAACTAAAGAAAAAAAAACCAACGTTGTTGAAGACACTAAAAACATTGATTTTGAATAACAGTATTCCCAAAATGATATTAATTAATTTGTAAAAAGGGTTTAATCGACTTTAATGCATGTTTTTTTTTTTTACACGCACTTGCTGATTTTTCTTTATACACATAATTTTTTAAAGACTTTTTTTCCGATTGTGAAATTCTCGTTTACAGGAATTGTGTAAAGTTGTTTTGAAGAAACTGTACCCGCGGAAAAAGGAAAGTATTGAAACAGTATTAAAAAAAGTATGAAAAGTATAATATCTCAAGTATGATCTATTGGACTGAATTAATACTAAAAAGTATTAGACCGTATTATTAGTTTTAAGGGCCCGGGTCGATATGTCCACGGTTTTCGGTATCCAGGTCGATATCTCCATGGTTTTTGGTGTCCAGGTCGATATCTCAATGGTTTTTGGTGTCCAGGTCAATATCTCCATAGTTTTTGGTGTCCAGGTCGATATTTCCATGGTTTTTAGTGTCCAGGTCGATATCTCCATGGTTTTTGATATCCAGGTCGATATCTCTATAGCTTTTGGTGTCCAGGTCAATTTTTTCACAGTTTTCAGTGATCAGATCGATTTTTTCATAGTTTTCGATATTTAGATATACTCCCACTTGTTTTTTAAGTAACTAGACAGGACTGGATAATGAAAATTGAGGTGCGATTAACCTACAGCTCAAAAACTGTAAACGAATATAATTTTTACAAGAAACATTATGAATCGATCGACCTGGTCTCCGAGAACTATGAAGATATCAACCTGGACACCGAGAACTATGAAGATATCAACCTGGACACCTAAAACTGTGGAGCAATCGATCTAGACAACTAAAACTATGGGCCGGTCGACCTGGACATCGGAAGCGATGGAAATATCGATCTGGACACGGAAAACCAGGGACATATCAATCCGGACCCTGAAATCTAATAATACGGTCTAATACTTTTTAGTATTAATTCAGTCCAATAGATCATACTTGAGATATTATACTTTTCATACTGTTTTTAATACTGTTTTAATACTTTTCGTTGTTTTAGTACGTTCAATGATCCTGTAACTTCTAATATGAAATATTTTTTGTTCGAAATATATCCAAAATTCTTGAGTTATCGTCCATTTCGCAAGACATTTTTTTTTATTTTCCAAAAAAAATACAGGTTTCTAAAAGTTTATCAAAGCGTTTGAATTTTTTTTTCGCTACAACAAAAATTGCAGTCTCGAAGTAGTTTCGTTGGTCCTATTTTAATTAGCCAATTTATTTTATTTAACAATATTCCCTCTACACGCATCATTTATCTATCTATTAAAAAAACAACAAGGATGCAAAGTAGAACCTTGCACATTCCTTCCTCATTATTTTTCGCTTTTTGCAAAGCTACCTCTATGGGGAAGTATGTTAATCAATTTTTGCTTCCTCATAGAGGAATCTTTGTAAGAAGTGAAAAATAATGAGGAAGCAATGTGCAAGGTTCTACTTTGCATCCTTGTTTTATTTTATTCTTATTTTCTGATGTTTTACGAAATGCACAGCGAAACCAGTCAATTTTTTTTTAATTCAAATTAACGTAAAATCCGAACCGCTTTACCGATCATCACCAAATTTGATACGTAGCAGGGCTGAATGTTATTTTTCCTGTGTAGAAAATTTCACTCGATTATTTGAAATTTTACCTGAATAAGAGCAAAACGAAAATTTTTCGAAAAATTCAAAATTTTTTAAAAACCGAACCGCTTTACCGATTTGGCTCAAATTCAATACCAAAGGTCGCATCACTTTGTTGAATTTTAATACGAAGTTTCAGACCGATAGTTAAAAATTCGTTCGAGCTAGAGCATTTACGTGCTTTTTCAAAATTTAAAAATTCTTATAAAAATGAAATGTGTCAATCGATTTTCCCGAAATTTATATCAATTGAAGATTAGGTAGTACTGCACATGTTGTTTAAATTTGAGCTGATTCGGTCGAATAGTTTAAAAGTTACAGTTAAATGAATTTTTGGCCTTTCATCACACACACACACACACACACACACACACACACACACACACACACACACACACATACATCCGGACAATTTTTCTACACCACTTTTCTCGATGTTTTAGACCATTCTGAGTAATCTGACATGAAAATCTCGAAAAAAAAAATTTTCATGAAAACGAAGCTTTCTCTATGAGGAATAGGGCTGTTCAAAAAAACATAATTTTCTTATAATCGGTTGCTCCTGAAATGCTATATTGATTATCACAAAAAAGATGTTTTCGTGAAAGCTGGCAGTTGTGCGATGAAATCAAGTACTGCCGCATCAAGGCCAAAATTCATGAAAAGCGGCGATTTTTATAATTTTTTTTTTTTATGCGGTGAAGCGCTCATGGAGATTGTTGTTGCTTTCGATAGACTATGAAATTGTGTAAAGGCAGAAACATGTTCGATAATGTTTAGTACTGCCGCATCGACATTGAAGTTACCAAAATCAAAAAATTAAATCCTTTAAAACATTGAAATATTCGTCTGCTCATCGACTATTTCGTGCGATTTCAATTGAAAAAATGGCTCTTGAAACGGGAGTCATGTAAGATCATAATCATGATGATGATAAGAGATTTTCGAATTTTGGGAAACTGCGATATCGATGCGGCAGTACTAAATTTGATCATACAGGACTCCCGTTTCATGAGCCATTTTTTCATTTGAAAACGCGCGAAATAGTCGATGAGCAGATGAATATTTCAATGTTGTAAACGATTTCATTTTTTATTTTGTTAATTTCAATGTCGATGCGGAAGTACTAAACATTATCGAACAGGTTTCTGCCTTTACACAATTTCATAGTCTATCGAAAGCAACGACAATCTCCATGAGCGCTTCAACAAGTAAAAAAAAATGTCTATAAATCGCCGTTTTTAATGAATTTTGGCCTTGATGCGGCAGTACTTAATATCATCGCACAACTCCCAGCTTTCGCGAAAACATTTTTTTTGTGATAATCAATACAGCATTTCAGGAGCAACCGATTATAAGAAAATTATGTTTTTTTTGCTTCCTCATAGAGGAAGCTTTGTTTTCATGAAATTTTTTTTTTTCGAGATTTTCATGTCAGTATGCTTAGAATCACCTAAAACGTCGAGAAAAGTGGTTTAGAAAAAATGTCCGTATGTATGTATGTGTGTGTGTGTGTGTGTGCTGGGCTTCGAAAATTCAATCTCCTCTCACTCGGTAACCGTTCGAGCGATCCGGCTCAAATTTGGCACGCAAGTAGAGTAGCTGCCCCTCTTTGACTGTTGTGATTTTTGCCAAAATATGTGAAGTCATTAAGATTTTATGTTGATTTTAATTTGTTGAAAAAAGGGCGTGGTCGCTCTAACTTTCGTAAAAGTTCGCCGATTTGGCTAAATAGTTCTTCATAACTGAAGATACGTTCAATGTTGTATGGTATTGAATTTCGACGAAATCGGTAAAGCGGTTCGGATCTTATAGAATTTTGAATTTTTCGAAAAAAATAGATTTTGATCTAAATTACGTCGAATTTCAACAAATGAACAGAAATTTTGTACAGACGAAAAATAACATTCAGAAATGCCATGTACCAAATTTAGTGATGATCGGTAAAGTCGTTCGGATTTTACACCATTTTTCATTTTAAAAAAAATGTAGATTTTCGCTATAACTTCCGGAAAAGTTGAGAAAGTACGACAAAAATTTGTATCTAATCAAAATTAGATGTAACGGTGTTTGTCGAGCTGAAGACGAGGGTTGTAATAACACGAGTTACTTATATGAAAATATACTTTTCGAGCACAAACAAGCCTGCAAAGTCGAACCTTGCAAATTGCTTCCTCAGTATTTTACACTTTTAGCAAAGCTTCCTCTATGAGGAAGCCAAAATTGATCAACATTCTTCCTCATAGAGGTAGCTTTGCTAAAAGTGTAAAATACTGAGGAAGCAATTTGCAAGGTTTTAACAGTCCTAATGAGGAAGCAAAACGTCTCCCACAACATCTCGATACTAAGTGTAAAAAATAAGAGCATAAAAGCGATATACTAATCCACAAGTATTACTGTCACGGTTGTGATAATAAACGCACGTACCCCAGTGAATTGGACTTTTACACTGGAAGCATTACAACGTACTCACTGCCCCTCTGTGAATATCCCATATAGTCAGAACTAGAAGGGCCAAACTCCACCGAGAGGTAGATAGCATCTGCGAAAGCGAACCATTCGAAACGCTATCTGGTTGATTGGTGACCCGAGCACATATCCGGTCCGCCCGTTCGCCAAACCCGCGCCCGCTAATAGTCCGTGTGCGTGGATGCTGCTGCGAAAATAAAGCATACCGAAATTGGCCAGACGTGCGTGCGTGGTGCGTGCAAATGCTGGCGTTCCTCTTGCTGCTGGAGAGAAGCGAAGAATGAGAGAGACAGAGAAAGTGAAGAGACTATTTGAAGTCGAAAATAACCGAAAATATACTGTGAACGACCCGACGCTATTAAAGAAGGGTTTTCGTACTTTTTTTATTTATTTTTTCTCCGTTGCTTCAAGAGAGTTGCAGTACATGATGAACATCTCTGCCATATTAAACCATTCAAGTGTCTAAAGAACGCGCCGGCGTCATTAATGCATCTGCTGGAATCTTAACAATGATAATAAACCGGATAAATCGTGTATTCAGAAAAGTCACCAAAGCAATTAATTAAATACAACACTTTGTATTCTGCGGTTAAACATTAATTCCAACTCTATTTACAGTACGATGCCGAATATAGTATACCTGGAGCTAAAGTGCGAACTTGGCGCTTCGAGCAAATTGCCAAGATTGAAACATCTCTCAGCGAGACTCTCGGCTCTGGGTGGATTTAATGAAATTTAGTCTGGTGCTTGGCCAAGTGGAATTTATCGCACGCATATTGTTAAACGAATTTCTCTGGAGGTATAACACATATATTTCTCCATTACACGGTTTTATGTTTGGAAATTAGCGGAATCACTGGGGAAATCATACTTTTCTTCTGACGACTGCTATGGACATTTTGTTTTTTTTTTTTTAGCTGTTAGCCCTTTTTTCTCTGCGTGTATAGGACACTAGCAATTTTCAATGGGACAATTGAAACAGATTTTCAATGAGAGATGGAGATGGGCAATGGGAAGAGGAAAACAGGAGAAACAACGGGAAAAATCCGATACGGTACATGCCGAGTTTCCGAGTTTGATTTTTTTGTTTTTGTCCCGCACTTCGCATACCTCCCCCTTTATCGTGAATTCGACGCTCATCTGCTGTTGGAAACTCCATGGGGTCTATTCCTATGGGCACCACAATTCATTCAACTCTGGCGAACGTGCTGGTCAGTGGCCTAAAGCTATCTTCTTTATTTCTCTATTTTTCTCTGTACTCATCTCGTTTTATATCCCTCTTTATTTCGTTTGTGCGTATTTCACCATCGTTGGTCCGAACAATTTCTAATGGCTCGTTACTTGCGGATCAGTAACACGGAGCACCCAGAAAAAAGATTTGGTAATATCAATTAAAATTATCTATTCGACATTTAATTATTTCAATCAATGAAAATTTACTTTCCCTCCAAAAAATATGTATTTCATTCAATT
Organism: Ephialtes manifestator; assembly: GCA_963970395.1. NCBI lineage: Eukaryota > Metazoa > Arthropoda > Insecta > Hymenoptera > Ichneumonidae > Ephialtes > Ephialtes manifestator. The sequence goes on along the minus strand of OZ019973.1, from coordinate 33,385,824 downwards.
TTTCAGTTTTTTTTTATTTCCAACATATTTATTTATTTGAATCAATTTTCACTATGCAGCGGATACTAAGAAAAATATTTTATTTATTGCTACTAAATACTTTCTTAATCCGGAAAAAAGATCTAGTTAAAACGACCAATTACATGTATTAGATATTTTTTAATAAAATCAATTAGAACTATCTTATAATCCAATATATATTCACCCAGAAAAAAGATTTGGTAATATTAAATAAAATTATCTATTCAACATTTAATTATTTCAATCAACGAAAATTTACTTCTCTCCAACAAATATATATTTCATTCAATTATTGAGTTTTTTTCATTTCCAATATATTTATTTATTTTAATCAATTTTCACTGTGCAGCGGATACTAAAAAAATATTTTATTTATTGCTACTAAATACTTTGTTCGACCATATTTATTTTTTTAAAATCAAACCATATAGAACGATGGCCACTGAAGAAAAATTCTACTTGTTGTTAGTACATTTTTTTATTATGAGAAAATATCTAGAAAAAAATACCTAGTTAATTTGACGAAATTTCTGTATTCAATCCTGCTTTTTTAATCGAACTAATTTTTGTTTAAATTCAGTATATATTTATTTGCTTCAATTATTATAATAGATTTGTCCGAAAAATATTTATTTATTCAAATCAACGTTTATTTGATGACAAATTATATTATTGTCGTTTATATAATTTAAATTAAATTATATAAACATTATTGTTCATTTATATTATATGATAGTTTCAATATCAGTAAAATTATTCTCGATATCAATAAAATAATGTTATTAATATTATTGCGAGTTGATCCATTGTAAAAGATACTCCTGTAATTAATTATAAAATTCCACATTGTTTATACTGAGCATGATAAAAAAATTTATTTCAATCGAACACATATTTATTTAATTTTAATTACTCAACTGAAATAAAATAATTTACTTAAAATAAATACATTTACATTTAAAAAATTATTTACGTTAACTAAAATTTTGTTCAGTCTAATAGATTTTTTTCAGGGTGTAATGAGACTCGATAAAATTGACCAACAATTGAAACTTTTCGAAACGGATAGACGCTTACAATAACATTTAGAGTCTCGTGAAGAAGCACTTCAGGGAATTCCAGTTCACTTTTCAATCGGGAAAGTTGAGTTCTTTTAATGAGTCGCTGAAATCGATGGAAACTTGAGAAGAGAACAAAAAAAAATGAACTGAAGAAGGAAAAGAAAGTGCAATAAAAGTAGTAGCGAAAGGTGCAAGTATCGGGAAAATGAATCGAGAGTTCGCTGCACGTTCGAGCATCTGGACATAGCACAGCTTTTTGTATTCGTCGTAGTCTCAGTGACTTTCGAAGAATAGCCACGCTGAGGTGTAATGGCTTTGAATAGCGGAATTCACTCTCAAGAGAGACTCAGCCTTGCAGTCTCTTTTTTTTCTTATTCCCAATTTTCTATCTTCGTCTAGTCGTCCCTGCGCATTCTATTACACTCAATCAAGCGCCTCGAAGCGTTGTGAAACGATGTGAATGACCGACGAAGAGATCGAGCCTGTTGAAATTGAAACCGAAGCTTTAGGCACTTTGGTATCTGATAATTCGGTAATAATACAACCATTGCTGTAATGACGGGCTACAATGTTGCACAATAAGTATTACTGAAACGAAACGAACTACGGAAAGTACTGTACAGCAGAGAAATCGTGAGATCTCTCACTATGTTCAATGAATTTTTTTTTTTTTCTTTTTTCAAAATATTATATTTATTTTTAGTCCTCCGTCCAGAAAAGTGTCATTTTCCAACGTCGTACTGAAAAGGTTCGTTCAACACACGAAAAAAAAAACTTTTCTGCAATGTATTTTTTAATAAGTATAATTTTTAAAAATGTAGAATGATCTTTACAAATCATCATATTGATGGAGAAATAATAAATTAATTCCACCAGTTCGTATTGTTGTTATAAACAAAAATAGGTTCCAAATTGGCTTTCCGTCCTCCGTGCAGAAAAGTGTCATTTTCCAACGTCATACTGAAAAGTTTCATTCAACACTCGAAAGAAAAACTTTTTTTGTAACAAACAAATGTCGTCCTCGGCAAAAATCACGCTCTGATGGGTAATGAGGAAACGTCTATGGCAATCGTCGCCATAGCAATGTATTTTTTAGTGAGTAAGTATAATTTTATAAAATTGTAAAATGATCTTTACAAATTATCATATTGATGGTAAAATAACAAATTAATTCCACCAGTTCGTATTGTTGTTATAAACAAAAATAGGTTCCAAATTGGCTTTCAGTCCTCCGTGCAGAAAAATGTAGTTTCCCGACGTTGTACTAAAAAGTTTCCTTCAACACTCGAAAGAAAATTTCTTTTTTGTAATAAACGAATGTTGTCCTAGGCAAAAATCACGCTTTGTCGGATAATGAGGAAAGGGCTATGGCAATCATCGCGATTGCAATGTATTTTTTTATGAGTAAGTATAATTCTAAAAAATTGTAGAATGATCTTTACGAATCACCATATTGATAGAAAAATAACAAATTAATTCCACCAGTTCGTATTGTTGTTATAAACAAAAATAGGTTCCAAATTGGCTTTCAGTCCTCCGTGCAGAAAAATGTAGTTTCCCGACGTTGTACTGAAAAGTTTCCTTCAACACTCGAAAGAAAATTTCTTTTTTGTAATAAACAAATGTTGTCCTAGGCAAAAATCACGCTTTGTCGGATAATGAGGAAAGGGCTATGGCAATCGTCGCGATAGCAATGCATTTTTTAGTGAGTAAGTATAATTTTATAAAATTGTAAAATGATCTTTACAAATTATCATATTGACGGTAAAATAACAAATTAATTCCACCAGTTCGTATTGTTGTTATAAATAAAAATAGGTCCCGAATTGACTTTCAGTCCTCCGTGCAGAAAAATGTAGTTTCCCGACGTTGTACTAAAAAGTTTCCTTCAACACTCGAATGAAAATTTTTTTTTTGTAATAAATAAATGTCGTTCTAGGCAAAAGTCACGCTCTGACGAATAATGAGGAAAGGGCTATGACAATCGTCGCGATAGCAATGCATTTTTTAATGAGTAAATATAATTTTTAAAAATTGTAGAATGATCTTTACGCATCATCATATTGATGGTAAAATAACAAATTAATTCCACCAGTTCGTATTGTTGTTATAAACAAAAATAGGTTCCAAATTGGCTTTCAGTCCTCCGTGCAGAAAAGTGTCATTTTCCAACGTCATACTGAAAAGTTTCACTCAACACTCGAAAGAAAAACTTTTTTTGTAACAAACAAATGTCGTCCTCGGCAAAAATCACGCTCTGATGGGTAATGAGGAAACGTCTATGGCAATCGTCGCGATAGCAATGTATTTTTTAATGAGTAAGTATAATTCTAAAAAAATGTAGAATGATCTTTACAAATCATCATATTGATAGAAAAATAACAAATTAATTCCACCAGTTCGTATTGTTGTTATAAACAAAAATAGGTTCCAAATTGACTTTCAGCCATCCGTGCAGAAGAGTGCAATTTCCCGACGCTGTACTGAAAAGTTTCCTTCAACACTCGAAAGAAATTTTTTTTTTTCTAATAAACAAATGTCGTCCTAGGCAAAAATCACGCTTTGACGGATAATGAGGAAAGGGCTATGGCAATCGTCGCGATAGCAATGCATTTTTTAATGAGTAAATATAATTTTAAAAAATTGTAGAATGATCTTTACGAATCACCATATTGATAGAAAAATAACAAATTAATTCCACCAGTTCGTATTGTTGTTATAAACAAAAATAGGTTCCAAATTGGCTTTCAGCCATCCGTGCAGAAAAGTGTAATTTCCTGACGCTGTACTGAAAAGTTTCCTTCAACACTCGAAAGAAAAACTTTTTTTGTAACAAACAAATGTCGTCCAGGGCAAAAATCACGCTCTGATGGGTAACGAGGAAATGACTATGGCAATCGTCGCGATAGCAATGCATTTTTTAATGAGTAAGTATAATTTAAAAAAATTGTAGAATGATCTTTACAAATCATCATATTGATAGAAAAATAACAAATTATTTCCACCAGTCCGTATTGTTGTTATTAACAAAAATAGGTTTTAAGTTAGCTGGTCGCTAGTACTTGAAGTAGTAATAACTGTGATTTCGATACAAAATCCGTGAGAGGAATAAAACACACGTAACTAATATTGCAACAGCAGATTGAGCCCTGAAATCTCAAAATTTTATTGAAAAGGGTTACATTCCAGCGTCTGGAAGTTGTCCACCATCTGCACTAAATGCGAGCATGCTTATATAAAGACACGGGATTTGAGAGAATCGTAAAAAAAATTTCAATATCAGAGAAAACAAGATTGAGATGTAAGAAGAGATAGAGATGAAGATCGTAAAAGTCGGGATGGTATAAAAGTATCTCTGCCTACGATCTTTCAGAATACACATTTGCAGCGAAAAGATATCTCTGCCTTGGATAGAATATGTTGCAGAAGTAGATTTGAAGCTTGGGAATCTATTTTTGTGTACATACGAGATATTTGTATAGAATCGCGCCAGGAAAAATCAATACTATAAGACTTATTTCCACATTCGAGAATTCGCTCAATAATTTCACATAGTGATTGAAAATGTTTTCATCTAAAAAAAAATCATAAAACGCATAAATACAATGCTAACTTTCAATTCCCTTCAACTCTGCTTTATTTCCAATAGCTCCAGTGCTTCAATCCTTGATGTATAGATTCAAGAAATAGATACACCGAGAGAAAAAGTTTCATTGATTCACGGAAATCTTTGCCAATAAAATAAAATACTTGAATTTTAATACTATCTTTTTTTTGAATGCCCGCGCAAAAAGGAAAGTATTAAAACAGTATGAAAAGTATAATATCTCAAGTATGATCTATTGGACTGAATTGATACTAGAAATTATTAGACCGTATTATTAGTTTTAAGCGTTCGGGTCGATATGTCCACGGTTTTCGGTATCCAGGTCGATATGTCCATGGTTTTTGGTGTCCAGGTCGATATCTCCATTGTTTTTGATGTCCAGGTCGATATCTCCATTGTTTTTGGTGTCCAGGTCGATATTTCCATGGTTTTTGGTGTCCAGGTCGATATCTCCATGGTTTTTTATGTCCAGGTCGATATCTCTATAGCTTTTGGTGTCCACGTCAATTTTTTCATAGTTTTCAGTGATCAGATTGATTTTTTCATAGTTTTCGATGTCTAGATATACTCCCACTTGTTTTTTAAGTAACTAGACCGGACTGGATACTGAAAATTGAGGTGCGATTAACCTACAGCTCAAAAACTGTAAACAAATATAATTTTTACAACAAACATTATGAATCGATCGACCTGGACTCCGAGAACTATGAAGATATCAACCTGGACACCTAAAACTGTGGAGCAATCGATCTAGACAACTAAAACTATGGGTCGGTCGACCTGGACATCGAAAGCGATGGAAATATCGACCTGGACATTGAAAACCATGGACATATCAATCCGGAACCTGAAAACTAATACTTTTTAGTATTAATTCAGTCCAATAGATCATACTGGAGATATTATACTTTTTATACTGTTTTTAATACTGTTTTAATACTTTTCTTTTTGCGCGGGTGATCTCCAACTCAATGAAAAGTATTGACATTGATTCGAACAAACATTTCTTTAAACCAATGAACCTTTTTCATTGATATCAAAGATATCGTCTCTGATTCAATGAAACCTTCTTGTTACCAGCTCAAAATTTCAAAACCTATTTTTTCCTGAAGTACGCGGCAGATAAAGCTCAAATTTTGTGAGTATGTAAGGAAGTACAGCAGAAATAGGCTAAGCTTCTGGCTCCTGGAAACTCGAAGCCGTTTGTTCGGGAGAACCGGAAAACAAAAAAAGTGAGGTTAGGTGCGAGAGAAAGATCAATGAAAATGTTTCTTTGAACCAATGAAAACATCTCTTTAAAACAATAAAACTATTTCTTTATTATATGCTCACTAAGCAAATCTTTATTTACAGGCAATGAAATGTTTTCTTTGAAATTCAAATGCACTATTTCATTGTAATCAAAGAAATATTTCGTTGAAATCAATGAAAAAAAAAATCAATCCACCCATTTCTTTGGCGTCAATGAAATCTTGTTTCTCAGTGTGTTAGAATAAAGTATTCACTGTCCGCTAGAATTTCTTGAATTTCCGTTTATTTAAAGACTGCAAGACAGTAGGAATTGTGAGCTCAAGAATCGCGTCTTTATTTGTAATAACTAAAGTTTGCTTGCCATGAAACTTGCATGTTTTTCAATGAAATGTGCAATGCAAAATTTAAAACAATAAAACTATTTCTTTATTATATGCCCACTAAGTAAATCTTTATTTACAGGCAATGAAATGTTCTCTTTGAAATTCAAATGCACTATTTCATTGTAATCAAAGAAATATTTCGTTGAAATCAATGAAAAAAAAATCAATCCACCCATTTCTTTGGCGTCAATGAAATCTTTCTCTCAGTGTGTTAGAATAAAGTATTCACTGTCCGCTAAAATTTCCTGAATTTCCGTTTATTTAAAGACTGCAAGACAGTAGAAATTGTGAGCTCAAGAATCGCGTCTTTATTTGTTATAACTAAAATTTTCTTGCCATGAAACTTGCATGTTTTTCATTGAAATGTGCAATGCAAAATTTAAAACAATAAAACTATTTCTTTATTATGTGCTCACTAAGTAAATCTTTATTTACAGACAATGAAATGTTCTCTTTGAAAACCAATGAAAAAAAAATCAATCCACCCATTTCTTTGGCGTCAATGAAATCTTGTCTCTCAGTGTGTTAGAATAAGGTATTCACTGTCCGCTAAAATTTCCTGAATTTCCGTTTATTTAAAGACTGCAAGACAGTAGGAATTGTGAGCTCAAGAATCGCGACTAGAATAAGGCAACCGTTGACTCGTTTCCATCCACAGACTTGAATGCACTATGCATGGACATCATCGCTTACGGTTCTGCCATTAACCGCGTTTACACGCACGACGAAGCGCGTAAGCTACGATCCAGTTACACCACTACCTTCTTCTTCCTTTATCCAATGCAGCATTTCTTCCGGCTTCACGATGTTTACATCAATCGCTTCCCTGTCCATATATATATACATATATCCCATACATTTGAATTACAATTCAAAGCGCGTCATTGAAGATAGTGAATTTTGTTTGCATATCAATTCATATATGATTCATAAGAGCGCAATGCGATCTTCCACTTGTTCCTCTTGATCCACGTCTGTTTATTTTTCTCACACTGCTACAATTCTCCTATATATATTGTATAACAAAAACAAAAACTGCAGCCAAGAGACTCCAGCATTGATTCGCGTGCGTCATCCAAACGCTGAGCAAAAAAAAAAAGATAGAGAAGTAGAATGAAGGCAAATACGATGAAGAAGAGAAGGAAACATACACACACATATTAACTTCTCGATCGCGTGGCCAAATGGTCGAATGATCGAACGCCGGACGAATCGACAGACTGAACGGCGAGATCTTCAGGCTTGGAATGTCCTTAAGTGTATGTCGAGGCGCGAATACACATTACGATCGACAAGGCCGGCTGCAAATATATATGCTTGTTCAAATACACACATGTTTGCTGTAGAGCGAGATGGATATATTATAAGCAGCGATAGTAGAGGAGTTGAGGATATAAGGGGCAGGCACTAATCCAGTCGGCCTCGAAAACACCACTTCGTGCCGTTATTATTCCCGTCACCCGTTACTCGACCGTAAAAAAAAAAAGGAATATCCCTAGTCACAACTGCTGTGTCCGATCGTCTCTGTCGGTCTTGCGTGATCGCGCATATAACCTCTGACTATTGGACACGCTGCTGCATCGGCGCACTAGTTCAGTCATTGCTGCTGAGTTAGACGTAACGTTTGTGTAACGCCCGAAGCGATGGATTATTTTTTATTATCTGTTAATTAATACGTAAGCCGTTGATATACGGATACTCTTGCTCTACTGAACGGAAATGGAACGTAATGTCAACTGTGCAATGAGAACCTTGAGAACATTTAGAAAAGGAATTGATTTGTTTGCCTTAATCCAACGGACTTTGGCTTAGTCCGATGGACATAGGTTGTTAAATTTGTACTTTGTGATGCTAATGCGGAAAAGAGGATTTTTTTATTAAGGTTGTGAAGCCGGAAAGGAGTTAGATACCCACTTTTTCATACAAGTGTATTTAAACTCCTCTTTTTATGTCTGCAACGGGACGAACTGGTGCGTAAAATTCATGCAGATACGCAGTGTTTTTTTGCTTTTTTGACTCACTAAAAAACGACGCTTTTTCCAAGTCTGAGAGGTACGAAAAAGGGGACTTTTTGGGCATCTGCATTGAGAAAAAAAATCGTTAGAACCAACAAAACGTGCGCTTGCGGGCAGCGAAAAGAATATTCTTTTGTTCGAATGAAATATGTAATTGATCGAAGCAACAGCTGATCAATCCAAACATTATTCGATTACCACACGGAAAAAAAGGCTCGGTTGGAACTACCAAGTGCTATGGTTATATATGCGCCAGACAATTAATTGGTTAGACCAACCAAGTAATTTGTCAGGCTACCAATTTCTTGGTTGGTCTAACCAAGTCACTTGGTTAGGGTACCAAGTCACTTGGTTGGTCTAACCAAGTCACTTGGTTAGCTTACCAAGTCACTTGGTTAGTCTAACCAAGAAATTGGTAGCCTAACCAATAAATTGCTAGCCTAACCAAGAAATTGGTAGCCTAACCAAGAAATTGGTAGCCTAACCAAGAAATTGGTCGGTCTAACCAATTAATTGTCTGGCGCATATATAACCATAGCACTTGGTTGTTAGGCTACCAATTTCTTGGTTAGACTAACCAAGTCACTTGTCTGGTCTAACCAAGTCACTTGGTTAGCTTACCAAGTCACTTGGTTAGCTTACCAAGTCACTTGGTTAGTCTAACCAAGAAATTGGTAGCCTAACCAAGAAATTGGTAGCCTAACCAAGAAATTGGTAGCCTAACCAAGAAATTGGTAGCCTAACCAAGAAATTGGTAGCCTAACCAAGAATTTGGTCGGTCTAACCAATTAATTGTCTAACGCATATATAACCATAGCACTTGGTTGTTTCAACCAAATCTTTCTTTCCGTGCATTGGGAAATATTTTGTCCAATCGACAAAATAGTCTTTTCGCTGCCCGCAACCGCACGTTTTGTTGGTTCCAACGATTTTTTTATCAGTGTGTTACAAAATAGTAACTTTACGATACTAGTGCGATAAAACTTTTTCTGACGATTATTGCAATCACACGGGTGAAGAAAACGGTTATTGCATGAGTATCGTACGAAATTTTATTTTACAAGGTGTGAAAATGGGATTTATGCACCGCGAAGCGTGAATAAAACCGCGTTTCTCGCACCAAGAAAAACGGCACTTTTGCCAAGTTCTAACGGTACGAAAAACTGTACTTTTTGGGTATCAGGATGTCAAATAAACATTTTGTCCTCGTAACGAAATTGTTGTGTTTTTCAACAGTGATTTGGTTCAGCGAACTACCATGAAATGAAATTCAATCTCTGTTCACAGAGTAATGCTCGAGCTTTTAGTACGAGATGACGTGCGCCAGCAATAACATTTTTATACCCCTTTGGATTGGCTGTAAAGATCCTAGTGCCAATTACGATTATGTTTTGCACTTTTTATTTCTAGTTTTTATATTCATTTTTATTACATTTTTTCGTTTACATTATTACGTGCATTTTTTTTATTCTTGAATTTTACAAATCGAAGTAGGTAATTATGACACTTGAGGTAAATGAGATAACGATGTTTTCTTTACCGAAAACAAATGACATATCTATCGATTATTTAAGCAGTTTAAAAATAAACTAAATTACGATAACATGCGTAAATTCATCAAAAATCATAGTAAAATCGGACGCCAAATTGGAGATAACAAATAAATAATAAAGAAGTTTAATATAAAAGGCATTTGCAAACTTTCTATTTAAATACGAAGTTTAATTTGCATTCAAAAGTTTTCCGTAAATATACATTTCTTGCTTTGTATTTTGTCCTGCGCCCTTTCCAAAATATAAATGTGAATGTAAAGAAATCCTTGATTTTTTGCAAACAAACATTCATGAAAAATTTACCGTAAGTACTCTGAGTAAAATCTGGGAGATTATGAGAAACATCAGAGATTTAAAAAAAAGTGTCTCTTTCGAATAATGTTCCAGCTCTAAGTATGTATCCATGTATGTATAGATAGTAAATACTACATTGTTAAGAGGACATTGACAGTGCCACCAATGGTAATGAGGCATATCAGATAAGGAAAAAACAGGAAAACGATACATTGCAATGAACATGTTAGCTGGTGATAATTCCAAGAGCTCGACGACTCCACAACAAAAATCCATTAAAAAAAAAATATACATACTCATGCTGAAATTTTTGCTTTTTATTGCATTTTTTATTGTTTAATTCGATAACAGCAGTTTTAAAGTGGCAGTTAAAGGGCTGCATTCGAGATAAGTAAAAGTAGCTGCTCCCGTCTTAAGTGTGACGTCATAAGGAGGTTGTAATTCAATTTAATATCTTTTAATTCTTGGCGTCGACATTCTTAGCTAGTGAAATTAGATTTTCGAGTCACGCGTAGTCGCATTCATCCAGTCAGACGTGAGAGTTTGGAACAGCTGCACTTGCAATTCACTTTAGACAAGAAGTGGAAAAAAAGGAGAGTGAAATTCGCGAGAAAAAGAGTGAGAGAGAGTAAAGAGTTTTGGATGTGCACAAAGCGTGCAGCACGTGCATAGCGTTACACTTCCATAGTTTGAGGGGATATTTTGTATCTAATGTAGCTGTACTGTGTATCAAGCTGTATTATATCGTATCATAAGAGCGTGCGGCAACTCCTGAGTGAATGAAAAGGAGAAAAGCTGCATTTTTTAAATGCACCGCTTGGGGGCCTATGAAATTCCAGTAATCTGAATTCTAGCTCTGCTGTACTATTATAGTTACTGCGGAATATGCGACGACGAGAACGAGAACGACATTCAATGGTGGAAATTCCGCCTCGAATTATGCGAGAGTTTCTGGACGACGGTCCTCAACTTGACTGGTCTATTAGGATGGAAAGTCTCGAGGAAATCTCGAACCTGCACTGGTATGCAGGTATTGAAGATGGAAATTCTACGCTATGAGAAATCAATAATAATCGATTAATTTTATTCCAATATTCAAACTAATCATTTTTTTCTCATTTGGAAAGATAATTTTTTTTTATTCTCATTATGACAATATGAATTTTTTTTTCAATTTTTACTTTCATTTCGTTTTATTTTTATTTTGAACAACGATTTTTGAGACGCGTTAAGATGTAAAATTTTAGAAAAAATCAAAGCGATTTTGAGATCCATTTTATAACAAGTTTTTTTTACTAATTTGAGCCAAATTATTGCGCTGAAATTCAATTGTATATTTGAAAGATCGAAATCAATTGTATATATCAAATCGATCTCAAAATCGGTCGGAAATTTTTAAAGATTTTTCAATTAATGATCACAATTTGACATAATATATTAAGATAGAATAACAAGAAGCATTCCAACCTAATTTATTTTTAGAAAGATTCCAGAAGCACACATAATTTTTTTTATTCTCATTATGACAATATGATTTTTTTTTTACAATTTTTACTTTCATTTCGTTTTATTTTTATTTTGAACAACGATTTTTGAGACGCGTTAAGATGTAAAATTTTAGAAAAAATCAAAGCGATTTTGAGATCCATTTTATAACAAGTTTTTTTTACTAATTTGAGCCAAATTATTGCGCTGAAATTCAATTGTATATTTGAAAGATCGAAATCAATTGTATATATCAAATCGATCTCAAAATCGGTCGGAAATTTTTAAAGATTTTTCAATTTATGATCACAATTTGATATAATATATTAAGATAGAATAACAAGAAGCATTCTAAACTAATTTACTTTTAGAAAGATTCCAGAAGCACACATAATTTTTTTAATTCTCATTATGACAATATGATTTTTTTTTACAATTTTTACTTTCATTTCATTTTATTTTTATTTTGAACAATGATTTTTGAGACGCGTTAATATGAAAAATCATAGAAAAGTTCAAAGCGATTTTGAGATCGATTTAATAACAAGTTTTTTTGACTAATTTGACCCAAATTATTGCACTGAAATTCAATTGTATATTTGAAAGATCGAAATCAATTGTACATATCAAATCGATCTCAAAATCGCTCTGAAATTTTGAAAGATTTTTCAGTTTATGATCACTATTTGACATAATATATTAAGATAGAATAACAAGAAGCTGTGATAATTCAATTCGTATTATTATATCGAACCCGCGTATAAACTAGAGCGCAGCACAGGATGACTCGAGAATTCGTATTATTTCGGTAATTTCCGTAAAAGTAATCGTAAAGTAAAAGTAAAAGTAACTTGAAATCATTACCTTTATAACTGTCGATCTCCATTGTAACAAAATGAATTGATAAATAAAATATGACGTGACAGAAAGGTGTCTAATATTTTTACAATTATTTATATATGTGTAATTTATACAAAATCATATTGATATGTTAACAATTAAAATATCCACGTTTCTTTGCATTCTATTTCTATGTTTATTTTTTTAAGTTATCCGGGAATATCTGACCCTAGAAGAGAATATTAGTTTAACATTAAAAGCTCCGAATAAATAAATTAAGATCAAAAGTTATTATATTATATTTCTATATTAATTAAATGGTTTTAAGAAAAAAAGGAATTTTACAAAGCATTCTAACCTAATTTACTTTTGATTGAAATAGAAAGAGACTCTGAAAAAAAAAAGTAAATTGTAACTTTTTACTTAGCCAATGCGCCACATGGTCTTAAATCAATATAAATGAAATTAAAATCAGAGTAAAATATTCGTGCAGTCACGTACAGGATAAAGTGTACAACTTTGCAATTAATGTGAATTACCATCTGATAAAAGAAAAATCAGTCGAAATATATGAGGTGAGATAGAAAGTACCGGTAGTCACGTACCATTATGAAAACTTTGGCCCCACCGAGTTCCTTTCATCCTGCATGCTACGGAGGACAAAGTTCCCTGTGCCGAAATAATTTCCGAAGCTATACATAAGCTTCATATTATATATATATACCTGCATTTCAGAAAAGCCTTTTGGTTCGCCGAGGTACGAGACCTTCTCGTGAAAGACGCACGCTAGCTTTCGTGGAGGGGAAAAGGTTCGCGCAAGCTCTCAGTGCAAACTTTTAAAAAACTTTGCGGCACCTCTGCTCGCGGTATTCAATAATTTCACCGAAAGTTTTCCAGGGACGTGCAAACCCGGAAGCATGCAGCCCTCTTGGCTGCGCTCTTTTACTCTCGGGGCAGGTCAGATAAAGTAAAAAAAAAAAAAAAAAAAAAGCACAAGACGCACTAGAAGAGAAAAAAAGGGCAAAGACACGGAAGGGGAAGTTCGCGAAGAACGCGAAGTGCTTGGGATAAAGAGCAAGTTAAGTGAGAGAAAAAAAATCGAAGCTGTCGGGAAAGGAGCGGAAGTGGAGGCGATAAGATGTGAGGCTTTACAGGAGCTAACTACACTCAGAAAAAATCTTGGTTAGAATTACCAAAAAATTGGTTAAAAATGTTATCAAGAAAACTTAGTGGGTACTAACATAACCAAGTTATTAGCTAATATAACCAAGGATTTGGTAAGACAACCAAGTATTTAGTACGCCTAATCAATAACTTGGTTGCACCTACTAAATTTTTCTTGGTAACATTTTTAACCTAAATCTTAGTAAGCCCAACCAAGCGTTTTTCTCTGTGTATGTATAGGAGATAACTTAAGGTAGCACGAAAAAAAAAGTTTTGCGAATTAGAAGAAAAAATGTTTAATTGGAGAACATGAAAATGAGTAAAGACGAGAAATCAAAATCTCTTTTGCATCTTTGATGATGACGATAAAATAATGTTTGGAAACAAGTAACGATTGTTATTTTTTTTTTTTTTTTTTTTTTTTTTTTGCTGGTTTACCGAGTCGGGAATATTGTTGAGAGGTGATTTTGAAGCATCAGCGAGAGAGTTGAAGTGTTGTCGTGAAAACATGAAATTCTCGTTAGAAAGCAGATTTTTCGCGCTCAGAATCAACTTGTCAAGTGATGAAGTCTGGTAAATTCCGGTCCGTTCTCCTGTCCCACTGGACATCGCTTAAGGTTACTCGTTGATTAAGTGCACTTTCGCAAACTCGGTGCATTCGCAATATTTTAAAGGGGCCGAGCTGCCTGGTAACTTCGTAAAAATGGAATTGTGTTACATTTTTGTATAGAAGGTCTTGCAATTTGATATAAAATAGCATTTAACAACCACCAGAATAATCAAAAATTGTTGGAAATGGATTTCCCGACCGGAAGTTGGATCTGTGATTTTTGGAATCAGAAACAGAAAAAAGTCACTGTTTTTAAAATCATGGTAAAAAGGTTTGTAACCGGTATTTTCTGTGGTAGAATATGGGACTTGACAACGATAGTGAAGGTCAAAATTCGAAATCTTGAAGAAATAAAAATTTGGTTGGATTTTCCGACCGGAAGTCGGTTCTGAGAATTCTGGAATCAGAAACGGAAAAAAGACACTTTTTTTTTAAATCATGATAAAAACATTTGTAAACGGTATTTTCTGTGGTAGAATATGCAAGTTGAGAACAATAGTAAAGGCCAAAATCCGATATCTTAGAAAAAAAAATTTCGTTTGCATTTTCTGAACGGAAGACGGTTCTGAAAATTCTGGAATCAGAAACGGAAAAAAGACACTTTGTTTTTAATCATGATAAAAACATTTGTAAACGGTATTTTCTGTGGTAGAATATGCAAGTTGAGAACAATAGTAAAGGCCAAAATTCGATATCTTAAAAAAAAAAATTTCGTTTGAATTTTCCAACCGGAAGTCGGTTCTGAAAATTCTGGAATCAGAAACGGAAAAAAGACACTTTCTTTTTAAATCATGATAAAAACATTTGTAACCGGTATTTTCTGTGGTAGAAAATGCGACTTGAGAACGATAGTGAAGGCCAAAATTCGATATCTAAAAAAAAAATTTATTTTGGATTTTCCGACCGGAAGTCGGAATTCCGGCATCAGAAACGGATAAAAGCCACTTTTTTTTTTAAATCATGATAAAAACATTTGTACCCGTATTTTCTGTGGTAGAAAATGCAACTTGAGAACGATAGTGAAGGCCAAAATTCGATATCTAAAAAAAAAATTTATTTTGGATTTTCCGACCGGAAGTCGGAATTCTGGCATCAGAAACGGATAAAAGTCACTTTTTTTTTTTAAATCATGAGAAAAACATTTGTAACCGGTATTTTCTGTGGTAGAAAATGCGACTTGAGAACGATAGTGAAGGCCAAAATTCGATATCTAAAAAAAAAATTTATTTTGGATTTTCCGACCGGACGTCGGAATTCTGGCATCAGAAACCGATAAAAGTCACTTTTTTTTTTTCAAATCATGGTAAAAATGTTTGTAATTGGTATTTTCTGTGGTAGAATTTAGATTACATTCCTCAGATATCTGACAATAATTTTTTTACGATTTTATTACAACAATAAATAACAGTCTGAACAAGTAATATTGCAAATAACAATTTGTATATCTCAGCACACATTCTGATTGTTGTCACATGTATTTTTCTCAGTGCGTATAAAACACACATATAAAAAATATTATTCGTTGATCAAGATGTGTCGTTAACTTGTAAAGTTTTCCTGGACCGGCTGCTGATCGAGCGAAAGCAAATGCTTTCGCCTGACTACAGCAACGTCGTCGGAACTGGTGGATAAAATCGATAAGAAAATTGTGATGGGGGAGGGAGTTTAATCGAGAGACTGAATACGCTTTAGCATGAGCTTAAGCTCTCGCTCGATCGATTATAGCTTGGATAACGAGGACAATGCGTCCGGTGTACCTAATATGATACTGCATTATACTGTTCGATCGATGTAGTCGTAACGACTCGATTAGTTGTTGAGATTAAAATGCTATAATAAAAATAAAACTGGCTGACCTCGCGTAAAATATATTGTCAATTTTCCGATAATCAAAACCGCGGTTAAATAACAAATTAATCTTCATCGACTTTCTTTTTACTTTTTTTTTTAATTTCACTACACAAAAAAATTCGTAAAAGCTGGAAATTTTATATTAGCGCTGCATTTGGACATTGAATATTATGTATCACATTTGGTATAACAAAAACCAACACCAATTTTGAAATTTTGCAAAATAAGTAAAAAAAAAAGGTATTTCTATTTTTTAGGCGTCTTAGAGGAAAAATGGTTATATACAAAATTGTAGAAGATTTTCTACAATAATGAACATTGTTATGTAGAAGAAATAGTTTCGGAGTTAGAACCGTGAAAATGTTGTTTACTCATACATAAATTAATTTTTCCTCGATTTTAAGCTATACATTTCTTCAATATGTTTTTTTTTTAGATATTGAGACTTTCTTCGCTTTAATCGACTGGCCTGCATTTAATCATGTGACATTATGAATTTTTCTATAATAATATATCTATATGGCACTAGCAAAAATTATGGCGCATCTACCACATTTGTTTCTATGGATTTAAGGTATAGAAAATAGTTTTACAAAACGATGAGGAAAGAGAGAATGAAAATCATGCTACGTTTTGAATTTTTCTATAATAATATATCTATATGGTACTATCAAAAATTATGGCGCATCTACCACATTTGTTCCTATGGATTTAAGGTATAGAAAATAGTTTTACAAAACGATGAGAAAAGAGAGAATGAAGTGATGGTGGGAGAATCCACGACTGGCATTTAATCATGCGACATTTTGAATTTTTCTATAATAATATATCTATATGGTACTAGCAAAAATTATGGCGCATCTACCACATTTGTTTCTATGGATTTAAGGTATAGAAAATAGTTTTACAAAACGATGAGGAAAGAGAGAATGAAGTGATGGTGGGAGAATCCACGACGCATTTAATCATGCTACATTTTGAATTTTTCTATAATAATATATCTATATGGTACTAGCAAAAATTATGGCGCATCTACCACATTCGTTCCTATGGATTGAAGGTATAGAAAATAGTTTTACAAAACGATGAGGAAAGAGAGAATGAAGTGATGGTGGGAGAATCCACGACTGGCATAGGCGCTGATAAATCAGGGGGTTTAAATAGCGTGTAGGTACGAAGGGCGTACGCGGTGGGCTCTCCGACCGGTGGGATATAAATGAGCCGTGAAAAAATAAATCCTCGTGTGTAAAGGGAGAAAAAACAAAGAATATGGTCAGTGCCAAAGGATGGCATCCTCTGACCACGAGACATAATTGAGCCGTCTGCGGAAACGAATTTATGAAATACACGCAGTGCTCATTCTTCTTCCTTTTATCTCGTGAGTGCATAGAGCTTTTTGCACCTTTTAATTTCCAACCAGTCGACGTACGCAATTTCTAGTTTCTTGTGTGTTTATTTATTTTACTATCCATTGCATCGTCGCGGAGAAATTTATTGGTTTGTATTAAAACATCTTCTTTAAAACTATGATGCACATTAATCAAATCGAATAAATGACACATTAATGACAATTAGTCATTTTATTATTAGTTACTATTTCAACGAAACACATAAAAAATATATCGTTATTACTATATTATTCGAAAAGAAGCATGAAAAATATATAGTCAATTATAAATATTAATTACTGGGCCATTTTTTTATCTTAAGTAATAACTTTATTAATATTAATAATTAACTATATTTTCTATATACTTTTTTTTTGTATTACAAATATACACTATAAAAATATTTGCTTGACATTAATTTGACCAAAAGCTGAAATTTTATGCATAATTTGGAATATTAAACTGAATATACAAGACTTATGGAAAAATAGTGTACACATCGTACATTAATTTTCCATAAGTCTTGTATATTCTAAATAAAATCCTTTGAAAATCCATTTTTTAAAACTGCGTTTTCATTAAATGTACCAGTTTTTGTGTAAAAACTTATCCTATAGATACATTAAATTAAATTTTTAACTGTGTAGTTAATAATTGAAAAAAAAATGTTCAAAGTAAAAGTAAAAGATAAAATTGAGAAATTTTTTTTAAGCTCTTCGTGAAGTGGATGTTGACCTGCGAAACCAGATGAAGAAGGTAAGTATCGTCTGATGGACTCTGGTAAAAGCAAAGTGTTGCTTCGACGGTTATCCGATTCTGGTAGTGACATAAGCCGCTCTTCGTAGCCTCGCGCCACTTTCCGATTCCTCTTCTGTACTGACTGAGTATAATCATCAACGTTTTCTACTTTGCCGACGCCGAAGAATTCTTCGGATCTTTGTGTCTCTTGTCGACGTGTCTCGCACAGCGTAAGCAGCAAAACATCGGAGGAAAAGCTTTTCCTTACCAAGCGACAATAGCACGAGTTACCAACAGCGAGAAAATGTTTCTGTCAATAAACGCGTTTTATTTTATCGTAACAAGCAATTCAAAAAAAATTTAATTTATGACATTAAAAAAAATGTATTTCTAGTATATTTTTATTTCTTAACTAGTAATCATTGCAATAATATGTTTGGCAGCGGAAATTAAATATTCGCCGAAAAATCAACGCTTTAATGCTTTTGTTTAAGCCTTTTCCATCGAAAGAAAATATTCTTAAATGTAAAATAGTTTTGTAAATAAAAATAATACAAAAAATAAGAATTTTCATAAATTCTCTTCAACCCGCTTACCTCATCGGCCGCGCAAAACCATCGACAGGATTTCTCGTTATCGCTTGGAAACAGGCAGCCCACGCATATTCAGCATCATATATATCCATCGATATAGAACATACTATATGTCAATAGTATGTTATGTATATTGGAAACTGGTTACCAAATGCATCAGCTTTGGAATTTAACTTTTCTGTTACATTTTCCCGATAGTAAGAAACGAGAGCTAAGAATCTAAAAAAAAAACTTGGTTTGACTATATTTTTTATGTTAATGTTATATCGTGTTAAGATTGTTAAAGAAAAAATATTTTTTGGGTGAGTTGCAGAATTTGAAAAAAGTTAAATTTTTTTTGTAGTTTTACAAATTTTTGCATGCATATTTATGACAGACATTCTTAAAGAAATAATATTAATTATTAATTGTTCGAAAAATATATTATTGTATAACCTAAATACCGGCGAATTCATCTATTTTTTTTAATCTGCAAGAAAATACTGAAAATTTCACCTTCGTATAAAAAAATATACGACTACTCATCCACAATCTTATTGATTTCGAATCTAAAATATATTATGCACTAATATGCAATAAATGATAATCAGAATTATGGATCGGCAACCGATAATTTGATGGTTCATGAAAAATTTGGACATTTATTTTACAATAAAAAAAATTTAAGAAATAGTTAACAATTTTTACTTTTCGCGTAAATTTTTCTTGTACGATAATAAACAATATGTTCATATAAGAATTTCTGTCACGAAAGCTTTAAAAAAAATGTGCAGCTCAGTTAAAAAAAACCCACTTTAAGATCCTTTTGCAATTTCTTGAATTTTAACTCATGCAAAATGTTAAACGGTTCTCATGGTTCCAACTTCGTAAATATGCCGACATTCTGCTTCGACGGTGAGTGAGATACACGTACATAGTTAAAAAGTGAGAAAAGACGCGGTTCCAAACTGTCAAAAAAGTGGAGAACGTGACTATAAACCAAATCTGCCATTTATCGCCATAACGATTTCAGGCTTGTTGATGCTTCAACGTTTAACAACCATGAAAAAGGGCCCATGGGGTCCAGTAACAAGCATGTTCGGTGAGATAGTAATTTTCGGTCTACGCTACCCAAAACCGGTCGTTTCCTTCGTCGAGATGAATATTACGGAATCGCGGATTATTGTTTCGCACGGTTGGGCAAGTTCGATGCACGGTTGATTGATAATTCAGCCTCCCACTTTTCGCACAATGAATATACCTGTATATAGATTATTACGGCGCACTAACCGCGTTAAAGAATTCGCGTGGGTGGTCGTTATTTTCGAACGAAAAATTCGATTATATTCAAAAGTCTACGAAGCGCATAAATACAGCTGAAAAATGTTATGATATATAATATGAAATTGCGCGATTTAAAAAAATTGGCATATTAATCAGAGCTAACCCGCGCAAAAAGGAAAGTATTAAAACAGTATGAAAAGTATAATATCTCAAGTATGATCTATTGGACTGAATTAATACTAAAAAGTATTAGACCGTATTATTAGTTTTCAGGTTACGGATTGATATGTCCATGGTTTTCAGTGTCCAGGTCGATATTTCCATCGCTTTCGATGTCCAGGTCGACCGACCTATAGTTTTAGTTGTCTAGATCGATTGCTCCACAGTTTTAGGTGTCCAGGTTGATATCTTCATAGTTCTCGGTGTCCAGGTTGATATCTTCATAATTCTCGGAGTCCAGGTCGATCGATTCATAATGTTTGTTGTAAAAATGATATTTGTTTACAGTTTTTGAGCTGTAGGTTAATCGCACCTCAATTTTCAGTATCCAGTCCGGTCTAGTTACTTAAAAAACAAGTGGGAGTATATCTAGACATCGAAAACTATGAAAAAATCGATCTGATCACTGAAAACTATGAAAAAATTGACCTGGACACCAAAAGCTATAGAGATATCGATCTGGACATAAAAAACCATGGAGATATTGATCTGGACACGAAAAACCATGGAAATATCGACCTGGACACCAAAAACAATGGAGATATCGACCTGGACACCAAAAACCATGGAGATATCGACCTGGACACCAAAAACCATGGAGATATCGACCTGGACACCAAAAACCATGGAGATGTCAACCTGGATACCGAAAACCGTGGACATATCGACGCGAACGCTTAAAACTAATAATACGGTCTAATACTTTTTAGTATTAATTCAGTCCAATAGATCATACTTGAGATATTATACTTTTCATACTTTTTTTAAATACTGTTTTAATACTTTCCATTTTGCGCGGGAAGTTACAATTACATTTATGAAAATCGTGATAGTCTGGAAATTATTCAGTGACAAATATTAATTATTAATCAAAGAGAAGAACTATCAATGATTTACAGTTACATTATCATTTTTTTAAATTTCATATTTAGATTAGTAACAATAAACGCGGATTAGTTTCAATTATCGATTTTTATTAATCATCATTAAATCGTTATAAATTGACTTTTATTTCATGATTTTTTTGTTGAATTGGTTTTTCTTAAATATAAAAAGTTACTATCATCGTTATGTGATAATTTTAAAAAATTATTGTAATGTGTATGCAGTTTTAATCTTAGCTTCACGTTTTATTCTCAGATCGTCGTGGGATATTGCGATGAGGTTGACTTATTCCATCAACATCAACGGGGCGTAAATTATCTCGATAATATAGTATAGCTGAGTCGATGAAATCCGTCGACAGAACTACCTTCACCCCTTAAATAAGCTTACTCGTCGCGAGGTAAGAGAATAAGCTCATGTTCGTCTCCTACCTTCATCCAACACCACAAACTCCCTCTCCACCCTCTTCCAAGTATCCTTCTTCCTCGTCTACTACTCCACCACGATCCTTTTCAAAGCCACCTCTCACTGTTTGCCGTCAGTCACCAGTTCCTGCACCGCTGCTCGTTGACGTTCAATCTTGCTCTCACGCCCTTCGGCCTTTCAAACTTATATTTACCAAGGTAAGCTGTATGAAAGTAGTTACACTGATCTCCAATATAAAAATGTGTACGATTCAGAGCTATAATATCACCTAAAGAATATTATTTTGTTCACTGACACCATTGCCTTATTTATCATTTTATTATTATATAAGTATTTATATAATCTCTTTTTTTTATGTGACATATTTGTTACACTAATAATATAAAAATGTGTACGATTCAGAGCCATAATATCACCTACAGAATATTATTATTGCACTGACATTATTGCCTTATTTATTATTTTATTATTATATAAGTATTTATATAATCTCTTTTTTTTATGTGCCGGGTGCTACTAATTTTGTTGTCGGAAATTATTTTATATCTTTGTCCTTTCAAACTTACATTTGTTACACTAATATAATAAAAATGTGTACGATTCAGAGCCATAAAATCACCTACAGAATATTATTATTTCACTAACATTATTGCCTTATTTATTATTTTTATTATTATATAAGTATTTATATAATCTCTTTTTTTTAAGTTAAAGGTGTTACTAATTTTAGTGTCAGAAATTATTTTATATCTTTGTCCTTTCAAACTTATATTTGTTATACTAATAATATAAAAATGTGTACGATTCAGAGCCATAATATCATCTAAAGAATATTATTTTTCCACGGGCGCTATTGCCTTATTAATTATTTTATTATTATATAAGTATTTATATAATCTCCTTTTTTTTAAGTTCCCGATGTTACTAATTTTGTTGTTAGAAATTATTTTACATCTTTGCCCTTTCAAATTTATATTTATCGAAATAAGCTGTATGAAAGTGGTTACACAGATCTACAATATAAAAATGTGTACGATTTAGAGCCATAATATCACCTAAAGAATATTATCAAGTGTATTTAATAAACAATTTTGTGGGTGTACACTATATCGTTTGGCGTATCAAATGATATGCATCAATTCTTTGTCCAATAATCTTCAGGAGGCGGTAATGGATGGTAAGAATTGACTTTACCATTTGCGATTGGGGAATGCGCAAGCCTTAAGCGTGCATGCGCTTCCGTTTTCAAAACATTGACACAGATTGCACCCGCGGTAGAAACTTCTGTCTTTAGGGCATATTCTTGTACTTGGCGGTATAACCCCTGTAAAAAAAAAGGTTTACGCTAAAATATATAAGGTAGAGTCACCAGTAAATGACCACACTGTAAAAAATGCAAGTGAATTTAATACAACGAGAGAAAAGATTTCATTGACGCCAAAGAAATGGGTGGATTGATTTTCTTTTCATTGATTTCAACGAAATATTTCTTTGATTTCAATGAAATAGTGCATTTGAATTTCAAAGAGAACATTTCATTACCTGTAAATACAGATTTACTTAGTGAGCATAACAAAAGAAACAGTTTCATTGTTTTAAAGAGACATTTTCATTGGTTCGAAGAAACGTTTTCATTGATCTCTCTCTCTCACACCTAACCTCACTTTTTTTTTGTTTTCCGGTTCTCCCGAACGAACGGCTTTGAGTTTCGAGAAGCCAGAAGCTTAGCCTATTTCTGCCGTACTTCCTTACATACTCACAAAATTTGAACTTTATCTGCCGCGTACTTCACGAAAAAATAGGTTTCGAAATTTTGAGCTGGTAAGAAGAAGGTTTCATTGAATCAGAGACGATATCTTTGAAATCAATGAAAAAGGTTCATTAGTTTTAAGAAATGATTCTTCGAATCAATGTCACTACTTTTTATTGAGTTTGAGATCATTCAAAGAAAAGATAGTATTGAAATTCAAGTATTTCATTTCATTGGCAAAGATTTCCGTGAATCAATGAAACTTTTTCTCTCGGTGTATTTGCCATTTATCGCCGAGTCTTGCAGTCGAAAAGAAACGGCAAATGTGAGCCTCACACCGAGAGAAAAGATTTCATTGACGCCAAAGAAATGGGTGGATTGATTTTTTTTTCATTGATTTCAACGAAATAGTGCATTTGAATTTCAAACAAAACATTTCATTGCCTGTAAATAAAGATTTGCTTAGTGAGCATATAATAATGAAATAGTTTTATTGTGGTAAAGAGACGTTTTCATTGGTTCAAAGAAACATTTTCATTGATCTCTCTCTCACACCTAACCTCACTTTTTTGTTTTCCGGCTCTCCCGAGCGAACGGCTTCGAGTTTCGAGGAGCCAAAAGCTTAGCCTATTTCTGCCGTACTTCCTTACATACTCACAAAATTTGAGCTTTATCTGCCGCGTACTTCAGGAAAAAATAGGTTTCGAAATTTTGAGCTGGTAAGAAGAAGGTTTCATTGAATCAGAGACGATATCTTTGAAATCAATGAAAAAGGTTCATTAGTTTTAAGAAATGTTTCTTCGAATCAATGTCACTACTTTTTATTGAGTTTGAGATCATTTAAAGAAAAGATAGTATTGAAATTCAAGTATTTCATTTCATTGGCAAAGATTTCCGTGAATCAATGAAACTTTTTCTCTCGGTGTATTTGCCATTTATCGCCGAGTCTTGCAGTCGAAAAGAAACGGCAAATGTGAGCCTCACACCGAAAGAAAAGATTTCATTGACGCCAAAGAAATGGGTGGATTGATTTTTTTTTCATTGATTTCAACGAAATATTTCTTTGATTTTTTTTTCATTGATTCCAACGAAATATTTCTTTGATTTCAATGAAATAGTGCATTTCAATTTCATAGAGAACATTTCATTGCCTGTAAATAAAGATTTGCTTAGTGAGCTTATAATAATGAAATAGTTTTATTGTGGTAAAGAGACGTTTTCATTGGTTCAAAGAAACATTTTCATTGATCTCTCTCTCACACCTAACCTCACTTTTTTGTTTTCCGGTTCTCCCGAACGAACGGCTTTGAGTTTCGAGGAGCCAAAAGCTTAGCCTATTCCTGCCGCACTTCCTTACATACTCACAAAATTTGATCTTTATCTGCCGCGTACTTTAGGAAAAAATAGGTTTCGAAATTTTGAGGTGGTAAGAAGAAGGTTTCATTGAATCAGACACGATATCTTTGAAATCAATGAAAAAGGTTCATTGATTTAAAGAAATATTTCTTCTAATCAATGTCACTACTTTTTATTGAGTTTGAGATCATTCAAAGAAAAGATGGTATTGAAATTCAAGTATTTCATTTAATTGGCAAAGATTTCTGTGAATCGATGAAATTTTTTCTCTCGGTGTATGCAATACGATATGAGATTGACGAAACGGGTATATGAATTCCATTTTAATATACTTTTATTGTTAATTTAAGAATAGTATAAGAATTCTCTGATACTAGCATTCGAAAATTATAGTACGTGAGTATTGTAATCTTCATTTTAATATACAAATATTGTATTTGTCAATGACAAGTGTATATGAAAATTAACATACGGTATATGCATCCGAGCTTCATAAACGGTATATTAATTTTCAAAAAAAAATTTTTACAGTGCAGTTAAACAGAAGGATTTGTTTATTATGGATTTCTATAAAATGTAATATTTCCATACTCTTTGGAAACATTTTAACGGTTGACCAGAATGTCGAATTACGTCGATAAAAAAAATATCATATTTTTATCGGAAAGTATAGAAATACAAACACTACCAAAAAATCAAAAAGCCAAAAACACCAGTTAATGACCGGGTCAATATTGCTGAATTTACAATATTCTTAAACCCACCAAAAAGTTGGTGGGTTCAAACTAAAATGTATTTTTAATTATAAGGCAATTTCGGGAAAAGAAGATAAATTATATATCAACTAACCACGATAGGTTGGATTTGCAAACACAGTCACAGCAACCATGAAAACCATGAGAAACGCCACGAGGAATTTCATGATGTGTCAAAACTAAAATTGTACGTGTTTCGATGCTGTCAATAGCTCTAAGCCGAATTCGATTGTAGAACTGTCGTAACTGCAGCGCAGACAGATGTATATATATATCTAGAACTGTTATAACTTCGATTTGATAACGGGAGTCGTAAAGATAACGATTGATTTCGAACAAGTCTTATAATTAACGAAACTATAATTAAGTTACACGTTCAGTATAATTTATGGTTACTTTTTATGGATATATGTTTCAGTATAATTAATTCCGTTGATTTGTTCAAATTCAAAGTGATTTAGAGATTTTTTTTTTTCGAAAAATTAAAAACTATAAAATTGAAAGTACTTTACCAATTTCATTTATCAATTTTATAAAATTGAAAGCACTTTACCAATTTCATTTATCAATTTTATAAAATTGAAAGCACTTTACCAATTTCATTTATCAATTTTATAAAATTGAAAGCACTTTACCAATTTCATTTATCAATTTTATAAAATTGAAAGCACTTTACCAATTTCATTTATCAATTTTATAAAATTGAAAGCACTTTACCAATTTCGACGAAATTCAATAGCAAAGAATATTGAACAAAATGCAAATAATGACGATCGTGTCTTTTGAATAAGTTGGAAATTGTTATTTTGCCATTAATGCTTATTTTTCATAAATGTAACAATCCGCGTATTCGTCTCGGGTTAAAGATACTTTTTTTTTTGGTGCCCATACTACAAACTTTGTGTTCAAATATGAAACTGGAGCACGAGAATAAAGTTGAACATTTTTTTCCATGGTTGTAACAAGAACAATATAACAGTGACATGAAGTAGGTCGAGGTAAGCAGGACTGACCATGGCAAGAGCATGACGTGCAGAAGCAGCAGCAGATATTAGTATAGTCATGGCAATATTGTACCTTGTTAGAATATTGTACAATAGGGTACGATGATAATGGCAGGTTGTAGAATATTCGCTCGGCTGGACCTGGCCAACCCATCGAGTGCCGTTCGTGGATAATGAGATTCTGCGTGCATGACAAGGGTAAGTAAAGGAAGGATGGAAAAACATAAAGCCGGGGTGACTTTATACTGATGGTGCAGACCGTTCCCATAGACACTGAGAAAAAAATGTCATTGATTCAATAAATCCATCGTTTGCGGACTGCTAAAGTAAATATTTTTGAATTAACTCTAGTTCTTATTCGTTCAATCCCATTTAACATTGAAATAATACAATATTATTTTGCTTATTTTAGAGTTATTGTTTCGATCTCGTATGGAATTGGAGGAATTAACAATCAAATTAAGGGATCTTTTCAGTGTGGAAAAAAATAGTATATTACACACCTAAGGCAGTAAATAAGAAAGCCTTAGATCACATGTTTGTCGACAAACATGTGATCTCAGGTTTTCTTATTTACTGCCCAAGGAGTGTATGCGATTTTTCTCATCGGCGGAGCCGAAAACCGGGAACTTCGTTCCGCGCAGCGGGCCGAAAGTTGTCGCTTTCGGCCCGGAGGTGAGAAACATCGATTTTTTTTCGTCCTATCCATTAGTATATACGGTCAAAAACATCCTCTCAAATTTTTAAAGCGGAATTCGAAATACTTCGCTGGCATACTTAAACGCGTTTTTCTTGAAACGACATTTTTCAAAATGGTGGACATTCTCCAGGGAAAAGTTTTCAAGCGACGGTTTTCAAATTTTAGGAAAACATTCTTCACGCTGTAAAGCTTGTAAAAGCTGTAAAAGCGTAATTGTAAAAGCTTTGGATTCTCAAAATGACGAGTCAATAAAATTTTCAAGTCTCGCAAAGTCCTAAATAAATGAAAAAAATCGGTTTTGAAAACCTGAAAAAAATTAAGCGGTCTCGAAATACTATGCAGTACTATATTCTGAAGTTTGGTAACGCTCGAAGACCGTAAGGTCCACGAAAATGCCGGTTTTTAAAAAAATCACTCATATAATTCACGACACGCGATATTTTTCAAAGGTTTTTTTTTCTCGAAAAAGTCTGCGTTTAATAATTTTTTTTCCCGAACATGTGCTGCGCATTTTTGTTCTTATCGTCTTTTTTACTTCCGTATTTTCGTGCTTGTCGCACGAAGAAGCGAATATTTTATTACTATTTAATGTTAACAATAATATGTAAAAAACAATAGTATTCCAAATCCTAGTCTTTGCAAACAAAATAAATATTATGTTTCGTTTATTCGGAACTGTCATTGGTCGATTTGCACTAAATTCCAGTGACTCAAAGCGATTGCAGTTCGCTTAATCACTTTTTCCTTTCCGCTAAATCGTAAAAAATAGCTTAGTTCTTTTTTAAATGGTCCATAAAAAAATGTCTTCCGTCTTTGGCGAGTATATATAGACGGTTGAATTTGGAAACATGTATAGTTTGAAAAAAACCAAGGAGGCTTCATCATGAATTTCTGGATTTTATTCGTCGCAGTCCTGTTGGCTCTTTGTGGGCTCTCAACCCAGATAACGGTTCGTTTTTTTTTTTTTCAAATTTTTTATTTTGATTTTTTAATATACAATCATTTCTATAGGTAATTCTATTTTTCGTTGCAAATGTGTGTCTCGTAATGAAAGTTTTTCCGTGTTAATAAATTTGAATGTATACTTAAAAAAAAAGTTTGGATTAACAAAATCGGCGCCAAATGAATTTTTCATTAGGACAACACAATATTTAGTTTCTTCAATAATTATTAGATTCAGTAGTCTAAAATATATTTGCGGTAACCAAAATATTAGTTATACCAAAAAAAAATTAATTTTTTTTCCTCAGTGTATTCTCATACATAATAATAACGTAAAAAAATAAAACAATGGGCCGTTATTTTTTTCACTATCCCTATGTTTTTCTTCTAATAAACATGTTTATACTTTTTATTACCAATAGTATAAAACATTATGAAAAAAAAGGTTTATGGTTCATCTAATAACGATTGCGAAAAAAACATTATCTTAACTTTTTATGTTATTTTATTCAGGACGATGAGTTGGAGCAGCAACTGATGGACACAGCATGCCCTTCTCCCGAAACACAAAGACCAGCAATTGTAAAACCTCCATGCCCACCAGGAGCAAAGGATACACAGGACTGTCCGGTACGTAATTTTTCATTTTATCGAACAAAACGTTTGTATTCTTTTCATCAGAAAAAATTCAATTAAATATATTAATCTCACTTATTTTTTGTAGCAACCTGAGGTACGATGCGTAGATAGAAACTTCAACAATCCATAGACATGGATTGAAGACAGATATTAAATAAAGGAACCAAGATTCTTTCATATGTATGTGTAAAAAATTGGAATAAAGGCAAATATGGAATAATTTATTTTGTTTGATTTGTAATCGTTACAAAATATCTCTAATATATCGCGAAGAAAAGGTTAATTTAGGTTTTTTTTTCAGTGTGTAAATAAAGTAATGCAATAGGGTCGTTAAAAAAAATTTAATTCTTTTATTAAACTTGCAAAAGTTTCTTGACCTCCATATGCTCCTTTTCACATAGAATCGGCTGGCAAAATTTTCGAAAGTATGGTTTTCTGGATATGCATTGCCAAAACTATATATCGATTGAGCGACCTCTAAGGATAATTTTCCAGCGTTTATCTTTTGCACAGTTTAGTGTGTCGTCAATACCTAGAGTTTAGGCCTAGGTTTAGGAGCATTAAAAATGCAATATTGAGCCAACGAAAAAAAATTGTAACGAAAAGTGATGTTAAACTGAATAAATTCAAAAATATGTCTGAATTTTCTTTTGGAACTAATTTTTTTTTTGCTATACTAGCAGCGGATGCGCGCTTCGCGCGCTCACCATCGATCCTCGGTATTAAAATTTTTATTAGTGTACTGTGACTTTTACAGATTATTGTGGCTGAAATAACTTGCATTTTCGATATAAAAACACGTGTCATTTTATTAGTTTCGTGAATTCTGAAATTAGAAACCGAAAAAAGGCTCGATTTTAAAAAAATCATCGAAAAAGGCATGCAACGGGTACTTTCTGAGGTCCAATATGCGTCTTAAGAACAATAGTGAAGGCCAAAATTTGATATCTCGAAGAAGAAAAAATGTAGGTTCTTTAGGTTGGATTTTCCGACCAAAAGTCGGATCTGTAAATTCTGACATCAAAACCGACCAAAAGTGACTTTTTCAAAAATCATCGAAAAAAGGCATGTAACAGGTACTTTCTGAAGTACAATATGCGTCTTAAGAACAATAGTGAAGGTCAAAATTTGATATCTCGAAGAAGAAAAAATTTAGGTTCTTTAGGTTGGATTTTCCGACCAAAAGTCGGATCTGTAAATTCTGACATCAAAACCGACCAAAAGTGACTTTTTCAAAAATCATCGAAAAAAGGCATGTAACGGGTACTTTCTGAGGTACAATATGCGACTTAAGAACGATAGTTAAGGCCAAAATTTGATATCTCGAAGAAGAAAAAATTTAGGTTCTTTAGGTTGGATTTTCCGACCAAAAGTCGGATCTGTAAATTCTGACATCAAAACCGATCAAAAGTGACTTTTTCAAAAATCATCGAAAAAAGGCATGTAACGGGTACTTTCTGAGGTACAATATGCGTCTTAAGAACAATAGTGAAGGTCAAAATTTGATATCTCGAAGAAGAAAAAATTTAGGTTCTTTAGGTTGGATTTTCCGACCAAAAGTCGGATCTGTGAATTTTGACCAAACCGACCAAAAGTGACTTTTTAAAAAATCATCGAAAAAAGGCATGTAAGGGTACTTTCTGAGGTACAATATGCAACTTAAGAACGATAGTGAAGGCCAAAATTTAATATCTCGGAGAAGAAAAAATTAGGTTCTTTAGGTTGGATTTTCCGACCAAAAGTCGGATCTGTGAATTCTGACATCAAAACCG
Organism: Ephialtes manifestator; assembly: GCA_963970395.1. NCBI lineage: Eukaryota > Metazoa > Arthropoda > Insecta > Hymenoptera > Ichneumonidae > Ephialtes > Ephialtes manifestator. The sequence goes on along the minus strand of OZ019973.1, from coordinate 33,355,259 downwards.
ACCAAAAGTGACTTTTTCAAAAATCATCGAAAAAAGGCATGTAACGGGTACAATATGCGACTTAAGAACGATAGCGAAGGCCAAAATTTGATATCTTGAAAAAAAAGCAGGCAGGTTGGATTTTCCGACTGGAAGTCAGACCTGTGAATTCTGAAGTGAGAGTCGGAAAAAAGTCACGATTTTTAACATCATTTACAACTGTCAAAATGAACAATATGCCTAAAATTGTTCGCCGATGCGTATCAACTTCACGCTGGTACGACAGCCATTTACAGAACGAATATAATGACAACAATACTTATATCGAAAATGCGAGATATTTCATCCACTGATTTTTTGAAGTGGGAATAGCTCGACTACCTATCAGACTCAATCTGTCAAGTATCTCATTTTTCGGACCACTGGTTCATTTATTATTGATTTATACATGATTGAAAACATAACATTTATTTTTTTTGTTTCTAACATCTGACTTAAATCGCTATGAATTTCATATTGAACGTTGCAAAACGATTGAGTTATGCAAGGGTCATCTTTCGTGTATATTCTAAATGCACAGACTAGCCTAAGATCAACAAATATCTTTTTTTTTTCAGAATAATAGTAATAAATCATATTTATTGATCTCAGACGAATCTGTATATTCAGAAAACACCCAAAAGACGTTCCTTGCATAACTCAATGTTCTTCAAAAATTCAATAAAATGTAGTAACATTGAATTAAGGAAAATTTTCCTTCAAACAATCAATCGTTTTTCAATATGAATCCCGTTTTTTTATAAATCAATGAAAACGTCTGTTTGATTATGCTCATTAAGTAAATGTTTCTTTAAAGGCAATGAAATGTTATCTTTGAAATTCAAACGCAACATTTCTTTAGAAACAAATATATATTTCATCGAAATCAAAGAAAAAAATGTAGTCTACCTATTTCTTCGAATCAAGGACATTTTTTCTCCCGGTGTATTGCAAGCAAATAAAAAAGGATATTAAAGGAACGCCAAGAGGTTTGTACGGTGAGCGAAAATGTCAGAATAAAATTCAGACGGTCCAACCATCGTGGACGCCATCACCTGTAGTCACCTCGGGAAATGTTTTTTCGATAAATTTTGCGGAAACAAACAAAGAAAGTATTCCAAGAGAATAACAGGAGTGGCGCGTGCAGCCTGAAAGGTACAGAAAAGGAAAAGGAAGTCCTTGGGGAAAATGTCAGAGATGGTCGGACGAGATTTGAAAGTTTGATCAAATAAGCTTGTTCTCAGAGAAAACCCTAAAGAGATGGTCATCCCCTCGAGTTTGCGAAGAAAATGTCAGTTTGGGCACGTTGCCCGCGATGAAAAATTGGTTTTCGTAATTTGCACAATATTTCCTCTTTTTTTTTAGGTTTGAGGTATATTTGCTTGCTGAAAAAATCTGTGAGATTTGTTCTAAACGTTCAAGGCATTTTGTTTCCAGTATAATTACAATTTTAACAGCCGAGCCACTTCCCCAATCATTTTTTTTTTGTTCTTATAACACATGCAGAAAATTCAAGCTTTTTGTTTAAAATAAAAGTTACGCTTTTTAGTAAGACGTGCATCCGGATCATGCGGCCAAATTCACAATTCGACGATTTGAAAGGTCACTTAACAAGTTCTTCCTTTTTTGTTCCTTGTAAAGAGCATTTGGTTCTCAAAATCACGGGTCAATAAAATTTTCAAGTTTCGCAAAGTCCTAAATAAATGAAAAAAATCGGTTTTGAAAACTTGAAAAAAAGTAAGCGGTCTCGAAATACTATGCAGCACTATATTCTGAAGTTTTGTAGCGCTCTTTGCGTTCTTAGCGCATTTTAAAAAAAATCACTCATATAATTCATGATACGCGATATTTTTCAAAGGTTTTTTTCTCTCGAAAAAGTCTGCGTTTAATTTTTTTTTTCCCGAACATGTGCTGCGCATTTTTGTTCTTATCGTCTTTTTTACTTCCGTATTTTCGTGCTTGTCGCAAGAAGAAGCGATTATTTTATTACTATTTAATGTTAATAATGATATGTAAAAAACAATAGAATTCCAAATCCTAGTCTTTGTAAACAAAATAAATATTATGTTTCGTTTATTCGGAACTGTCATTGGTCGATTTGCACTAAACTCCAGTGACTCAAAGCGATTGCAGTTCGCTTAATCACTTTTTCCTTTTCGCTGAATCGTAAAAAATAGCTTAGTTCTTTTTTAAATGGTCCATAAAAAATGACTTCCGTCTTTGGCGAGTATATATAGACGATTGAATTTGGAAACATATATAGTTTGAAAAAAACCAAGGAAGCTTCATCATGAATTTCTGGATTTTATTCGTCGCAATCCTGTTGGCTCTTTGTGGGCTCTCAAGCCAGATAACGGTTCGTTTTTTTTTCAAATTTTTTATTATTATTTTTTAATATACAATCATTTCTATAGTTAATTCTATCTTTCGTTGTAAATGTGTGTCTCATAATGAAAGTTTTTCCGTATTAATAAATTTGAATGTACACTGAAAAAAAAAAGTTTGAATTAACACAATATTTAGTGTCTTCAATAATTATTAAATTCAGTAGTCTAAAATATATTTGCGGTAACCAAAAAATTTGTTATACCAACAAAAAATTCATTTTTTTTCTCAGTCAATTCTCATAAATAATAATAACGTAAAAAAATAAAACAATGGGCCGTTATTTTTTTCACTATCCATATGTTTTTCTTTTAATAAACGTGTTTATACTTTTTTTTTACCAATAGTATTAAATATTATGAAAAAAAAGGTGTATGGTTCATCTAATAACGACTGCGAAAAAAACATTATCTTAACTTTTTATGTTATTTTATTCAGGACGATGAGTTGGAGCAGCAACGGATGCACACAGAATGCCCTTCTCCCGAAACACAAAGACCAGTAATTGTAAAACCTCGATGTCCATCAGGATCAAAGGATACACAGGACTGTGGGGTACGTAATTTTCCATTTTGTCGAACAAAACGTTTGTATTCTTTTCATCAGAAAAAATTCAATTAAATATATTAATCTCACTTATTTTTTGTAGGACCCTGAGGTACGATGCGTAGATAGAAACTTTAGCAATCCATAGGCATGGATTGAAGACACATATTAAATAAAGGAATCAAGATTCTTTCATATGTATGTGTAAAAAATTGCAATAAAGGCAAATATGGAATAATTTATTTTGTTTGATTTGTAATCGTTACAAAATATCTCTAATATATCGCGAAGAAAAGGTTAATTTAGGTCATTTTTGGTTCTGAGTTGGAGCGAAGATAAATAGGGGAGATGGGGGCAAAACGGGCATCACGACTGAAAATGACAATTGGGGGCAAAACAAACGGGCATCGTTTCAACTTTTTCGAACACGACTTTTTTCAATTTCCTGACATTTCTTACTTGAAAATTTTGGAAAATAATTGGTGATGTCAATAAAACAGGCAGGGAGGCAAAACAGGCATCTCGGCTAAATATAAGTTTCGGGGTCAAAATTGGTACCAAATCATAAAATGACAATTTCGTTCTAATTGATTTCTTTATGATATACCGACTTTTTTTCAAAGAATTAATTTGATTATAAATTTTTTGAAAAATTCATTTGACTATATTTTTTTCTTTGCTCAACAAAGTATCGAAAAAAAGTTCTGAACGGATGGTTAACAAAATTTTGATCCGATGAAGATTATCTATTTTTTTTCATCACCAATTTGACGTATTTTCCGCACTTTCCCTATCTAAGGAACGTAAAAAACTGAGGACAAATCGTTTTTACGAAAGTTGAGGCGGTGCCCGTTTTGCCCCCAATCTCGATTTTTAATGGAGCTGCCCCACATAGAAAAATATATATATAACATATACGTTAAATATATGGCGCCAAAAAGTTCTATAAGCTGCATATATTCTGCATATATGCGTGCAAAAATATATTCAAAATATATGGGATATATGTATGGAATATATGTAAAATATATTTCATATACGTTTAGCGCCAAAAAGTTCTATACGTCGAATATATCGTGCATATTTTTCTATTTCCATGTGGGGCCCGTTTTGCCCCCATCCCCCCTACGTATTCCGATCATTCTGAGTGCACTAGCATGAAAACCTCTTGCAAAAAATCAAGAAAATAAAACTTCCTCTATGTGGCGGCAAAATGATAACAGTATACAACAAAATTGTTGGCCCTTATCACATCAACTCGACATTCGCAGCGCATACGCCGTGATAAGTATGAATGAAAAAAAGTGGAGATTGAAACTATTTCATTGTTCATTTTATTTTATTTCGCGTTTTACTTTTGCTGAATTATTCTGCCGCTGCAAAACGGGTTATTATGTTTAATATCTAAGAAATTTTCCCATCAGAATAACTGATGAAAATTTTATTGTACATTTACATTTAATTTGTTATTTTATATTATTAACTGAGCTTCAATGTTTAAATATTATTTTGCTTCGAGCGCTTATGAATTTGAAAATACATGTATAAAGAAGGACTACCATCACTTTGTCATACTCTCTTTCGTTCTTTATTCACGAGTACGTGACGAACCAGCAACGCTGAAATTATTTAATCAGTAGAATATACGCAGCCTCCAAATCCTGGTGGTAGTACAATATTCTTGGAATTCATGTCGACAGAGGAAGCGAAAATTCTATTTTACGTTTTCCACACGAGAGACGGTAGTCCATCCGCGCACCACAGGGGCTTGTAAATATTCGTTTAATCTCAGCGATGTACACGTCCCGAGTATGCAGAGCTTCATTTTCCCTGAGGAAATTCATGTTAAATGAAAACACCTCTCGCGCAGAAAATTGATAAAAATCCTACTGGAATATTCTGCAATTTAGCAAAACATGCTAGAAAATTGAAGAGCTCGTCAATATATAATATTAATATTCCGCGACATATAAAAAAAATTTGGAATATATAAGTTTTGTTGGAAATATTAAATCATAAATAAATTTTGAATTTTTATTGATACCACATGTTGACTTTTCACTGCAATCCTTGAAATCCTATTTTCGGGCTTAACAAGGAACACAAAACATTGGATAAAGAAAAACAAGTTTTTTTCTTTTTTCTTCGTTGTAAAGAACATTTGATTCTCAAAATCGCAAGTCAATTAAGGTCTGAAAAAAATGGTGCTTTTTTCTTATTTTTCCATTTCAACATTTTTTAATTTGAATATATAATTTTTGTTGGAAATGTTAAATCATGAATAAATTTTGAAATTTTATTAATACCACATGTTGACTTTTCACTGCAATCCTTGAAATCCTATTTTCGTGCTTAAGAAGGAACAGAAAACATTGGATAAAGAAAAACAAGTTTTTCTCTTTTTTGTTCCTTGTAAAGAGCATTTGATTTTCAAAATCGCAAGTCAATAAAAATCTGAAAAAAATTGTGTTTTTTTTTAATTTTCCATTTCAACATTTTTTAATTTGAATATATAATTTTTGTTGGAAATGTTAAATCATGAATAAATTTTGAATTTTTATTCATACCACATGTTAACATGTTTTTCCTTTTTTTGTTCCTTATGATGAGCATTTGATTCTCAAAATCACAGGTCAATAAAATGTTTAAATTCCGCAAAATCCTAAATTTAAAAAAAATAGGTTTTAAAAACCTGAAAAAAATTGTTTTTTTTAAAGATTTTTCCATTTCAAGATTTTTCAATTTGAATATATAATTTTTGTTGGAAATGTTAAATCATGAATAAATTTTGAATTTTTATTGATACCACATGTTGACTTTTCACTGCAATCCTTGAAATCCTATTTTGGTGATTAAGAAGGAACAGAAAACATTGGATAAAGAAAAACATGTTTTTCCTTTTTTGTTTCTTGTAAAGCGGATTTGATTCTCAAAATCACGGGTCAATAAAATTTTCAAATTCCGCAAAATCCTAAATTAAAAAAAATAGGTTTTAAAAACCTGAAAATTTTTTTTTTTAAAGATTTTTCCATTTCAGGATTTTTCGATTTGAATATATAATTTTTGTTGAAAATGTAAAATCACGAATAAATTTTGAATTTTTATTGATGTCATGTACTGACTTTTCAACAGAAAACATTGGATAAAGAAAAACATGTTTTCTTGTTTTGTTTCTTGTAAAGAGAATTTGATTTTCAAAATCACAGATCAATAAAATTTCCAAATTCCGTAAAATCCTAAATTAAAAAAAATAGGTTTTAAAAACCTGAAAAAAATTGTTTTTTTTTAAGATTTTTCAATTTGAATATATAATTTTTGTTGGAAATGTTAAATCACGAATAAATTTTGAATTTTTATTGATGTCATGTGCTGACTTTTGACTGTCACAATCCTTGGAATCCTATTTTGTTGCTTAAGGAGGAACAGAAAACATTGGATAGAGTATGAAAGGATTGAAAAGAACGTGGAAAGGGCATCGAGTATCCGCTTTTCAACAGCCATGTGTATGCACACACACGTAACTTCCTAGTAATAGTAGCGCTTTGCCGGATATGACAGCACGAAGCAAAGAGACGCATCGCGAAGCCCGTGTGCGTACAGGGATTCGTGTGAGGTATGTGAAACCGACTGAGTTAGACAGAGAAAATACTCTGGTGGATTGTGCTCGAGGCTTCGAAAGCTCGTATGTGTCGGAACGTTGAATCTCTCTGTGATCCAGCCTTTATGGGTTTGCCGCAGGCTATACATGTTTATTCAAAAGTGGAGATGAATGTTAATATTAAGTGAAATAATAAAAATTTCCCAAAAATTTATTATATTAATTCATCGAATACTTCATCATTTTTCGTAAGGTAAAAAAAAAGTCATTTCTATTCGAGCCGATTTCCAAGAAATTTTGTGCAACTGTTGATTAAATTATGAATGAAGATTTGTTTAGTAGCAGAATTGTGCACCATAATTTCGTTCGATAGATATTCATTATACAATTTATTTAGAAACTATTAATTTGCAATAATTTTCTGCACATTTATTTTCAAAATATAATATATTTTTTAATCATAGATAGAAAATAAAATCAAAATAATTTGATGGAAATTTTGTTACAAATAAATTAAGGATTGTACTGAATTTAAATTTTCTATGCATTTATTTAAAAGTTATAACTTTTTATATAAGAGAGACGAGTTGGTATTATAAAATAATTATGAAAATATTTTTATTATAATTAGTTCTTAAAAATAATAGGCACTTTTAACGTTGACCAGTTGGACAGTAGCGCACAATTCTTGTACGGGAAAATAAGCAAAAGCAACGAGCCCGACGAAGCCGAACCGCGTCAGTGATGACCAGAGACCTCGTTTGGTCGAGCATGAAAATTCTACACCCCTCATTGCGCTGCAACCCTCTACCATATAGTTGTATTACCATCGACCTCTCTGTATCCACTCGACCCTCGCATCAGCGTTCAATGTCCGTTATACTATACTGAATCCGCAGTATTTGCCACAGGAACTCGAATACGACCTTATATATTACGTTAATAATTTTATATTGTAAGATATCGAGCTTTTGCACAGGATGAGCGAAAGAATTTTTTTCCTCATGCATATAACTTTATTATATTTGATTTTAATAGATATCATAAATAATTTTATATTTATTAAAATGTCCTTTTGTTAAAATATCCTACACGAAAAGAAATGTTTGGTTGTGGCAACTACGTTTTCGATTTGCTGTACACAATGTCTAAAAAATTAGTTGCCTCAACCATATCGAATAGTACACCGAGAGAAAAAGTTTCATTGACTCACGGAAATCTTTGCCAATGAAATGAAATACTTGAATTTCAATACTATCTTTTCTTTGAATTATCTCAAACTCAATGAAAAGTAGTGACTTTGATTCGAAGAAACATTTCTTTGAACCAATGAACCTTTTTCATTGATTTCAAAGATATCGTTTCTGATTCAATGAAACCCCGCGTAGAAAAAAAGAATCTTGTGAAGAATCTTTTAAAGAATCTTAAAAAAAGTCTTCAAAGAATCTTTACAGGAATCTTGAAAAGAATCACGCATAGGAGCCGGAGCAAGATTGGTTCCAGGATTCTTTTCAATATTCTTTCCATCCGAAAGCGTTTTGAGAATCTTTGAAAGAATCTTAATGAAATTCTTCAGAGGAATCGAGCGAAACCTGTTGATGCTTTCCAGGATTCTTTTCAAGATTCTTTCCATCCGAAAGCGTTCTGAGAGTCTTTTAAAGAATCTTCGAAAGAATCTTGAAAAACGTCTTTAAGAGAATCGTGAAAAGATTCCGTCCATTAAATAGAAAAATCGTTGAAAATTCTTTAATGAAATTCTTCAGAGGAATTGAGCAAAACCTGTTGTTACTTTCGCTTGGTGTCGAGATAGTAAATTTCGGTACGTCAACGAAGGGTAAACCCCTCGTGTATAGTCGAACTCAGAACAGCTTTGCAGTCTTATATACGTTCAGGCTTCAAGTCACTTGCGAGAAACGCTTCGACCGCTCGCCATCTAGTGGCATCGTACAAAACACTTATATTCAATACTCCGCTAGATGGCGAGCGGTCGAAACGTTTCTCGCAAGTGACTTGAAGCCTGAACGTATATGAGACTGCAAAGCTGTTCTGAGTTCGACTATACACGAGGGGTTTACCCTTCGTTGACGTACCGAAATTTACTGTCTCGACACCAAGGGAAAGTACCAACAGGTTTTGCTCGATTCCTCTGAAGAATTTCATTAAAATTTTTTCAACGATTTTTCTATTTAATGGACGGAATCTTTTCACGATTCTCTTAAAGACGCTTTTCAAGATTCTTTCGAAGATTCTTTAAGAGATTCTCAGAACGCTTTCGGATGAAAAGAATCTTGAAAAGAATCCTGGAAAGCATCAACAGGTTTCGCTCGATTCCCCCGAAGAATTTCATTAAGATTCTTTCAAAGATTCTCAAAACGCTTTCGGATGGAAAGAATCTTGAAAAGATTCCTGCAAAGAATCTTGCTCCGGCTCCTATGCGTGATTCTTTTCAAGATTCCTGTAAAGATTCTTTGAAGACTTTTTTTAAGATTCTTTAAAAGATTCTTCACAAGATTCTTTTTTTCTACGCGGGACCTTCTTCTTATCAGCTCAAAATTTCGAAACTTATTTTTTCCTGAAGTACGCGGCAGATATAGTTCAAGTTTTGTGAGTATGTAAGGAAGTACGGCAGAAATAGGCTAAGCTTCTGGCTCCTCGAAACTCGAAGCCGTTCGTTCGGGAGAACCGGAAAACAAAAAAGTGAGGTTAGGTGTGAGAGAGAGATCAATGAAAACATTTCTTTGAACCAATGAAAACGTCTCTTTAAAACAATGAAACTGTTTCTTTATTATATGCTCACTAAGTAAATCTTTATTTACGGGCAATGAAATGTTCTCTTTGAAATTCAAATGCACTATTTCATTGAAATCGAAGAAATATTTCGTTGAAATCAATGCACTCATTTCTTTGGCGTCAATGAAATCTTTTCTCTCAACTATTCACGATAAGTTCTCGCGAGATTCGTTAGGTTAACTAATCCAATCGTTGGAACTACCACTCGAATAGTTGAGACTACCATTCGAATCGTCGGTATTACCATTCGAATCGTCGTTATTACCATTCGAATCGTCGGTATTACCAATCGAATCGTTGGTATTACCATTTGAGTTGTAAGGGAAATAGAATAATCGATTGGTTGTGTCAACTCATTTCTTGGTTATGGCAACTAATCTTTTTTTCCCGTGTATCTACATTATCAAGAAATTCATGCATAAATAATCCCACAAGAATTTATGTAATGAACATTATTTTTGCCATCATCTATTATTTTCATTTTTATGAAATTTAAAACAAATCTACAAAAAAATATATATTACTTTTGTTTACTAAAATATAGTTATAAATATAGTTATTGTAAAAATTCATGGGTTAAATCAACATATACAGTGAGCTCGAATCAAATAGCTAATTAAATAAAAAAAGTCGTGCGATTGTTGATTATAAGTGTCCGAAAAATAAAATCTCGTTAGTTGCAATTATCAGATATCTCACAGTTTAGTTTCATCGAAAGGCTTTTAACGAAGCACCAATTTTCCGTTTCGTCACATACACAAATTTACGAACGGTAGAATATTTGTCATACATGATTTCATCGTACCCGAGCCAATGACACGAATGATATAAATGGGAGGTTTTCATTGTCGAGACATATAATTGTTATTATCATTTATAGAAACTGTAGTTAAAACGAACGTTATGAAGGATGCAAAACAGAGGGTGAGCTTTTACTCGTAAATTCAAGAGCAAATACTGTCTCGATCACTTCGAACAACAATGGGAAAACAATTTTAACAAAGTGAAAATGAATGAGGACAGCGATGTTCGGATTGGCTGACCCCCTGTTTGTGCCCCGGGCAACGTGTGGATTTAGTGTGGGGGAACTCGCCGGTTCCACAACTGAGGGAAAGAGGAAAGTTTGGGTGGCGCGTGAAACGCATTCCGCAGAGTCGTGCTTCGTGATGCATTGCCAGTGGCGCGAGGCGCCCCGAAGTTATTTATCCCCATAGCGTTCACTATGGGAACAACCTTGGCCATGGCCACGACGGGACAGAAACGCTCAGATCCATATAGTCAGCGTATCCGATCCAGGAGAACGAGACGGCAACCCCTCGGGTTCGTTGCGAGGGAGGAAAAGAAAAAAACAGGGGAGGTAACAGTGTCGAAGCTGCATGTCGGTATGCGACGTGAACGCTCGAGGGTAAACCAGAAAGCGAGGGGATGGATTTTGCGCGACAAAAAAGCTGGCCCAAGCTGCAGCTAGCAAGACAGGGGCTTACTACTGCTGCTTCTGCTGCTCGAATCTCGTTTGTCATTTATTCAGTCCGACATTCGAAGCTTCGTGATAGTATGACAGACCCTCGTGTCAAAAAGTGCCAGTAATATTTTCAATGCATATGTAATACACACGAGATAGCATTATTATTGTTATTTTATTTTTGTATTCATAAATGTAACGTAATAGATAAATATACTGGCAATTTGGAAAAATGATCATTTAGTGCCTGAATTGTTGATAGTTGTTTTGGAAAAAAATTATTATAGAAGGTACTCAAAAAGTTCTAGTAGTATTTTCAATGGATATGTAATACTTTATTTATTTTTATTCGTAAATGTGATATAATGGATATTCTGGCAATTTAGAAAAATGATCATTTAGTGCCTGAACTGTTGCTAATTTTTGTGGAAAAAAAAAAATATAGTAGCTACTCTAAAAGTGCCAGTAGTATTTGTAATGGATATGTAATACATACGAGAGACCATTACATGATTGTTTAATTTCTGTAAGTATTCATAAATGTAACGTAATAGATAAATATTCTGGCAATTTAGAAAAATCCTCGCGATAATGCTAATTGACGGAAATTAAGAATTCCAGATTATTTTTATACATTAAGAAGTAAATAAACAGTGTTTAATTTATTACATTTTTTTTTGTTTTGATTTTACCAAAAAGAGTCGACGTTGATCTATAAATACAGCATAAATATGGAAGTCATCAATAAAAATTTCTTACATGTCTTTTATCGTTGATACTCGATATCGAGTGAACAAAATTTTAGGATAGGTTGTCTTAGCTTTTAATTTGCCTGGTCTATTGTGAGATGTAACTCTAAAATGTAAGTTCCAGGAAAAAAAATTAATTTTTCAAACACAAATGATAAGTTAAAAACAAAATGATCATTTAGTATTTGAATTGTTGCTAGTTGTTTCGGAAAAAAATTATTGTACTGGCACTGATCATGGAATGTAGAAGAGTTCAAAAAATTAAGTCCATTACTTTACAATAGAATTTTCATTGCATCCGATTTACTTGAATTTTGGGTATGATGAGTTTCGATGTGAGCGGATTACGAATGCTAACAAAAATTGTAGATATTCGAAATGATCAGCGTTGTTTGTATAAACTCGACACTCTATGATTCTTGACATCGGGAATCATAATCTGAACGTAAAATTAAGAAGTCCTAAATTACACATACCCATTTGTAAAAAAAAAATTATTCCCTGATTTTCATAGTACACTGAGAGATAAATATGGTAATTTAAAAAAAAATATAGTAAGCCTAACGATAATTCTACCATAAATTATAGTTCCCTGGGGCGCTGTCTATATTTTATGGTTTTAGCAAATATAATTATAGTAGCAATCATCAAAATGATAATAGTTTCAAAAACTATTCTAATAATTTCAAATATGCCGTTTCGTCGCATATACGATTTCAACGTTCGCTTCCAATAACCTTGCAATTATCGTTTATTGAACCATATTATCATCGCTTCAACCATAAAACATTGCAAGCCTTCCTATATTCGTTTTATCATGTGAAATCGTTAAATCAGCGATATGCTTTTCTCTCAGTGTAATCTAATTCAAAGTCTTCGAATTAGTATATATAATTGTCAGCAATTATGTGAGCTGCAATGCGAAGATCTTAAATATAAATTATAGATTTTTCAAAGATTTTTATTTATTTATAACTGATCAATTGATACGCATCGGTCATTTCTATTATTTGTCAGACTTTCGATAAATCAACAAAAACATCATGCAAATGTTTTTTTTTTTTTTTTTTCTTGTGTATCTGGTGGAAATTTTTAAGCTTTATCGATTGGGGTTGCACGTCCGGATATCAAATCAATGTCAATGATCCCCTCGGTTTTTGGCAAATACAGTGAAGCGAGGGAGATGAAAAAACCAACATCACCGTAGTATAATTGACGCGGCACTGTGAGTGGCTACGCATGTAAATACCCCATAGGGATCTCTCGACTTGCCATAAAATCAAGATTTATTTGTTTCCGATGCAAAACGACATTTGGATTCATGTGCACGAATGCAACGAGCCACTGGACACGACTTTAAGCAATAAATCAAGTAGTCGGCCATTTAATATCAATAATACCAGGTTTTGTAGTAACAGGTTTGTACGTTGTAAACAGAAAGCGAACAACGAGCCTACGTAAACTTGGACGTAGAGAAATTGCGGTAGACTTGGCAACAAGTGACAATTTTTCATTATTAGTCAACGTAACAATTTGTACATTTTTATTAGAAGATTATTGTAGTTATGTAGCTATAAAAGATAATCAAAGAATTAACAAATCTCGTTTTTTACACATGACGTCTTTGGTTTTTTTTTGCCGACATAAAATATGATGAAAATCAAGCAGCTATTCAACGTAAAAGAAGTTATATATGAGGCATTCTCTGTCAGTTCAGCCACTTTTTTTGTTCGACCCTCTCAGATCTATCCCATAATTGGACACATTTTAGTACCACTTGAAAGCACTCTTTGTGAATTTTTTCAGATTTTTGAAACAATCCATTTGAGAAATGTATTTTTTTTTATTATTCATATAACTTCGATGGAGTAAGTCTGACAAAAAAAATACATGTATAAAAAAATGTTGTTTTTCACTCAACTTTGTAATACAATAGGTCTCATATTTTTATTCGTGTTGCAAAAGCGATATTCAGCGAAAAAAAATGTTAAACAATTTTTTTCATTCATTCGGACACCTTCGATATTACTCTCAATTTTTTATAAGCTGTAGGGACATGTATAGAATCTAAAAAAAAATTGGTGCAGTGGGCATCGACTACTTGAAGGATTCAAAAAAGAAAGAAAATTAATTAAATTTATTTAATTGTTTTTTTATTTTTATATATTTTTTTATTTCACTTATTTTTTGTTATTCCTTCAAAAAATCGATCCACTGAGCTACTTGACGTATAACGACGACACGGCCTTCTGGGTTTACATACAGTTATTCGTGCCTATAGGCATTTATTGGATCGAAAATTTTGGAAAATATTTTTTTCCTCCTTGAAATAGTCGATGCGCACTATGCCAATTTTTTGGTATGCTTTTGACATATCCCTGTAACTTGTATAAAATTGGCAGTGATATCGAAGGTGTCCGAATGAGTAAAAAAAATTGTGTAACATTTTTTTGCTGTAAATAGATTTTGCAACACGAATAAAAATATGAGACATACTGCAATGCAAAGTTAATTGAAAAACAACATTTTTTTATATGTGTGATTTTTTTGTCAGATTTACTCCATCGAAGTTATATGAATAACAAAAAAAATATACACTTCCTAAATGGATGGATTAAAAAATCTGAAAAAATTCACAAAGAGTGCTTTTAAGTGGTACTAAAATGTGGCCAATTATGGGATAGATCTGAGAGGGTCGAAAAAAAAGTAGCTGAACTGACAGAGAATGCCTCATATGTCATAATATTACTTTCTGTTACTTTCGCAATTAAAAATGCTAATGCTAAAATGCTAACAATTTTTAAAAATCATCCGTTTAAACCTCTTTTTGTAAAATCTGCCTCAATAATCATAACTTTTTTAACTCAAGAGCCATTTCTAATCATTTTTTTTAAATTACTTTG